>OX940888.1:13622615-14222615 GCA_954871355.1 Cabera pusaria
GGTGGAATTTTATCCTTAGTTGTGGAAAACACTAGAGTGAAAGGTGGTTCAACGCAAAATGTGGGTGATTACCTCTTACTTAGTTTAAATTAGTTGGAAGTTACGTACAAATTCCTGCGTTTAAAGTTTCCTTCTATTGTCTATATAGATAGGCACCTGTATAACGTAGCATAGTTTAATATATCTACTCTTCAAATTGTTTAAGTCATCTTATTATACTCTACTTAGAGGCTTCTATGAGCTGTATTCCTCGCGAGTCTTTGCATAAATCAAAACTGAATAAATATTCACCGCGCACCTGAAAATCCTTAAACAAAATCTTTCAAACAAAAAGTCACTCCTGACCCCATGACGTTTATTGGATAAAAATATATTTGAACAAAATAAACATTTTATCATAATTAAGGTAGTTTAAAAACTAAAACAACCGACTTCAATGCCCCGCGAGTCAATTTCAGTAGCAAGTTTGAGACGTTTATCGACATATCTCTGGAGATACTTATCAGATTTCGATGAAATTACAATGGGACCACCTCGGAAACGTACCCTACCGATTACAAAAAGAACCATTCGAATTAGTTCAGAATTGACAGACAATGCCAAGGCCCCAAGGCAGTGACCGGAAAAGAAGAGTCAACAAACAACTTGGTAGAGGCCTACGTCCAGCAGTGGACTGACACCGGCTGATGATGATGATGATGAATTTTACTGCCTTTTTCTTATACATCACAAAATTGTTCACTGGTCATATTTATAAATGTACCTATCTGGAGTAGAGTAGTTACAATTATATAGGTGGCTAACTTGCAATAGTAAATAAACTGGCCAAGTGCGAGTCAGACTCGCAGCCGTAGGGTTCCATCAGATTGAACGAAATTTGCTAGAAAAATAAGAATTTGTATGTACCATTATTAAGTTTTGTAAGTTTGATTTATTTTTAAAGAATATATTTACTTGATTTTATTGATTTAATTTGAATTGTAACATTTGATAATATGGGCAATGCCTGAAGAAACTTTTTTTTTTACAGGCGGACACTAGATGGTGTCCTACCACCATGAGGGGGTTGTTGGTTCTTAGCGATGTTTTTCCTTCACCGGAGGGCTACTGTGAAAAGCGCATATAAATGTTCCGATAGAAAAATCCATTGGTGCACGGTGGGGATCGAACTCGGTACCTCTGGCATCAAAACTGACCATTCTCCCACTTACACAGCTGGGCCCTCAAAATTTAGTTTTTATTATTTGATGTTATAGCAATCATCGTAATACACACTATGAGCAAATTTCAAGTCTCTATCTATTATGGTTCATAAGTTCAGGCAAAAACGCCGGAAATAAACGTTTCTTGTATGGTTTTATATTTTTTAATTTTTATTTTTATTTTCAACCGACTTCCAAAAAGAAGGAGGTTCTCAATTCTTCTTTATGTTTTTTTTTGTGTATGTTACACGACTACTCCGTCAATTGTAAACCGATTTGAATGATTATTTTTAATCGGTAGCGTATGTTTTCAAGGTGATCCCATTGTAATTTTATCGAGATCTGATAAGTATCTCGAGAGATATGACGATAAACGTCTCAAAAATGCTACTGAAAGTGACTCGTGGGGCATGGAAGTCGGTTGTTTTAGTTTTTAAACTATCATAATTATTTTTTTTGCATTTGTTGTTGAATCCCCCATAGTAATACATACTTCGTGAAAATTTCAAGTTGGTGCCTGTTACGGTTAGACAGACAGACAGACGGACAGCGAAGTCTCAGTAATAGGGTTCTTTTGGTATCCTTTGGGTTCCGTACCCTAAAAAGCAAACAGTGGAAATTGCACGTAAAATTAAAAAAGAGACAGTTATAACAGATCCAGGAGCAAAGTGCAGAGATTAGAAACGGTCCCCATCAATTACGGGTAATCCGGGACACGTGCGTATTGCGCGTCGAGACCTATGGGGATTATTGAAATTTTCTCTGCACACGGCCGTCCATGCATGCACACGTGCTCTATAAACTCCTCGGGTGTATCTAGCTTTATTTAGTTTGGAGATACGCGTAGTATGCAATAGTTTATATGGTGTGAAAATCTATTTGAGGGCCCGGTGGCGTAATCGGGAGAACGGTCGGCTTTGATGCCGTGGTACCGAGTTCAAACCCCGCCGTGCGCCAATGGATTTTTCTATAGACAAATGTATGTGCGCTTCTTACAGTGGCCCTCCGGTAAAGCAAAAACATCGTTAAGAAACCAACAACCCCCGCATGGTGGTAGGACACTATCTAGTGTCCGCCTGGCCAGCTACCACTCTCAAGTTAGAAAATCTGTCGCCAAACATCTAATGTGTTCCGGCAGCTATCCTTGAGAGCCAGTTCCCATTCTAGGCCTAGCGTGCGTACCATCTTCGACCGCATCATCATTTACCAACAGGTGAGATAGTGGTCAAACGCTAGCCTATAAGATATAAAAAAAGGGAAATTTCATGTTATTATATCTTTGGTAAAATAATAATTATACAGCATCCAAGCATGTTTTTTATGATATGAATGCGACATGATAACCCGTAGCGTAACAAACATACTTACAAAAAACATATAGACGGATTGAGAACCTTCTCGTTTTTAGGTAGTCGGTTGGAAAGACTCACGTGGTACTCGTCGTACAAACTGTCACTAATCCCGCATTAAAGTAAAGTGATTTATGCTAGGTGAGTATAATATATTATATTCTGATATGATCGTTACTCGTACATACCACCTAAACCAGGTTTTTATTAGGTACCTACATAACTGCGATTAGGAAGCAAATGTTTTGAATTTGTATCTTGTTTTTACCTATAGGTAGGTATGATGTTTCTATATTTTCTTAAAATACACGTCCTAATAACAATAAAGACCTTTTCCGGGAAATTGATTGGCTGCTAATTTCATTTAACTAAGCATTGTTCTTTGTACATCATATTTTGCTAGAGACCTAACCCAATTGCAGGCCAAACCAGTTTCATCATTCATCATTAACAGCCTGTACTCGTCCACTGCTGGACATAGGCTTCTCCTATGGCACGCCACTGAGCTCGATCTTCAGCTATTTGTTTCCAACCGCTGCCAGCCAGCTTGCGTATATCATCGCTCCATCTAGCTGGAGGGCGTCCTACGCTTCGTTTCCAGAGTCGTGGTCTCCACTCTAGAACACGTCTACCCCAACGGTTATCCGTTCTACGACAGATGTGACCAGTCCACTGCCACTTCAGCTTGCTAATCCTTTGAGCTATGTCGATAACCTTGGTTCTCTGTCGGATGACTTCATTTCGAATTCGATCTTTCAGAGATACTCCGAGCATAGCCCTTTCCATAGCTCGCTGAGCGACTTTTAATTGGTGGATCAGTCGCACCGTCAGTGTCCACGTCTCGGCTCCGTATGTCATTACAGGTAGGACGGTTTATCAAACCAGTTTATTTTTTTTTAGCCAAGGACAACCTTGTTTGCCTTAACTAGTGTTACCTATACTAAAGAGAAGTGCCTAAATAAGGGCCATCATCGCCGCACTTTAGCCGAGGCGTGTACTTATTAGGAAACCCGCTAAATGTATTTTCTTTGTGTATACTTTAGGTTTTTAACTATATATAGTGCAATTATCATTCATTTTCCCCTGTAACCATGATAACAATCAACGACCATCAACATAACAGTTGTACCGGCACTGTGATATGATAAAAGTGATAATTTAATATGCGCATCCGCAAATCCCGGTGCTTGTACTAGACAATCTCGTGAAATATTCAGTCAACCCCGTTGGGTGGGTAAACAGAATAACCAATTAGGTATCTACCATTTCGGATCAAGTTTACTTAATAATACATCGCAATTACATTATTACAACGCAGTTGCGGTTGTAAAAATGGAGATGGTTGAAATCATGCTGAGTTAATAATTAATTAAGATGGTAAGTATAGCTACAATTTTCCATCGGGCAAGCCGGCTGCTTGCGTTTTTTAACCGACTGCACAAAAAGGAGGAGGGTCTCAATTAGTTTACCTCAGAACTCCGTCAAATCTTAAAAAATATTTTTTTTGTTTGAAAGATTATGCTTCTTGTTTGGTTCCATTCAAATTTTATCAAGATATAACAATTATTTCCGGAGATATGAAGATAAACAATATAAACAAATTTGATACCTTGATGACATATAGGTAGTGGATATTTTCACTATCGCGGCATGTGAAGTCGGTTTTTTTCGTTTTGTAAACGATCTAAAAATATTTAATATCTTATAGGCTAGTTTCTTAACGTTTGACTACAATCTCGCCTGGTGGTAAGCGATGATGTGGTCGACGATGGTGAACGCTATGCCTAGAATACTCTGACTCCCAAGACCTGTGTGTTGCCGGAGCATCGTAAGGTTATGGCGAAAGATTTTCTCCTTGACGGTGGTAGGTATCGTTTTGGTAGCAAGTCGGGCACATCGATATAATATCCTCTCACCACCTGTGAACAAACACCCGTGCTAGGATGTGAACCGGCGGCCTCTCACTTAGAACTCAACCCATCTATTCATTACGCCAACCGGTCTGTGGCTTGCCCACTATTGCTTAAAAATAGATAGTTAGATATGTAGATACACTTTTTATTATCACACCAAAGATACAGACACATAAAAAATATTGTACGATTTACATTTTTATATAATTTAACATGAAGGACCAGTACAGTTCTACAATTATTTTGATTAAAAATGCGTTAAATAAATATGTTTTGTTACTCTTTACTGATATTGTGATGAGCCAGGAGCCCCTAAGATAAATAAAAAAACAGAGAGATGTTAATTAAAAATTATTGTTGTGAACTTTCATTTTAACAGCAATCAACACTCGGTCAACGATAAGATATAAACCCCTTATAATTAATGTTTATACCTTGTTTCATACAATCCAATCGTACCGACGGGACTTGAACCCGCGTCTCCTGGGGAACATGTCCAGGCGCTAGACCAATTGAGTTACAGTACTTACCTATTATAAATCCATTAATACAATAACGAAGTTTCGCAGCAAACTTAACCAAGTTCATTCATAATCAACCAACTTATGAAAATCCGTCGTAAATTATACCCATATCATATTAAATCAATATTAAACCGGAAGCACCATCAATCAAAAGACACTTAACAAATATTGTGATTCAATTACCCTAATGCAATTAATTTAAGTGTCCTTGCCGCAATATACATTGATATGCCGAGCAGCTGTGCCCGTGGCTCCAAACTTCATACAGGTGATTAATTAAATGAACAATCTACTTTACGAATAAAACATTATGCATTGTTAATGACCCGCTTGAAACCTGTAAAGGCAGGGATACATCCAGTGGAAAAAATCGTAGAGTAATTTGTTCTATGTGGCCCCGTAGCACACCTCCGCTGCGAAACCATAACAGCGGAATCGCAGTAATTATGCTATGTCTTGTCAGTAAGAGAAGCGGAACGCTAGCGAAACTGCCTGTTCTAAAAGTCAAGTCAAAAGTCAAAGCATTTATTCAGTATATGGGCAAATTAAAAATTTGCACTTACACACGTCAAAATAACATTAAATAAATCATATTCAATAAAAAATGTTATAGATATACATAACTTATTGCTTTGAATTTACAAAAAAAAACTAAGGTATTGAGCCATTCAGCTTTCATCTAGACGTCGAATGTCACACTTAAAAAACTTGTTTAATTCCCCTGATAAATGTAAGGTTGCTAACCGTACTATTACGTGCACCCGCAACCCAGTGCATGTTTCAGTACTTCAGACAACTTTTATCCAAAAAATGGTGAAATAATGAAACATAATAAATAAATAAAACGCAGACTAATTGCAGTACAAATCATATTTCGAATGGAACTGATTGTCCTGCTGCATAATACCGTCTTAACAGGCAACCCTAGATCTGCAAACAAAAGATAAAAACTGATTGGCTGTTGAATCTACTGGTGTTTCGGAAGTACTCCCGTCAGAGAAGAAACACCAAGAAACTCTATGGGGCTTGTCACTTATTTTAATTCATTTTTTTTTATTCATATTAAATATTTTTTTAAATGTATAAAACCTGTGTATAAAACCTGTCGCACATTTTGCATTTTTATTTGAAAATTCTAATACTGCGATTTATATGCATAAGTGAAAAATCTTCGTATGAAGTTACATCACTGCAAAACATGTAACCGGCGTGCTTGCGGTTTGGCGGAGTTAACCGCGATCGAGTAAAGAGGTTGTCTTCAGCGCCCTCTCGTGACCTCTGCGCGAACAAAACGACAAAGAGGCAACATTTACAGAGAAATTCGCCGCGAGGCAAGCGGGCCCTCTACCCTTTGTTTTCTTACAGCGCTTGTGCTGAACTAAGTCCTACCAACTGCGCACATTGCGGCCTCTATTCTAATATTAATGTGAACAGTAAAACATGTTTATTAACTTCTGCGTTCACGGTACAGCGGCAAGGCAAGTTGAGGATTAAGTCAATAAGTATCTGTTTGTTTTAGGGAAGGCTGGTTTTTGGTTCTGTAGTAGTTGAAATAATGTCGAATATGTTTGTACTTTTAGGAACGGGTCTTATAACGTATAATTGCCCCTTTTAGTTTGGAAGTTTTACGGGTATTTTCTCGTGTTTTTGAACTTACCGGTTCGCATTTCAATACCGATCGCCCAACATGCAAAATTAGGCAGGCAATTATTAAATCTTCTATACGATGCAAAATACTATTTGTGTACGATTTATCACCTATTTATATATTTTCCCACACCGATTAAAAAATAAACATGACTAAAAAATATTGCAGGGTAAAATAAAAAGTGTACCTACTTACTTATTAAAATTTGCCCTTTATTCAAGCCTTTGCACACCAACCATTATAAAACGCTATTATACACTTAGCGCAGAGAGTCGGTAGAGCGCAAGGAACCGAGACGCATGCCGCAGGAATTTCTAAATCTTCATAAGATAATGGATCGCTTCGCGGAAGAAAGGGACGTCTTCGAGTCGGAACTTTGTTGAATTCCTGACTTGTAATTAATAAAATTACTTTTTGGGAGCTTTCCTCGACTTCAAAGAATTTAAGCATAAAAGAAAAAGTTAAGTAGATGATTTTTATTTTTGCATGATAAAGGGAATAATTTTGAGCATCCAGAGGCATAGAGACCTTTATCCTTGATCGCTGACTGGTGCTAAATGGATGACCCCAGGTGATAGCCTAGGCTTCGGCTATGGCTCGAACCACATACTGAACCAAGGCTTGTAGGAAACTCGGTTGTTTCAATAAACTTCATATCAGCTTACATTGTCACACTTTTTAACCGGTTTGGAGGAGGTTTTCAATTCGTCTGTATGTAAAAAGAAACTAAAAAGAATAAGAACTTTAGCACCGCTTCATTACCAGTAGGTATCTATTGAAAATGTAAGTGAGAATGGTTGTATTGCAAACCAACGTGAAATCGTTAACGTAACGATCTTAAATGTTCATTTGAAATAACGAAAAATTAAAAATGATAAGAGAAACCTAGAGATTATTTTCAAATAATACCTACCCTACTTAACATAGGTCGTCAACTTTCTTTTTCACAATATGAAATCTGTTTTTGCCATATTGAATTTTGATTATAGTCATATATTTTTTACACTATCGATTATATAAGACAAATCGATTGACGTCAAAATCATTAAAATTTGTACTCGCATTTGGTCTCTAGAGCGCCAAAAATGATCAGACAAACATACACAAATACATAATAATGAGCATTGATTTGGTTGATTGATTACTCTTGTTTCGCGCAGCAGACAGAGCACCAAATCTCAAGTTAAAAATCAACATGTTTTTTTTTTGTTTCTTCAAAAAGCTACCAATGTGGGCTGCACATTACTAGTATTCTTGTTAACCCCTCCAACTAAACTAAATATGCTTGTGTCTGGAGTGGGTTCACGTCAATAGTGCAATGGGTGGGGATCAAACTCACGAACTTTATATGTCTCTATATGTCTATCTATGTGACGCTAATATAGGTAGGACTCGTACTTAACATTCCGAATAAAGCTAACGTAAAGTTTACCAACTTATTAATCACAAAACTAGTAGTAAGCGTACAGTTTTTAGGGTTACGTTACGTACCCTAAGGGTGCCAACGGACTACTATTACTATTACTGAGACTTCACGCGTCCGTCTGTCCGTTAGTCCAGTGTATCTTTCACAGGGCGGTATCTTCTGAACTGTAAGAGGTAACTGTTTGTGTAAAAAGCAGTTCTCGCTACAGTGAGAACTGCTACTGAACCCTTGCTAACGAAGGCGTAGTTCGATAAAGTCGGGGTAGTCAAAGAATAGTTGGTTAAATTTTTTGTTTACAGAAACAAACGCTTATGATGGTTTTGGAATAATCGTGATACACGTGTCTCATATTTTGAATGAAAAGTATGAATAAGTGGTTTTGGCTGTGCGTTAATATGTCAGTCAGGACCTTTATCATTTATAGGATTTAACGTTTTAATACCTAGGTATATAGATGTTTCTAGTACGTACACTAGAAACATAAACTTATGTTTTTGAGCCTTTGAGTCTGAGACAGGGCTTTTAATAATAAACATTCAATAATTAAATTCACTTTTATTCAGTAAACAATATAAAACTGTGTGTGAAATAAATACAAAATGCATATAAGGCTAAAAAAAATCATCACAATTAAAATTATTAAAAACAAACAAAACCAAAAAAAAATATTAAAACAAAATTAAAGTAATTAAATCGATAAAATGTCATTAAAATTACATATTCATGTCAAAAGTAACAAATAATCCGAAATCAAAGTAACAAAGAAAAGCATAAATGTCACAAATAGCAAATAATAAGAAAAAAATAGCACTAGAAAATGGTTAGTTACTTAATGAGTTCATTTAAAATCAAGGAAATCGTCAACCGAATAAAAGCACCCATCTAATAACATTTTTTGCACATTACACAACTACCCTCTGAATAAATTAAAGTCATACAAAGCTAGCTGCCGTAGGCTACATACCAGTTATCTCTGCTGATAAGAGCCCGCATGCCGCCATTGCGTTTAAGCACTTAACGCAATGAATGCAGTGATACCTCCGCTTGTATCTGATAGTTGGTACTAGTTTAATTTTCAGCATAAATTCCAGTTTGATGAGGGTAGACACGAGTTAGATTAGATATGACTTCAATGCTGGGACGTGATTGTTATCAACAAAGGACTTGTTATAACTATTATGTTGTGGATATTGGAAGGATCACAAGGCGGTTACCGAATACGATACTATTACCTAGCTACTGATCCCTTTATAATTATGACTACCAGAAATATGCATAGACCTAGACTTAAATATGAGTCTTTAAGTTTTCATGTTCACTATATGCATACTGCATTTTAACAATATGATATTTGAACCTGACCCATTTAATAAATATTAAGAGTTTTTGATGTCTCGACGCTGTTACAAGCGTCCTCTCAGTTACTTTGTGAACTAGGTGCTTGTAATAATGCTGACATAAATATTTAACCCATTCAAATATATTTTTGTGATAGATCTATATAAAGGTTGCCTGGAAGAAATCGCTATTAGCGATAAGGCCGCCCATTGTAACACTGTAATTAACTTGTATACTACTGTTTGTTATGATATATTAAGAGGTGGTACAATAAAGAATTTTATCTATATATATAACTTAATTACTAAATAGTAACGATGACTAGAAATTATAGATGGCTCGTGGCGATGACTGGCAGGCGAGCCGGCGGACTGTGAACAAGATTTCAAACACGTTTGATCACTAACAAACGTGCGTGGCAGCACATGAGTAAAGAAAAGCTTTACTCATGTAGTGAAAGTTCGCACCTAGAATGACACAAACCCGAAAAAGGTGGTCGCGCCACAGGTACGCGTACTTACTCGATTGTTTATCACCTACTTTATGCTATGCATATGCATAGGTGTATGTTTGGTTAATAGAACCGTGATTTAACTTACAGCTTGTTTGGTAAACTCTTAATATTTTAAATAACTTTCCATGTAAATGGAATCTCGATAACTCGAATAACAAGGGAATTGAAAAAAAATTCGAGTTAATGAGATTTCGACTTAACAAGAATTTTGAGATACAAAGGATTTAACTGCTTAAATTTCGACTTAGCAAGACGCGACTTCTAAGTATATTCTTTTACTTGTCCAGTCAAATTTGAATAACAATTTGACTTCAGTTGTATGGTTTACATTATTTAAATAAAACAGTCAAGCAACAAGTCTGACCGTCAAGGAACAAACACGAGGTACACAGCTGTATTACTTAGAAAGTTGAATGAATGTAGTCATTCACTACACGTGTACAAGTCACAAACAAAAGATTAGACGCCCCGAACATTTTTAATACGCTTTTATTAGCTTCAGACGTATGTATGTTAGTATGTAACGGAATCTTTGAACATGATTTTAACCCCCTTCAAAACGTCGGATTAACTCGAAATTTGGCATACTTATTAAGGACCGATGACAATAAATAACTAAAAAAAAAAAATAAAAAAAAAATTCCACTAAAACATGAAAAATAAATAATAAATTGTTAAACACAATCCAAAATTTCATCGTACCGACGGGACTCGAACCCGCACCCCCCGGATTACACGTCCAGGTGCTCTGCCAATTAAGCCACGGTTCGATACATCGATACGACGAAATTAGTGGATTGCATTTTGTTAACCCAATTATGCATTGGTGGCGCCATCTATGACTACTTATTTCGTAAGTTAATCATTCGGAAGAAATCATTACAGTTTTCAAATCCGACGAGAGATGTTGCACTGCGTAAATCAACATCTCTCGTCGGATTAATTGGCAGAGCACCTGGACGTGTAATCCGGGGGGTGCGGGTTCGAGTCCCGTCGGTACGATGAAATTTTGGATTGTGTTTAACAATTTACAAAAATATAAAGTGTGAGACACTTCAAAGAAACATAATATTTGATTTGAACCCCACGCTTTTTTTTTACAATAAAATCATTTTTTCTTACACTATTTTTAATTCAAATTTATTAAAATTTATTTTCTATTTTTTAGTTGGATTTTCTATAAAAGCGTATTTTTTTAGTTTTTTTAAACTATTATTTATTTTTGGATTTTATTGCTATGTTTTCGAGAAATTCTAAGTAAGACGTCATTATATTTTACTAACTTCGACTTACAGAGTCTCCTTTTTGAAATTCGAGTTATAGATTATAAATATGTATTATACCAATACCTCGCAGGGACTTAACATTTTGGTCGAGTTATAGAGTCTACATAATTCGAGATACCGCGTATTTAGGGGTTCAGCGGAAGGGAATGGCATTTTTTTTCGACTTATTGAGGATTACCAGTTATTAAGGTTCGAGTTATAGAGATTCCACTGTACAATAATTTTGGAATTTGGTAGGATGGACGGACGGACGAACGGACGGACGAAGAGCGGAGTCTCAGTAATAGGGTCCCGTTGGCATCTTTTGGGTACGGAACCCTAAAAACTACGCGCTCATTACATAATATGAATATGACAGAGAAAAATCCAACATACAAAGTTTCGCCAGCCAGAGTATCAGATTACAGTTTTATACATTTCCTTTCCGGCATTCTAGCATAATTTATCGTACCTAAGCTTCCCTACTTAAAGTTTGTAAGCTTGCCCATAGTACTGGGGCATATTATACATTGTAAACTATTTGGTGCAACTTGTTATCTACTCGTAGTTGCTACTTTGTGTTTGACAGCAATGTGACCCATTTATGAAACTCAATATAACTTTCAGTGTTCTCCATTCATGTGATTAACTAAAGGGGTAAGTTATAACAATTAAAGTTAATGTACTGGTAGAAAGGTTTCCGTACAAGTTTTGTTACTATCTACTATCCAATAGACTTGGCTGGCACCGACTTCAAATAGATAAGTGGGTAGCGCTTATAATTATTTTAAGTAATTTATTTTTCGCTTTTGAGTGCCTGTTTGTGATTATGAAGTCGGTTTTATTTTTTTTGAAAAATAACTTATTTTACCCTTTTTAGTGCATAACAAGTTTTAATAAAATTACATGCATCTATTACATTTGGTGTCTGGGCCGTTATACACTGACCGATATATACTTTTTGAAAATTTCAAGTATGTACCTATAACGGTTAAGAAGATACAGATCTGTAAAGTGCGCACATATATACGGACAACAAAGTCTCAGAAAGTATTCATTTGGTACCCTTTGGGTTCGGAACCCTAAAAAAATTGACTTTAAATGCCTTGCTAAAGTGATAATATTCACTAGTAATAATTATGTCATCAAGGTATCAAAGGACAATGTCCAAAATGGCCCTGTGCAATTAAAGCATCTGACACACACGATAATTAATTGTCTATTTTATTACAATAATTCCAAATACTTTTATAACACGGACTAGTTGTATTCCAAAATGAATATAAAAAAGTATTATTTGCGATTATTAACATTACTTGCCGCCATATGGCCAACAGAGTACTGAATCACTCTACTACGTTATAAGAGGCACTTCCCTATATTGTTGAAACCCGAATTATGAGAGCACTGTGTAGCCAACCTAACAACGGAAAGTATTATTTACGTAGTAACTATTATATAATCTGTGGTATTATGCTTATAATTTTTTTTTGCAGTGTTTGTTGGAACAAAGTTCATAATTCTGAGTTATTTAATAATGTATGCAGTGTCGCGGGACTGAAATGGCCGCCATCATCGGCAAACGTCATGTCATGTCAAAAACTCTTAGGTATGTTTAAAAAAGTTTGCACCCTAACAAGACTTTGCCAGGTAGAACATTCCTGTGAAGACAAATTATTTATATTAAGATATAATTTTTTATTATAATTATTAATATATAATTATTTATTAAGGGCCCGGTGGCGTATAATTGGGAGAACAGTCGGCTTTGATGCCGTGGTACCGAGTTCAAACCGCCGTGCACCAATGAATTTTTCGATCGAAAAATATATGTCCGCTTCTCACAGTTGCCCTCCGGTGAAGGAAAACATCGTTAAGAAACCAACAACCCCCGCATAGTGGTAGGACATATCTAGTGTCCGCCTGGCCAGCTACCACCCTCAAGTTAGAAAATCTGTCGCCAAACATCTTATGTGTTCAGGCAGCTATCCTTGAGAGCCAGTTCCCATTCTAGTCCACTTCTCTATCTTCGACCGCATCATCACTTAGCAACAGGTGAGATAGTGGTCAAACGCTAGCCTATAAGATATTTAAAAAAAATATATATATTATCCCCACCTTTATTTCTATCTCGCTCACAGTTACCGTAAGAATATCTGTCAAAAACCAAAATCAACGAGAAGAAAGATGTAAAAACATTATTCAAGGTCATATTTTTTAGTCTTCAAAAGTATATCCAATAGCAACCTCCATTGTGTATAATCTTCTTGGGACTCTTCTACTAAAACCAGTACATTCTCCTATGTTTGAGGGATTTATGTCCATATCTCTGGAGATACTTATCAGATCTCGATAAAATTAAAATGGGACCACCTCGGAAACGTATCCTACCTATTAAAAAAAAAATCATTTGGATCCGTTCACTATTGACGGAGAAATCGCGTAACATACAGACAAAAAAAAAAAAAACATACAGACGAATTGAGAACCTCCTCCTTTTTTGTGAAGTCGGTTAAAAATTAAAAATATTAACTTTGCCAAGTCTCTACATATGTGAGTCTATTCTTTTTGTTCAAAAAAATATTTATCTTTATGAAAAATATCCCGCAGGATCGCGACGAGAAGCTAAATTACGTTATCCTGGCTCTCAGACAACACTATTTAAAAACAATATTCTCAACATGGCTCTCACTTTATATAACAAGCTGCCTGCATCAATCAGAGACATATCGAATATTCATGTGTTCAAAAATAAATTAAATAATGTTTTAATTAGCAAGGCATACTATACGGTGCAAGAATTTTTAAATGATAAATCTTTAATTTGAAATTTAATTGTATTATTACTATTTTAATTATTGTAAATTATTATTATTGTAATACTTTTTATATTTGCACGCCAAATGGCAGAATGAAGCGGTTACTTAAAATTGTACTAACACTATATACCTATGTTCGCAAATAAATCATTTTGATTGATTGATTGATTGATTGATTTTGTATGAGCCCGTTTACACTATGCTATAATATATATTACATCCCAAGCTATATATATTGTTTCGACTGACTGAGCGATATTCGAAGGTTTATATTTTACCTTACGTCCCCGGACACCGCGCCTCCCCCTGCCTCGCCATCGGTTTTTTTTTTTAATTTTTATGGCTCCACACAATTAGTGTATTTGGCCAGTGTTTGAATGAAACCATAGACAACCAAAGCTGAACTATATATCTTACAGTGTGAACAGCAATCGCGGAATGTAATATATATATATAGCTCAAGATGTAATTTACATTATATCCCATAGTGAAAAGCCGGCTTAAGAATCTTTGTCCTGACATACTGACTGACTGACTGACTGACAGACAACGCACAGCCTAAACCGCTGGTCGTAGAGACTTGAAATTTGTAGGGTATATTTGTCTTTGTACGTAAGGGTGTAATAAGAAAGGATTTTCCAAAATTCACCCCTTAAGGGGATGAAATGGGGGTTCAAAGTTTGTAGGGAGAAACAAGATTAGATAATCTTTTGTATTCGAAACCTCACACAAGTGCTTCAGTAAAAAAAATAAGTAAATACGTGTTTCAGGCTTTTTCAAAATTCCACGCCTAAAAGGGTAACATGGGGTAACAAAGTCTGAATTTATATATTGTTTCGGATTGCGCTGAAATTTGGCATGCAAATAGTTATTACGACGTTAGTTCCCTCTGAGAAAGGATTTCCCTTTAAGGGGATGAAATGGGACTTCAAAGTTTGTATGGAGAAACAAGATTAGATAGTATCTTCTATTCGAAACTTCATACAAGTGCTCCAGTAAAAAAATAAGTCAATAAGTGTTTCAGGTTTTTTCTTTTAATTCCACTCCTAAAAGGGTAAAATGGGGTAACAAAGTCTGAAAATCAATATTGTTTCGCATTGCGTTGAAATTTGGCATGCAAATAGTTATTACGACGCTAGTTCCCTCTGAGAAAGGATTTCCCAAAATTCACCCTTAAAAGGGATGAAATGGGGGTTCAAAGTTTGTATGGAGAAACAAGATTAGATAGTATCTTCTATTCGAAACTTCATACAATGGGAATGTAAGGGAGCACACATACCATCTAAGTGCTCCCAGCCAACCTCACCTGCTCGTGGTGCATCCTGCTGACCAACGAACGGGGCTCTGGCGTCCGACAAATGGCGGTATAACCATTTCAAATTATGGCGTAGCTAAATACTACAGGCCGGTGACGGGCAGCAGCGTCACCGGTGCGAGAAGCTACGTCCTGCGATCGCCAACACGCCTGCCCAGCATGGCGATTAGGGCATATCCCTCCCAAGGGATAAAAAAGTAGTATGGAAAGTCACAATATGCCGCGGCCCCCAGTTCCCGGCCGCCCTGCTATTCCTGACCACGGCGGCGGTCACGGTAACGGCAGGGCAGGGGGTGCTAAGAATCTCTGGGCTACGGTAGGCCGCCAAAACAAACTGACCCTCGCAACAAATAATGGACGCACGATTCGGCTGGATGATCATCTGGCGCAGCTGGAGGAGGAGCTGGGACACATAAGATGGCACATTCTGGGGTTATGTGAAGTCCGAAGACAGGGAGAGGACACCATAACTCTAGAATCGGGCCATCTTATGTATTACAGAGAAGGAGACCAGCCATCCCAAGGCGGCGTCGGGTTTCTGGTCAACAAGGTTCTCAGTGACAACGTTGTAGAAATCTCCAGTGTGTCGACCAGGGTAGCGTACCTCATAATTAGGTTAACCGAGAGGTACAGCCTCAAGGTTATCCAGGTTTACGCACCGACCTCGGCACACTTGGACGAAGAGGTGGAGAGCATGTATGAAGACATCTCTAGACCTTTACATACCACCTCTGAGGCTCACTACAACGTTGTCATGGGAGACTTTAACGCCAAAGTGGGAGTACAGACCTGCAGTGAATCGACAATAGGACCACACGGATTTGGCAGTAGGAATCACAGGGGGCAAATGCTTGTCAACTTTCTCGAGAAAGAGGGGCTTTTCTTGATGAACTCGTTGTTCAAGAAACAGCCCCAAAGGAAGTGGACGTGGCAAAGCCCCGACACTGTGACTAAAAATGAGATTGACTTCATCATTACGGACAAACGGCGCATATTCAGAGACGTCTCAGTGATCAGTAGGTTCAATACTGGAAGTGATCACCGACTTGTACGAGGCACTCTGGATATCGACTTCAAAGCCGAAAGATCCCGATTGATGAAGTCTACGCTCCGACCGAACCTACTCCAAACCGTTGTTGGATCCGAAATATTCCAATTAAAATTGGAAAATCGATTCGCTGCCTTGTTAACCACAGATGACGTAGACCAGAAACTCGAAGCAGTGGTGGAAATCCTCAGGGATGAAGGTACGAAATTTTGTGAGAGCAAGCGTACGGGCAAAAAGTTCAAACTTTCGGCAGAAACACTTCGACTAATGGAAGAGAGACGAACAGATCCTTTGTCTGCTTTGTCAATTAATCAGGTGCGCAACAAAACCATTAAGAAGTTGATACGACAAGACCTCCGATCCTCTAACACGCTCTTGATTAAAGAATCAATTGAGCAGAATCGGGGGTCGAAAGTGTTCGCCCAGCCTCTGGGTAGAAGCCACCTCACAAAGCTGACAACGTCAACGGGGAACGTCGTCGTATCCAAGTCGGAGATTCTGTCAGAAGTTGAAGACTTCTACGGCAAGCTCTACGCATCGCATGCTTCAAGGCCCGTACCCGATACTGAGGATTGTAGAGCCACCTTGACCCGCCACTTCACAGAAGACCTGCCCGAAGCCAGCCGAGATGAGATCGTGATGGCCCTTAAACAGCTCAAAAATGGAAAGGCTCCAGGTGAAGACGGAATCACAACGGAGCTTCTAAAAGCTGGAGGAGCCCCAGCTGTAAGCCAGCTGCTCTTCAATTCTGTTCTCTTCACTGGGAGAACTCCACAGGCATGGAACAGGAGCATGGTGGTTTTGTTTTTCAAAAAAGGAGACAAAACCTTCTTGAAAAACTACCGCCCGATTTCGCTTCTGAGCCATGTCTACAAACTGTTTTCAAGGGTCATCACGAACCGTCTTTCGCGAAGACTCGACTAGTTCCAACCTCCGGAACAGGCCGGATTTCGAAGCGGTTAAGGCACCATGGACCACATCCACATAGTGCGGCAGATTGTACAGAAGACCAAAGAGTACAATCGGCCCTGTGCTTAGCGTTTTTGGACTATGAGAAGGCCTTCGACTCAATCGAAACCTGGTCTGTTCTGGAGTCCTTACAGCGTTGCCACTGGCGTTGCCACTGACTGGCGATATATCGAAGTGATGAGATGTCTGTATAATGCCGCAACGATGAGTGTACAAGTACAGAACCAGTGTACTAATCATATCCACCTGCGTCGAGGAGTGAGACAGGGGGACGTCATATCCCCGAAACTGTTCACTAACGCCTTGGAGGATATGTTTAAGACGCTGGACTGGAAAAATTGTGGCATCATAATCAACGGCAAGTACATCTCTCACTTACGATTCGCAGATGACATCGTCATTATGGCAGACTTACAGAGGATGTTGAATGGCCTAGCTGATTCTTCTCGTCGCATCGGTCTCCGGATAAATTTTGATAAAACCAAAGTCATGTACAACGAGCACGTTGTTCCGGAACCGATTGCCGTAGATGGAATCCCACTCGAAGTTCTCACTAAGTATGTTTACCTAGGGCAGACGCTCCAACTAGGCAAACATAACTAGGATAAGTTATTTATCAAAAAAATAAAACCGACTTCATAACCACAAACAGGCACTCAAAAGCGAAAAATAAATTACTTAAAATTATTATAAGCGCTACCCACTTATCTATTTGAAGTCGGTGCCAGTCAAGTCTAATAGGTAGTAGACATGTATCTACCTACTTACTAACCTACATGTACCTATTTACTACTACTACATACATAGTATCTATCTATTCTCCAATAGACTTGGCTGGCACCGACTTCAAATAGATAAGTGGGTAGCGCTTATAATAATTTTAAGTATAATTTATATTTCGCTTTTGAGTGCCTGTTTGTGGTTATGAAGTCGGTTTTATTTTTTTTGAAAAATAACTTATTTTACCCTTTTTAGTGCAAAACAAGTTTTAATTAAATTACATGCATCTATTAAATTTTGTGTCTGGGCCGTTATACACTGACGGATATATACTTTTTAAAATATATATCCGTCAGTGTATAACAGCACAGACTTCTAACCTAACAAGACTTTGCCCGGTAGAACATTCCTGTGAAGACAAATCATTTATATTTATATATAATTATTTATTATAATTATTAATATATCATTATTTATTAAGGGCCCGGTGGCGTAATTGGGAGAACAGTCGGCTTTGATGCCGTGGTACCGAGTTCAAACCGCCGTGCACCAATGAATTTTTCTATCGAAAAATATATGTGCGCTTCTCACAGTTGCCCTCCGGTGAAGGAAAACACCGTTAAGAAACCAACAACCCCCGCATGGTGGTAGGACATATCTAGTGTCCGCCTGGCCAGCTACCACCCTCAAGTTAGAAAATCTGTCGCCAAACATCTAATGTGTTCCGGCAGCTATCATTGAGACCCAGTTCCCATTCTAGTCCACTTCTCTATCTTCGACCGCATCATCACTTAGCAACAGGTGAGATAGTGGTCAAACGCTAGCCTATAAGATATTTAAAAAAAAAAAATTATCACCACCCTTATTTCTATCTCGCTCACAGTTACCGTAAGAATATCTGTCAAAAACCAAAATCAACGAGAAGAAAGATGTAAAATCATTATTCAAGGTCAAATGTTTTAGTCTTCAAAAGTATATGCAATAGCAACCTCCATTGTGTATAATCTTCTTGCGACTCTTCTACTAAAACCAGTACATTCTCCTATGTTTGAGGTATTTATCTCCGTATCTCTGGAGATACTTATCAGATCTCGAAAAAATTAAAATGGGACCACCTCGAAAACGTATCCTACCTATTAAAAAAATAATCATTTGAATCCGTTCACAATTGACGGAGAAATCGCGTAACATACACACAAAAAAAACATACAGACGAATTGAGAACCTCCTCCTCCTAAAGTAAATAAAAGAAGTTTTTAACGCGGACGAAGCCGCGAGGCACTTCTAGTCAAATATAAAAATACATGAAAAATAATATTGATTATGAACCCATTGTAGTCTCACTGCTCTCTCCATCGTCTGCCAATAATCTTTTTCGTCGGATTTGTCTGTGAATTTGGAAACTGGTACGCCGTAGCATCGTAACGCCAGCTTTTTAGTGTTATGTAGTCAACAAGTAACCTTTTTAGTTTCTTAATTGTTTACCTCATGTTATTCAACTAGGTGGAGCGACGACATTCGCAAAGCGGTGGGCAGTGACTGGAAACAAAGAGCCGAAGACGGGGCTCAGTGGCGTGTCTTGGGGGAGGCCTACGTCCAGCAGTAGACTGATACCGGCTGATAACGATGATGATGATAATATGTTATTCAAATATTACTCAACAAATAAAACAACAATAAAACTTTTATTTTTCAATAAACACCTACGACAGCGTCCATTAGAAAATGTACGTCATAACATCTATCTAAGTCCGCCACTGTATAATTACGAACCGTTTAAAGACAACATCAAACTAGTAGTTTTGGAGAAAAAAGCTAACATGAATTTGCAAAAACAATATTTGCTGCAACGCCCTCTGGTGAGTTGTCACCATAACACCTATCTAAGAACGTGCACCAATCAAAACCAAACCCATCACTGAAAACTGCATCAAAATCAAACTAGTAGTTTTGGAGAAAAATGGCAACATCGATTTGCACAAACAAACTTCCTCTCAACCCAAACGCATATACCGTCTCCGTTCCGTTGTGGGTAAAAAATATTAAGGAGTAAAAGAAGTAACAAGTTTTTCTTTGAATGGTTACTAGCACTGTGGGATACACATTACTAGTAGTCTTGTTAACCCCTCCAACCAAGCTAAATATGCTTGTGGAGTGGGTTCACGTCAATACTGCAATGAGTGGGGATCGAACTCACAACCTCTCGATCGCCAGGCCGCTATAGCGATTGGGTTATTCAGTAAATGTAATAACAATAATATTTTACCACATTTCATTACTTTAAAAGTCAAATTCTCGATCTAATGGACTGATATATTGGTCATGTTTTGTAACAAAGTTTACTTCATACGTATGACAACAAAAAGGCTTTTAAGTAAATCAACCTATAAATTTATTACGTTGTCCCTGCCCCCATATTTATGGTTAACTTCCTTACCTCCACGACTCAATAATGTGCCAATAACGCTGTAGATTAAGAGCTTGATACCATTTTATAATCGTCATAAATAAATATGAAATACTGTTGATAATTAATTATAGTACCTACTTATTCAAAATTTAAAACCACCCCGGCTGATCTACGAGATGTATATTATGTTTATTTCTAATGAGCCTAAACTCGACATCTCTGCTGTAAGTTGGTGAGGAGTTGAGTATTCTGCAAATTTCAACAGGGACATCTCGTCCCAGCCTAAGGTCAATGCTTTCACGTTCTTATAGTATCGTTTAAGAATATACCGAATTTTGAATTGATCAGACCTATGAAATTGATTGATTTGTAAAAATGATTTCTAGGCTTAACGGATTTTCATGAATGAAAGCTCTCTTGATGAAGACGTCTATCAAACAAAAAAATTGGCCAAGTGCAAATTGGACTCGCAGGGTTCCGTCACATTATCTTTTCTATGGTTCCGTATCACGGTAGAGTATTTTATAACTATAATTTTTCCTCACCAAAAAATTAACTTTGTTTTTCTTTGTGTTAGTATGAAAAACAAAGTTATATTTGCAGTTGCTATATCTCAAAAACTGCTGTTATCTCATTCAAACCAATTTTCGTTGAAAATGCAAAAAATAAACCAAAGTAGTAACAGTAACCAAAAGTTTACTTGAAATGTACGATGTGTTCTCATAATAACCTCCAGATTCTATGTTTACATTTTATCAATCATATTGAATATTTTAAAAATGTACTGCCAGCCGTCTCTTTGACTATGATATGTCAATAATGTTCGCAAACGCACCTCCCTACAAAACCACCTGTCACATCGAAAACATTTATCATAATTCCATCGTATTTACATTCATGCGAATGTAAAAACATATCCGGTTGTAATCTTAATGTCATGTTAAGCCGCCTTCTAAAAAGAAGGAGGTTCTCGATTCGGATGTTTATTTGTTTATGTTAGTTCGAGCATACTCCAACCCCATCATATGTACACGGATTAGAGTGGACGAAATCTTATACATATATCAAATATAGATTTTAATTACCTTACAAAAGTATAAATACATAAATTGCGTTTTTACAAACAAAACAAATCTATAGGTAAGGTTAGAACGCAAAATCGTTTGGTGCAAAACATAACATTTCATCAAAATCATTAGAACCATTTGTTTTTCTTAGATACGCAATATACAAGATTTTTTTTTTATTTAAATCTAGTAGATTGCCGAAATTACCAAAACTCCATCAGACCTCTGTCATACTCAGACAGATATTCATGAGATACAGAATAGTTCACTTCAACAATTCAAACAATATTTTTCTTAATGTTATTAAATAGAAAGTATTTGTTAGAATTAATATATTCTGCTGTATCATTTTTATTTATAATCATCATTATAAATAAATGCCAAAACAAATAGATTAAAAAAATACTCATGAATACGTAATCATTAATTCTTTATACCTACCGCTCGTTATTTGCAACAAGCCTTACCATTATATTATAAAATCTCACGTTCATTTTAAACAATCGGGAATTTAACGTGATCTAGACGATGTATGACATAATGTCGATCGCTATATCGACATCGTGTAAGTAACGAAATGAATAAATGAATTTAAAATGAACGTTACAAGCCTTACCATGTGTATACTGGAAAAGGTTAGTTTTGGCTTAATTGAATAAAAACTGCTTGTGATTCAAAGAAGGTAATACCAGGTGCCTTCCCCACTTTTGAAAAACAATAACCCGGTAACATTGCGAGGAAACCTTTATACAAAAGAGAGTCGCTCAATGAAGTTGCACGCCGAAGAATTTCCATGCAATAACGGAGGCATAGCCTAACAACATTACGAAAGCTGGCAGTACGGTAACTTACGACATACTTGAATATAATTCTATACCCTGTCTATTATACTCACTATTATCTTTTGTCGCAAGAGCTTGCTGCGTAAACTCCCTGAGAAAACGCATCGGACTAGCACATAACCTAGGTCAAATACTGAGCATAATAACCGGTAACTTTATATTTATAATTTAAACTCAGTATAATAATAGATTAGAATGTTATGTGACAGGGAAGACTGGTTATTATGATATAGATAGGTACACAACTTCGTATAAACAGTAGAAGGAAGTATCTTTTAAATGCCGTGATTTACTTCCACGGTATATGACAGAATATTACCAATATTTTCTAATTATAATTTATTTAATTTAAAAGGGACTGGTTCTTTCAAATAATCTTCTAATACTATAAAAATCTTTGTCCTGACATACTGACTGACTGACTGGCTGACTGATTGACAGACATAGCACAGCCTAAACCGCTGGTCGTAGAGACTTGAAATTTGGAGGGTATATTTTACTTAGTACGTAAGGGTGTACTAAGAAAGGATTTTTCAAAATTCACCCCTTAGGGGATGAAATGGGGGTTCAAAGTTTGTATGGAGAAACAAGATTAGATAGTTTTTTCTATCCAAAACTTCACATAAATGCTTCAGTAAAAAAATAAGTAAATACGTGTTTCAGGTTTTTTTTATAATTCCACCCGAAGAGGGTAATGGGGTAACAAAGTGTGAAAATCAATATTGTTTCAGATTGCGCTAAAATTTGGCATGCAGATAGTTATTACGACGGTAGTTCCTTCTGAGGAAGGATTTTCCGAAATTCACCGCTGAAGGGATTGAAACGGGGGTTCAAAGTTTGTATGGAAAAACAATATTAGATAGTCTTTTATATTCGAAATTTAACACAAGTACTTAAGTAAGTAAATACGTGTTTCAGGCTTTTTCGAAATTCCACCCCTAAAAGGGTGAAGGGGGGTAACAAAGTCTGAAATCAATATTGTTTCGGATTGCGCTGAAATTTGGCATGCAGATAGTTATTTTGACTTAGGTATCCGCTAAGAAATAATTTTTCATAATACACTCTCTAAGGGGATGAAGCGTGGGTTGAAAGTTTGGAAAGTCGTTTTATTAGACATATCACACAAGTACTTCTGTAAATAAATAAGAAAATACGAGTTTCAGACTTTTTCAAAATGCCACCCTAAGAGGATAAACTGAGGTAACAAAGTCTAAAAATCAATATTGTTTCGCATTGCTCTGAAAATCGGAATGCAGATAGTTATTATGACGTAGGTTTTAATTTAATTATTAAATTCAAATTTCTCCCGGATACGGAACGGGGATTAAAAGTTTGTATGACGAAACAAGATGGGATAAAGTACGTGTTGTAGGATTTTTTGAAATGGGGTAGGTAACAAAGTCTGTAAATGTAGGTTTTTAGGGTTTTATAAATATGAATCCCGAATTGCCTTAGTCACGCGATAACATGAAAACGGGTGAACCGATTTGGCTATTTCTTATTTGATGTGTTTAATGATAGAATCGCTTTGACAAAAGAAAAGTTTTAAGTAAATAAAAGAAGGTTTTAACGCGGGCGAAGCCGCGGGACACTTCTAGTAACTATATATATTTTGAAATGAAAGACTGCTGTAGTACAAGTATCGCGTCGCAAACAAAAAGCAACTGATCAGCGCATAAGGTATTTTTATATTAAATTTCATTTTTTTTCAGCCGTTTTGTACAAATAAACGTACGAATATTGACATTTATAACTTTAGTCGGATATTATAGTGTGATGCATTGGTGATTATAATAATAACAATATATTTTTTTATGTAATATTACCCTAATGCCCATCGTAAATTCCGAAACAACTACATTCGTTGAGAGCTTAATAACGGTGTCTCACAACAACCTTCGTAAAGATTCTTGCCGAGACCGGGAGATATTGCGCACTTACTGGGTTTGCCTCTAATAACACCGCCGATACCGTTTGTGTAAGAAAAATACGAAATGAAATTGAAACTACCCACCCGCCTTATGGTATCCAATCTCGCCTAACAATGTACCTACGCGGCTTATCCTCTATTTAAATATCCTCTGATCAACCTGTAATCTGATATAATGGAAATATGTAAACGTGATACGCGGAAATGTTTTAGTTTATGTGTGATAAAAAGTTCAGTTTAATAGTTATACTCATTTTAGTGCAATGCTTTTACTATACAGCTTTACATTATGCTTTAGTTAACAACAGAGTACAGATCACACTAACGCAGTTAAATTAATTTAAATTGAATTAAATTGTGATTTGAGGATCAAGTGCTTACATACAATTTTTCAAATAACAAATAGTCATAAATTGAGCTCGGTGCACAAAGTCATTAAATCCATGTTGCATTTGCCCTTGCTCAATTTACAGTTAAATATTATAAGTACATACGTAATATTATATATAATAGTACACCAAAAAGATATTAATACAATTATTAGAACGAACGCTTTTTTAAAGAAGACAAGAACGAAGTGTCTTCCCCTTAATAGATACATTAGGAAAAGCTTACTAATATTCTAATAGTAAATTAAAATCAAATTTCATATTGGCCTAGTTATACGGCTTGATTGTAATAGCAGTGTGGTATCTACGCTAAGTAGATAAATCACTTTTTAAGAAATATTACAAGTTTTAATTCCTTTTTTTTACCGTAGCGTTACCATGCGTAGATAAATCACTATAAAAAATATTAAAAGGTATAACTACATTTTATAGCCGTAACGTTTTATCATGCGCAGATGAATCACTTTTAAAAAATAATTACAAGCATTAATTACATTTTTTACCAATATTAAAAGGTTTTAATTACATTTTTTACCGTAAAGTTTTCACATGCGTAGTTAAATCACTATAAAACGTTATTAAAAGCTTTACATTTTTTTTTTACCGTAACGTTTTATGTTACAAAAACTTGTTACATTTGATATGGCATTGCTCGAACAGATACATTATTTTCGCTGTTAAATTTATAAACACGCTAAAACAACTAACAAAGCTAACCGATTCGCATACACAAATACATAAACAAGAAGCAAAACGTTGTCGGTCCCGCTAAACATATCTTGAATGTATTCATACTTGACACAAGAGACTCCGAGAATATGGGAACAAGTGACGTAAACTTACTTGCAAGTACTTGACTAACTACTTCTTAAAAATTAAATGTACCTTCACACAGTTTATTAGATCGGCAGTAGAAAAACTAGATCATATTTTACCATAACATGTAGGTATAGTGTGCATCGGTGTAATACTTCATTTGTTATTTTTAACCCACGATGCAAAAAGAAGGGGTGTTATAAGTTTGACGTGTGTATCTGTGTATGTGTGTGCCTTTGGCATCGTAGTGCCCAAACGGATGAACGGATTTTGATTTCGTTTTTTTTTGTTTGATAGTTATCTTAATCAAGAGTGTTCTAAGCTTTAACTCATGAAAATCCGTTCAGCTGTTTTAAGACTAGCTATTTTACAGTAGATAACGCTATGAAATCAACTTTTAGGTCTGATCAATTCAAAATTCGGTATCCTTTTACTTCAATGAGAACATTATTTTTATGATAATGTATATAGGACAAGCACGACGCTCATTTGATGGTAAACGATGACGTTTATCTTTTACAGATACAGCGGCATGTGAAATTCTGGATAGAAAAAAATTCACGTGTCACTGCACTGTGCCTGTTATGTTAAGACAAAACGATGTTAAGTCTCACATGTCCTGTAATTTCACAGAACACTTCGCCATTCAAACCGTTAAACTTACCTAATTCACGCTCGTACTACGTACATAGATCAGGTCGTTGTGGTCATCGTGCTTTTAAATCCGTAACCGACTTCAAAAAGTGAGGAGGTTTTATGTTCGACTGTAAGTGTTGTTTAAAATTTAAGTATAATTTATAAAGGTATAAAGGCTATAATAATGCACATATTGATTTCTGATACCACGATCTTTTATCTATTTAATAATAATTACTAATATTTACGTATTTATGTTTCAATTTGTATATTGTATATAAGTATTTATATACATACACGTTTTAAGTGGAATTAAATTTGAAACTAAAATGTTATATCATTTTGTCGTTTTTGCTTGATCTTATGAACCATAACAGATAGAGACTCGAAATCTTCACAAAGTATATATTACTACTAACTGTACCTGCGACTTCGTCCGCGTGAATATGTCTTTGCATTTGCAGCATTTTTAATTATTAAGGCTAATTATATTACAAATAAGACACATGCGTATCCCACCTACACCGCACCGTACCACGCCACGGTAATCCCTCCTCCCCCCTTTCCCTACCCCTCACCCCTACCCTGCCCCTCTCCCTTGCCCTCATTCCCCTCTCCCTCTTCCCCTCACTTCCCTCTCCCCCCCCCCTTCCCCCCTCTCCTTCCCCCCACTTCCCCCTCCCCTCCCCTCTCTATTCACCCATTCCCCTCCCTTCCCTACCCCCTCACTTTTCTCCCCTCTCTCTCTTCCCCCCACTCCCCTCCCCTCCCCTCCTCCTTCCCCTCACTTCCCCCTTCCCTCACTTCCCTCTCCCCTCCCCTTTCCGTCCACTTCCCCATACCCTCCCCTTCCTCTCACCTCCCTCCCCCTTTCCCCTTGCTCTTCCCTC
The DNA here is from genome assembly GCA_954871355.1 of Cabera pusaria. NCBI lineage: Eukaryota > Metazoa > Arthropoda > Insecta > Lepidoptera > Geometridae > Cabera > Cabera pusaria. The sequence continues at coordinate 13,649,646 of OX940888.1, forward strand.
CCCCTTCCCCTTCCCCTTCCCCCTCCACCTTACCCCTTACAAACTTTGAATGTCATATTTATATATATATCGAATCAACAGCCTAAAAAATAAATTTCAAGCTTCTAGCTCTAAAAATGACATACTTCCATACAACATTTCATCCCCCCTTTCAACCCCTTACAACCCTTTTTTCACATTAAACAGTTGCCTATGTCCGTTCTCAGGCTCTAGACTATCTGTGTACCAAATTTCATTTAAATCGGTTTAGTAGTTATGGCGTGAAAGCGACACAGACAGACAGACAGACCGAGTTACTTTTTTACTTTCAAATAAAACCCAGAGATGGCGCTAGCGTAGATTTTAATAGCTCTCCTTTAAATATTGCCTAAATGTATGAGATCCTGCATCGCGCAAACGATATTTTCCGCGATATTGAAGCTAATGCATTTGCTTCGTGATTAATCATCTCAAAAGTTGAACTCGTTTAAATACATTTGCTCTTTATAATATTAGTCTGGAAGTCTGGAAAGCCTGTATTAGTCTGGATAGACGCTATAACAAAAAAAAATTAAAAAATAATAAAGTTTAAAATTAAAGGGGGTTCCCCATACAAGAATCCACATTAATTGTTGACAGTTGCAACATCAGAGGCCTACACTCGAACCTTAATGCTGTACATCACCACCTTGAAACGGCCAAGCCTACTCTTCTTTTCCTGACGGAGACGCAAATCTCCCCTCCAGCTGAAACCTCTTACCTTCATTACCCCGGCTATAAGCTGGAATACCTTTTTTTGCGTCGCGCCGGAGCGTGTCTCTGTGTTCGAGGTGACATTTGCTGCCGCCGCCTAAATGGTTTTGAAGCCTCAGATTTATCTTGTTTGTTGGCACGCGTAGATTTTGATGATAAGGACCCGAGTTTATGTGTGCTTATATCGATCTCATAGCGGTGACGCAGAGATGAGTCGTCTTTCCGAGCTTATCTCTGCAGGACTAGATAAGGTGTTGGAGCAGTACTCTACTGCTGAGTTGGTAGTGCTAGGAGATTTTAATGGCCATCACGCTGAATGGCTAGGATCTCGAACCACTGACTACGCGGGAAGAGCTGCTCATGAGCTACCTGTAACATATAGCCTGACGCAGCTGGTTAGTGGACCAACGAGAGTGCCAGATATAAATGATCACACGCCGTCTCTACTGGACTTGATGCTGACGTCACATCCGTCTTACTATCATGTACAAATTGATGCACTCCTTAGTTCATCAGATCATTGCCTTATCAGATCTAAGGTAAATGTTTTACATCACGAATCTGTAAAACCAGTAGGAAAACGTAAGGTCTGGCACTACCGATCAGCTGACTGGGACGGTCTGCGCGAATTATTTTCCTCTTACCCATGGGCAATGCTTTGTTTCTCGACTGACGATCCTTCCATTAGCGCTGACGTGGGTTGGTAATGTTTTGCATGGTCGCAGTATAAAGGCAGTTGTTGACGGTGCTTGTTCTGAGACCATACCAATTAATGCCGGCGTACCTCAAGGGTCTGTGCTATCACCCACGCTTCTCATCCTGCATATCAACGATTTATTACAAATCAGTGATATTCATTGCTATGCGGATGATAGCACGGATGATGCCAAATACTCAGGCCGTATAAACATCCCCAGGTCAGAAGTCGACAAAAGGAGGACTGAGCTCGTTGCACAGGTTGAGTGCTCTCTCGACAGAGCATTAAGCTGGGGATCACAAAATCTTGTGAAATTCAACCCCAATAAAACGCAAGCTATCGCATTTACCACAAAAAATAATCCATTCAATGTAGCTCCAAAGTTCCAGAGTATTCCCCTAAACTTGTCGAAGACAATCAGCATTTTAGGTGTCGAAATCTCTAATGAAGTCCAGTTCGGGAGTCATTTGGCTTGCATAGCTAAAGTCACAGCTAAAAAACTCTGTGTACTTAATAGAGCTAAGCAGTACTTCACGCCGAGTCAACGACTTTTGTTGTACAAAGCGCAGATTCGGCCGCATAATATGGAGTATTGCTCGCATCTCTGGAGTGGTGCACCGAAGTATCAGCTGCAACCACTTGACTCCCTTGAGAGAAGAGCCATTAGATTAGTCGATGACGCGATGCTGACTAATACACTTGAACCGTTGAGTCTTCGTCGCGATGTTGGTTAGCTTAGTCTATTTTATAGATATTATCATGGGGAATGTTCTGATGAGCTCTTTGATGTGATCCCACCCTCTCGATTTTACCACAGGAACTCGCGTATTCGTGAGAGGGCTCACCCTGATGTTATAGACACGTGGTCCTCCCACACAACGCATTTTAAGTGTTTGTTCTTTCCGCATACGTGCGAGATGTGGAATAACCTTCCTTCCGATGTTTTCCCACAGAGGGTTATCTGAGTTGCTTCAAAAGGAGAATTAACAGATTCCTCTTTTAAACTTATTTTTCCAGCCAATTTTGCTTAATTGGAACCCTACGTGTGCGAGTCCGACTCGCACTCGGCCAGTATTATTCTTCCCAACTTTCGCGTCACGTCAATTTAAAGAATGAAAGAATAAAAAAATTCATACAAACATTAATTAGGCCTAGCGTTACCCTCGACAGCATCATCATTTTCCAATAAGGGAGATAGTGGTCAAACGCTAGCCTATGATATAAAAAGATTCACTCCTTTAATGGCTGAATTTTTAATATATGCCTCTGACTTAATAATAACTAATTAATAATAACTTATAACTAATTTAATTAATATTAGTCAGATTGTTCGACTCTTACCATAAGCTAGAACCTTTCAACATAAACAAAGTTTTAGTTCACCTACTATGACTTTGGTAGTTAAAAAATCGATATCGGTCAGCTTAGTCCAAGACATGTAAGTTAGTATGCATATTTAATTTAGGTGAAAGATGAAGTTAGAATTCTGGTAAGACCTTTATAAAAGCTTTCAAAATACGAGTGATTTTGTAATACCAACTTCTTTTTTGCTATATTTAAGTATATTACAATAAAATAGTTTTAAAATTATTTAATAATTTTTAAACTAAAATTTTAGGTAGTTGAACAACGAAAATCGCGTGGTGTGAACTAGGCATCACCGAGAACTATTATTTACTCTGTGATCTGTGAACGAGTGCCTGAGTTATGTCAGTCAGGCAACATACATAAATGAATTGGCACCTAAGTTGGCCAAATGTCAAATTGGCCAAAAATTACGCATTCGAAGAAATTCTCTCTTAAGCCCTAAAAGGACCACTACGTAACATTAGTGAATATGAATACTAAATCAAGACCCTCTCTATTTTTAAAGTTTTTAGCAACACAACCTAACATCGCCTTAGGTTATTCAAGTCAGTTCGAATGAAACAAAGCAATATTACTCAAAAAGGTTTCAGGCAACTTGGTTTTAATTAAGTACCACCAAGGACTTTATTAAGCCTTGGGAAAAAATCAGATAAATGGTAATTATTGGTATTTCTATTAATATCAGTATTTATTGGGTTTATTAAGTGTTTTGTTATAACTTATGATTATGCTATAAAACTACCTGCGTACAAAAAGATAGTGTGTAAATTGCGCATTTTCTTGCTGACTATATTTTGTACAACAATAATCTGTGTAACAAATTAAGTTTTTTTTTTTTTTTTTATAATGATTTATCTACTTGATGCAGATATCTCACTACAATTACAATCTAGCCTTATAACAACTAGGCTAATGAGTAATTTTATTTTCACTTAATTTACTATTAGAATATTACTAAGAATGTGTCCATTAACACTTTTCTTAATGTCTCTATTAAGGGGAAGACACTTTGTTCTTGTGTTCTTTTTATAGCGTTCGCGTTCACTATCACGACACTTTGTTCACTTGATAAAGTATCACTAATGTAACTCGAAGGGTTTGACCCTTTTTAGTCTTCTCACTATTTCCGTGTTGTCGAGGAGCTGGATGGCCTCGACATTCACATGATGGTGAAGTCTGCGATCGTGAGCTTCAGCAAACTGTTTGATTGTTTTAGCCACGTGCTCCACTTTTAGGTCCCGGTGAAGATCGTCATTTCTGATGTACCACGGTGCACGTACAATACTCCTGAGTACTTTATTTTGGAATCTTTGTATTATCTGTATGTTGGTTTGTTTGGTGCAGCCCCATAGCTGGATACCATAAGTCCATATTGGTTTTAGGACTTGTTTATACAATAATAATTTATTATTCACAGACAGGGAAGAATGTCTTCCGAAGAGCCAGTGCATATTCTTGTAGCGGAAATTAATACAAACTGTATAATACAAATTAAGTAATAAATAATATTATAGGAAAAAAAATATTTAAGGTAACTAGTGAATGCCTAATTAATACTGCAAAGTAAGTATATTTGTAATGTAGAAATAATTGAGATTGTTTAAAAACTAAAACAACCGACTTCAATGCCCTGCGAGTCAATTTCAGTAGCAAGTTTGAGAAGTTTATCGTCATATCTCTGGAGATACTTATCAAATCTCGATGAAATTTCAATGGGACCACTTAGAAAACGTACCTTACCGATTACAAAAAGAATTATTCAAATCGGTTCACAATTGACGGAGAACTCGCGTAACATACACACAAAAAAAAACATGCAGATGAATTGAGAACTTCCTTCTTTTTGGAAGTCGGTTGAAAATTTCATTAATTTGATTTGATTGATTTTACGAAAATTATTGATAATTATATTGCATGAGAACTCTAATATTATTTCTCACTACTTTATAATTCTTTGGGCTTCATTCTTATAAAAATGAAAGAGCCCTCTCTTTCAGGGGTATCTGCTTATGAAAATTATCTGATAAATATAATAATAAAACAATAGATTGCGGAATTTACATAGCAAGGGCATGTATGTTATATTATATGCCCTTGCTATTTAAATTTTATTTATTATTTGTATATACATATACATATATATAATATATAAGTATATATATACATAATATACATATTTACTTTTAATGTTTGGTCACTTCTAGTGATATTCATATGCTATGAATGAATGTACATACATTAAAATGGCCTATGAATATGAAACATAGATTATATTCTCGAGCTTAGTGATACAAACCGCTGAGCTCCAGCGTGCGAAGCAAAGGTCTTGTGTGACTTGCAGATTGTTGCATTTTTGAGTGTAAACACAAAAAAAATTGCAGCTAATATATACATTTAATAAATATTAGCTAAATATCTCCAGTATATTGTATAACTTATTAACTGAATACCTTAACAACAAATCTCGAGCTAATTGATACCCATCATCTTCTCTATCTTCTCTCATTTGTGTTAGTTTTTGTCCAAAAACTATGACTTCACTATCCGTTCGTCCGTCTGTCCGTCTGCCTACAGTTTACAGGGCTGTATCTTCTTAACCGTAATAGGTATATACTTGAAATTTTCACGAAGTATATGGGATTAAAAATACGAAAAAATACAAAAACTACGAATATATAAATACGAAGTAAGTATGGGGACACTATGGGGGATTTTACAACAAATACTAAAAACAAAATAAATATGAAAGGGAGTCATACAACCAACATACAAGAAACGTGTTTTTTCGGAGTTTCTTGCTTGAGCTTATGAACCATAATAGATATAGACTTGAAATCTTCACTACTATGTATTTACTAGCTGTACCCGCGACTTCGTCCGCGTGGAATAGTGTCTTTGGGTAGTATTTTTAAATATTTAGTCTAATTATTTTACAAATAAGACACAAGTGTATCCCACCTACATCGCACCGTACCACGCCGTGCAAATCCACCTCCCCTCTCCCTCCCCCTCACCCGTCCCCTCCCCTTTCCCTCACCTCCAATCCCTCTCCTCTTTCCTCTTCCCCTCACTTCCACCCTACCTCCCCTCCCCTCATTCCCCCTTCCCCTTCTCCCTCCCTCTTCCCCCCTCACAAACTTTGAATGACATATTAATTTATATCGTATCAACAGCCTAAACTAAAAGTTTCAAGCTTCTAGCTTTAAAAATGACGATACTTCCATACAATTTTTTCGTCCCCCTTTTAACCCCTTACAACCCTCTTTTCGCAATAAAAAGTAGCCTATTTCTTTTCTCAGGCTCTAGAATATCTGTGTACCAAATTTCATTTTAATCCGTTCAGTAGAACATTCACATAAACCTTACAAATTTTCATATAAACTTTCATCCATTATTCCCTATTGTTATGTTTACACCCTTGAGGGTAAAATTTTTACAAACTTTGAATGTCATATTTATTTATATCAAATTAACAGCCTAAAACATTAGTTTCAAGCTTCTAGCTCTAAAATTGACGATACTTCCATACAACTTTTCATCCCCCTTTTCAAACCCTTACAACCCTCTTTTCACATTAAAAAGTCGCCTGTGTCCTTACTCAGGCTCTAGACTATCTGTGTACCAAATTCCATTTAAATCGGTTCAGTAGAACATTAACCTAAACCTTACATATTTCCATACAAACTTTCATCCCCTTTTGTTATTTTACACCCTTGAGGGTAAAACTTTTACAAACTTTGAATGTCAAATTTATTTATATCAAATTAACAGCCTAAAAATAAGTTTCAAGTTTCTAGCTCCTAAAAAGACGATACTTCCATACAACTTTTCATCCCGCCTTTCAACCCCTTATAACCCTGTTTTTGCATTAAAAAGTAGTCTATGTCCGTTCTCAGGCTCTAGACTACCTGTGTATCAAATTTCATTTAAATCGGTTCAGTGGTTTTGGCGTGAAAGTGACACAGACAGACAGACAGACAGAGTTACTTTCGCATTTATAATATTAGTTAGGATATGGCCGCTATGACAACAAAATACTTACTAAAAATAGATAAATAATAAAAGGGGGTACATACAAGAAAGATACAAGAAAGTGTCTTTCAGGCGTTTTATGCTCGATCTTACAAACCGTAATAGATAGAGACTTGAAATTTGCTCAAAGTGTGTATGTCAATGGTTAATATAACATCAAGAAATAAAAACTATTTTAAATTAAAAATTAATGGACAAAAATTTTTTTTTTCCGGCAAATTTTGTTCAATCGGAACCCTAAATGTGCGAGTCCGACTGGCACTTGGCCAGTTTATTTATCATCGTCAGCATACTGTCAAGAAAATAGTGAGTCAATTATTGAGGATAATTAGCTCTATAAACACAATTTGATGTAATTTCACGAGTAATGATAGTGATTTGTTATGTGAAAAGCACGTTAATGTACAAACTAAAGAGGATTTATTGTATACAATGTAATGAACAAATTGTTTTATAAAACAAAACAAGGACTTTTCTTCTCATTGTCTTTATTCTGTTCAACTAACCAACTAAAATAAGTATAGTGAAAACTGAAACCTTGGCCTTGATTTTATATTCGCGGGCTTACTCTAAATTTTAGAGTTAATAATTAATAATAATAATAGTTTTTGAGTCTAAAACTAGTATTTTGACAGTACCTTTGACAATACCACAAAATTGAATAGTGCCAATGTAATGTAATTGAAAACTGAGTCTTAAAGCTAATTCTCTATTCATAGTTTTTTTTGTAATTTGATCACAAACTACTATTGCGCAGCATTAGTCTATTTCTAAATATATAGAAATAAAAGCTTGTAAAAACAGACTTCATGGCACATTATGTAAGATTATCAAAGTTTATTGGCTTAAAATTTCAACAGCTTGTGATCTTGACAGTCCAAGCATGCATAGTGCACACGCCGGCCCTCCAACCGTTACCGGCATTAGGTTGGCGATGCCACTAATGTGATTAGCGTCGGCGCACGTTGGTATTTGCGAGCTTAATGCACCGCAGTATGGGCGGCCATAAATGAGTTTTCAAATTTGGTTGATCGATGAGTCTGGCTCAGTTTTGGAATGGGATAACTGAGCTCAATATTGGTATCAACATGTCACATCCAGTTGCGAGGTGAAAATTGATAGAATATTTCACGAGCATGTATCATTTTTAGGGTTTCGTACCCAAAGGGTGCCAACGGGAGTTTTAGTTGACGTATTTTTGAAGTGAAAACTTCTTTGGCGGCGTTGTGCACTTTTCTAGGGATAGGTAAAAAATGTTAAACTCGCGTCAGGGTCACGTGTCTTGATCGTAAGACGAAAATTAGTAAGTCATTCGGAGAGCAGGGCGCTAGCGCGAAGTGTCATTCCAAAATATTCAAAAATGACGTGTTTTCACTTTTGCCGGCACTCCCGGAGTGTTGTTTTATTTTTAGTACAATGTCAACATCACATGAATATTAATTAAAATTCTTTAAAATAGTAGGTACCCGAAGTATCTACTTCTACCCTGTATATTATATCGGTAAGGTATAATTTACTTGTGGAACCCAGTCATAGGTACTCACTAATTCCGTTTGTAGATCTAGTGTGTAGTAAACCTACAAAGGTTTAACTAATTTATCCTGTTGACAAAAATATATGACTCTACATATTATGCACTAGATCTACAAACGGAATTAGTGAGTACCTATGACTGGGTGGAGTAATTGTTTACTCCATGCATAAAAGTTGTGTATACTAGGAGTTATGTAACTAGGAGTATTTTTAAAATAATTTTAAAGAATATAAAAGCTCAAATTTTAATTACATCTGAAAGGCTGGACATTTCCATGTCTGAAAAGTGAATGAGCCCGTATGAACCCACTGATGTATGAACTCGCTCTTCACATGACGATTTTGGTCCTTTACAGGTACATATATTGCAATTGATTGTATTTAGTTGCCATTGTAATTTATAGCTACGTTAAATTAAAATTAAACGTATGATCTTATTTGCAAAGAATATCATTCATTATTGTCATACACGGGAATGTCAATGTCATTGTTGCCTTCCTGCGTCCGTAGCTTTAGATGCGTGATCCCTGGTTGGCGCTGCATATATTAACACTGGTGGAAGGCTTCAACCACTAGACATCAACATTGCCAATCGTCGAACAACTACGAATTATAATTCGTAGTTGTTCCGAGATATACTTTTTTATTTTATTTATAAAAACGTTTTCGCACTCATTTATATTTACCGTGATCATGGCGTCTGCAATATAGCGGAATCGGAACTTACTTAATAATTAATAATTAACTAAATATCCATTCCAAAAAGTACCTAGGAAATGCGATTTAAAAAGATTATCCAGCTACAAAAAGTATCTATGTGTAAGGACTCAGTCGCATTGCCCAATTGTCATACCTAGCCACCTCTATACAATCACACTAGATATTGTGTTATAGTATAGTTCTGTAAGTGTACTGTTTGTTACGCATTGTAAAGTGCACTTATGGTAGTGTTGCGGCAGTTTGGTTAATACGGGTGTAAATAAGCTACTTATTAAAATAAGCAACGGTATTGCTATTTCTGAAATATCAATTGAGGGATCGAAGGTAGAAATGCTTTAATTTTTTTATTATTATTATTTTAAGCTTTATCTCTACTTCACGGCGAATTTGTCCGTCACAAATCTTGCGATTGATTTTAGAGCGACTTCCAGGGGTTCGATTGAGCTCAAATTTTGCATACATGACGTAAATCACGTGACAATGCAATATTATGATGACATGGTGCTGATCTGATAATGGAGCTGGAAGGTGGCCAAAGGAACTCCTAAACTACACATGTTATACCTGTCGTGTTTGGGCTCGTTGGATTTGTCTTGACTTACTATGGTCCTAGGTTATGTTAAAGCTTGTGTTTAAAAAGGTTTTTTTAAAATATTACTTGTTTAATCTACACCTGCTTGTTAGTATATCTTTAATTGCTTTTACTGGTTGTAACTAAATGACTACACTAAAACATTATCATTTTACATTAAACAGTATAAGTAACACCATCCTGATAATAATTAAAATTTAGTACAACCCCCGACATGATCTAGTTATAATCTGATAATTGAGACCATTCCAATGAGCCCAAACACGACATTTCTTCTGTGAATTGGTGAAGAGTTGAGAGTTTTTCAGATTCCAGGAGATGACCCGGCATCAGGTCAATGCTACTGTGTTCTCAACAATATCGCTAAAGTAAGAGGATACCGAGTTTTGATCAGACCTATTAAAGTTAATTTCATAGCGTCATCAACTAGACAAACGCTCATCGTTTTCAAAAGGCTTAACGGGTTTTTATGAATCAAAGCTAAGAACAATCTCAAGACACCTATCAAACAAAAAATATTAAATTTTATGTTTCATGAAGTGTTACACAGTTCAGAGATTTTGTTTAACAAAGTACAAAAAATATTAAATCAAAATCAGTTTATCCGTTTGGTCGATAAGGTTCCACAGACAGACATTCACAGACACACATACACAGATACACACGTCAAACTTATGGTATAACACCCTTCTCTTCGGCAAGTAGATGATCTATTGACAGATTTTGAGGGTCCGGTGGCGTAATCGGGATAACGGTCGGCTTTGATGCCAGAGGTACCGAGTTCAATCCCCGCCGTGCACCAATGGATTTTTCTATCGAAAATATTATGTGCGATTTTCACAGTGGCCCTCCGGTGAAGAAAAAACATCGTTAGAAAATCAACAAACCCCGCATGGTGGTAGGACACTTCTAGTGTCCGCCTGGCCAGCTACCACCCTCAAGTTAGAAAATTTGTCGCCAAAACATCTAATGTGTTCCGGCAGCTATCCTTGAGAGCCAGTTCCCATTCTAGCTAGGCCTATAATAGCCTATAAGATATATAAAAAAAGATAAATCAATTATTTCAGAAACAGTAAAATTAACCACAGGGCCAAAAGTCCTTTGTCATTCGTTGCTGGTCAAATTCACATTCCATGTTTTCCTATGTTTATCAGAAATGTGGTTATTCTATGAATTGGAAAGCGGTTACGAGTGGTTGTTACAGTACGGTGTTAGTTTCGACAATACGAATACGTGTTGATACTGCCAGCAGTAATGGATTGGTATGATATCGTTATGATACAATCGAGGCATATATTTACTATACACGTATTGGTACGCAGTAGCTATGTATTTGTAAGGTCTGTTCTGCTAAGCTTCGTCAGATACCTAGACTTTTTGCACGTGCGTCAAAATGAGATTTTTGCGAATAAAATAGGTTCTCATAGTGCCTCAGGGACTTGATGAATTTCAATTACTTGATAATGCAACATTTCAGGCTAAACTAGTTAGTACGGGCTACGGGGTATTCAAAAAAATAAAATCTATCGCCATCTGTAGCGGCGCAAAAAGTAACACTTATTATGCTTTTCAGAATGAAGGGTTATTAAAGTACATTTATGTGCCGTAAATACGCATATTTTACTTATGTTTATGTTAATAAAATTTATGCGTCACCAGTTATGTCAAAGTAAATTAGGAATAAAAATTATGCAAATCAAATGGATCCCGTTCGAAAACTAGATCGAGATAGACGACAGAATTATAATAGCGAGTGTTATAATCGTAATGCACATACAATAATTTTACATCTCCACACTTCTATTATACCAACTAATAAAATAATGTAACAACAATTAAAATAATAATGTAATAAAATAATTGTTCGTAATAGAGGTACTCGAGACAAGGTTGCTCATATTAAAGCAAAGTGAAATTATCTGAAAGTAGTTACACGAGGCCAAAAAGATAAGACCATTGTCGCCTTTATTACGGGTAAGGTAAAGAAGACTAAACGTGTAATATCTGAGCCGCAATAACATGAACCTTTATGATAATGCCACCCGTTCCACGGTAAATGTACCTCTTGCATATCGGGGAAATATTAAACGCGAAGATTTACACCCGATTACACATACTAATGGGGATCTAGTGCAGTCGTTAGCTATAGGATGTGGATCGTCGCTGCTACGTGAAGCTTTAATAAGACGCGTTATTGGATCTCATAAAATTCAATCAATTTAAATCCTATTTCCTACTAAAATGCAAAATGTTATGTAAAGAGTTCAAATTTTAAGATATTTGATGACGAAGCATTTGCATCTAGTTCCAACATCACGGAAAATATCGTTTGCGGATGCAGGATCTCATACATTCAGGCAATATTTACAAGGAGAACTGTGCAACCAACTTGATTATTGTTACAGATCACAGTTACAGATTATTGTTACAGTCTCGCAATATCTTTCTCTGTTTAGTTGTCTGGAAGAAATCGCTTTAAGCGATATGACCGCCCTTTGCATTACATAGCTTAAGTATTTTATTGTTTTATATTGTTTAATATTTATTTTATAAGTGGTGTGCAAATAATCTATGTACTACTTATTATTGTATTAACATTTAATGTGTTCCGGCAGCCATCCTTGAGAGCCAGTTCCCATTCTAGGCCTAGCGTGCTTACCATCTTCGACCGCATCATCACTTACCAACAGGTGAGATAGTGGTCAAACGGTAGCCTATAAAGTATAAAAAAAAAAAAAAAACTGCCCCATGGTTACCGGCGTTTAAAAGTATCATTAAAAAGCAAGATTAAAACGAATTGAAAACATCCACTTATCCTTTTGTGAAAGGCCATCAATATGTAAATGATTTACAGAGCTTTAATTTTCTAGGTTTTTTATTATAGGTGGATAGATTTATTTCTATAAATTTATATGTTTATTATGATCAATCTATTTGTTAATTATTATCATTATCTATATTGTTCTCTCTAAACCACATAAATATGAATAATAAGGTATTTATTATTCATATTTATGTGCTCTAAACGCATCAAGAGTTCAATCTTGATGCGTTTAGAGAGAATAATATTACGACTGAGTTAATTAAGAAGAAATAAGTGTTGTTAACAAAAGTAGTTTTTTTTATATCATATACCCAAGCGACCACTATCTCACATGATATTAAACGATGATTTGGTCGAAGATAGTGAACACACTAGAATTCTCTGAATGTATGAAGGATTGTGTAGTGCCGGAACACTTTGAAATGATGGCGGCAGATTTTCTCCTTCGGTAGCAAGTCAGGTAGAACCTCGATATAATATGCTCTTACTACCTGTAAAGTTTCGTGCTAAGCCGTTTAAAACGCGTGCTAGAATTGGAACCGCATTGATTGACTTCTAAGCGAGAGGTAGCTTAGAAATCAAGATCTCTATCCTTTGCGCCAACGGGGCTCTCTTTGCATGTTATACTTTCCAATTGAAGAATTGCGTTTTTAGATTACGGTGTTCTACAATATATATTCATCAAGGCTTACAGTAAGGCTAAGTTTACGTGTAAAGTTTTCCTCATAAGCGCGCTCCCCTATCAATTGCCGTTGATCCCTCCCCGCTTCCCCTCCGGACTTCCACTAATGATCCCACTTGTTAGGGCTCAGCAAGGACCTTCGACCGTGTCACTCGGTGAATAACAAATTCTAAGCAGATCCCTCTACGCCGTAGCCCCTAGAACCGTAGCCTGTAGCACCCAACCTCGCCAAATATTATCGCCATTAGATATCGAGAAACTAGCAATTCACGGAGGCTTATGTATATTACATTTATGTTGTGTACTTCTTATACACACGTACACGTAATTCTACTCTTTGATTAGTTTCAGTTCTATGTGTAATCCAAGAAAGCATGACATGTGTGACCAAGCATACAGAGTACACAGACATTGAGAAGTATTTGTATTACTTAGATCAATATTTCAAGTAGTTGTAATTTTGGTTGTCAGTCTTAGTCAATTTCGTTTACAGTAAAAAATTGATCTACAAACTCTTGGTAATGTCTCTGTATCTTTTTGTAAGGCGTGAGTGGTGGTCAAATGTATATCACTGCCACATAATAGTAGAACTACTATTACTTCATGTGTTCTGTGATCACGGGGTACAAAATATAGTATAAACTTTATCCTGATAATATGAAGCAACTGGTTCCTTAAACATGTTAGCTTGAAAGTATCATACATAGATTTGACGCTCACGCCTATATTGTAGAATGTCTGTTATTTATCATCATGAAATCTATTACTTACTATCGAATTGATGCGTAGCCTGTGCGAGCAGTGAGGCGAACACTCTGTCAGCGAGCGGCGGCGGCTGCGGCGGGCGATCGTCATCGCTGCTGCTGTACCTATCGCCACCCCATTCCAGCGAGCGTTGTCGCCTCACGCCACCCGGCACACCGCCCGTCACACCAGACGGCAGGCCGCCTGACAATCCACTCAACGAGCCGGCCTTGGGCCGTCGCCCCGGCCGCTCCATCCGCGACGTACTCATATCATTCTGTCACCACATCTGCAAGAAAAACGTACATTTAACTACTGGAACTTTTTTTCTTTTATTTCTAAAGGAAAAAGGCTTTTCATCGTATTATCTTTTCAAAATAAGACTGATTTGAACACGTACACGTACGTCATTAGTTATTTTATTCGTGAAACTGTATTTATAGACATTAGCCTTAAATACGCAGTTTGTAAGTGACGTACGATAACTTTCATAAATAACTCCAATTCCCAGCTGACTTTGATGTAAGCTATCACTTATTACTACAATTGCTCTACCCGTAAACAAAAGATCAACATCACAATTGATTTGACAGAAATTACAATAAACAAAATAACATTAGTTACAACCAATGGTTGCCGAATAACTGCGTCGTAATCCCCGGTCAAACAAAACGAATCGCCGTGATATTTTATCGAAGCGGTAACAGCATCGTGAACGGAAAAGAACAACTGTAATAAAGAGCCTACAAGTCGTTTGGTTAGCGACCCAACATAAATAGGAAGTCGGCTCGACTGCGCGTGTTGGAACTCTAATCCGAAGGATCGCGATGGAACGAACGCCCTCTTGCGAATCATTTGCGAACCTACAATATATATCTTGTACTGTTGACATTGTATCTTCATTGTATTGCTACCAAGTAAGTAAGAAGCAATTGCATAAATATTAATTAGAATACAATGATGCCAATCAATAAAGATTAGCACTTATTTATTATTATTATAATATTATTATGTATTATTAAATGGTGCTCTATCATATTTCTACATCTTTCAATGATTACAATTATGTTTCCTATTTGCCAAATGTATGACTTAAGAAAGGAAGATATTATACTTTAAGATCGTTTAAAAAACTAAAAGAACCGACTTCAAACGTCGCCCTAGTCAAAGTAGCCAGTAGACCTAGTAACTATTACATAATCTGTGCCAGTAGTTAGTAGTAACTCGTCGAGATAAGTAAATGTGTCGTAATACAAATGTTGATATATTAAAAACGGCACTGCCGATTTCGTTAACATTTAAATGGGACCACCTGGGAAGGGTACCCTTTGAAACAAAAAAGAATTTTCCAAATCGGTTCAAGCATTTTCGAATAATCGGTGAACATACATTAAAAAAAAAGAGTTCCGACGAATTGAGAACCTCCTCCTTTTTTGTGAAGTCGGTTAAAAATAATACGTGGCACGGTTGTTTCAATACGGCAGATGCTACAATATTATTGATACTGTTACGCGAGCAAACCTAAAGGCATTATTTAGTAACAGTAATCACATATAAAGTAGTTTATCAGTATACAAAAAATTTGCCTGTTGATTTCGTCTGGAGGACAAACATTCCATCTCGAGACGCAGACCAATCAAATATAACGTAAATAAAATGTTTTCCTTCGAACGTCCGAAGGGAATATCAATCAATCTATAATTTTTATATTCATATACAAGGCCTTTCGTGAATTATTGAAAAGAAATTGATGTGTAAAAAAGTATGATAACACATCCATTTCTTTTCAATCATTCATTTCATTATATGTATACTAGCTGTGCCCCACGGTTTTACCTGCGTAGTTATTGTTCCCGTGGGAATATCGGGAAAAAAACCCTATGTGTTATTCCAGGCTAGGCTATCTACATACCAAAATTCAAGTAAATCGGTAGAGTAGTGGTAGCGTGAAGAAGTAATAAATATACATACAAACTTTCGTCTTTATAATATTAGTAGGATAGCGTTTTCTAGACTATTATTTTTTACTGTACTGCCTATAAGCACAGATTATATAATAGTTACTTCGTAACGATAAGTACGTTATTTTAAACCTTGACATCAATCGTTGACCTGTGACCGACGCGAGGAATTATAAGATCTACAAATAGCCAAACTGATTTTCAAGAAATGTGTTCAGGTAGAAGTATAATTAGGACGCCGACTTTAAGATAAGCAATAACGTCTGCCTGGTATTCAGCTAGGCTAGCTTATAACCATCTATTTCACCGGTGAAGATCGATGTGGTTGAGGAGCACACTAGTCTTAAAATGGGAACAAAATTTTAAGGCTGTCTGTCTAAGCTTGTTTTATAATAATAAACCACTAGAGAAACTTAATGAGTCATTCTAGATTATGTTAATATCTAGAATAAAATAAGTTTGGGTACATAACATTCAAATCTTTTTCATCCCATCTATTTGAAAAACGATGGTTTGTTTCTCGATAAGTGTGCGCAAAATAGGTCTTTTCCGACAATGGGCGGCAAAGTGTTTTTTTAATTGAAGGATTGTAGGATTGGAGGATGAATTCTCTTTTATAGTGGCCTGTCTAAGCAGGTTCAATAATAATATTGTATGGGATATGTTACTGTCCTATTTAATAGAGAGCGTGTGGCGCTAATAAACTTTTTTTAAAAATGCAGCAAGGTTATATTTACGGGAAACAAATAAAATAAAATAAGCGTGCAACGTGGCACAATCAAAGACCTTCCACTTAATATTAAACTTGACTGCGTGCACTGGCCATGCTTTTTTTAGGGTTCCGTAATCCTGACAAGGAACCCTTATAGTTTCGTCATGTCCGTCTGTCTGTCTGTCCGAGGTTTTGCTAAGAGACCGTTAATACTAGAAAGCTGTAATTTTGTGGGGATGTGTAAATAAATGACGCCGACAAAGTACTGAAATAAAATCTTGAAGAATATTTTTTTTTAGGGTAGCTCCCCTATATGAGAAGTGGGGATGAATTTTTATTTCATCATCTACCCCATTGTGTGGGGTATCGTTGAATAGTATTTTAAAATGACTTAAGGGTTGCTAATACCATTTTTCGATTGAATGCTCCATTTACGAAATATTAAACTTTAAAGTGCAAATTTTTCCAGTTGGGCGTCCCCCCCCCCCCCCCCCTCTAAAAGCTAAACTGCTGGCTTGAAAAAATCTGGAAAAATTCGTGATAATAGCGCATTTCATGAACTTTAAAGGAAATTTTTAGCGGTTAAGATAACTTTATTAGTTTAGCAGTAATAGTCGTTGAACTTGGGTGTTGGATAATTTTGTACCAAATACAAAATCCTTAGAAAAAATCCTTTAAAGTGACAAAGACGGAGTACCTTGTTGCTTGTTTATAACGGGTAAAGATTTGCATTGAATAACAGGCTACTACGGAACCCTACAACGCGCGTGGCCTGACACGCACTTGGCCGGTTATTTTATATAGCACTAGCAGGTTGTTAAACAAGGATACACTCCCACCCTGTCGCCTTTCGTTTCGGCCGTTTTGTTCTACAAAGCAATTATACCCTATAGTTAAAGCACACGGATTAAATTGAATTTGTCAAAACAACTGCAGTGCACCATAACTTATATTACATCTATGGGCACAATACACATATCTTGTGGTGGCTAAAATAAAAATAAGCGCCCGAATTATTGTAAATATTAGTTTGTGGTCAAAGACTGTCATCATAACACATTTAACCATGGAGTAGGAAATACATATTAACATGAAGGTGCCGCGAAACATTAGCCTGTATGGATATAGATTTAAAAAAGGCGCATACCTAAACGGCATAATGGAACCTAAAATGACTGCCATTGATTGTCCATTGGTCTACGAATAAAAAAAAACATTCGTAGCCATTGGTCCATTGATGACCTTGATTGACACAATCCTAGCAATGGACCAATGGACAATCAATGGCATATATTTTAGGTTTAGGTATGCACCTTTTTTTTGTAGGTGTGTACATGTCCATATGTATAATATGTCAATGAGTTAAAGATGAAAAAATTATCGGACGAAAACTGCAAAAGGTTTTTATCGGAATCTGTGTTTATTAATTGGTTTATTACGTTTTTTTAAATGTTAGTCAGTGTCTTTTACAATATTATGCTCTTGAATTGCTATTTTATAGAGCCTTTTATCTATTTCCTTTTCTCATAGAGGGGGATGAAAAGCAGAGTGTAAAACTCGGCCGCAACATTATTTTCTCTTGGTCGACGTGCCTACTTCAAATTCAAAAAAGCGGCCTTGCTGAAACGTACTATTTTGCGGCCTCGATATACAATCTATAGTAGATTCTTTCGTCTCCGGTAACTGGAACCTATGAACTATGTCTACTCGTGGACTTCCACGCATGAAAAACTATTTGATACTAAAGACCCAAGACGTGAACGACTTCTCAGTCTAAGCCATGAGGTATTTTAGGGTTTCGTGGCCAAATGGCCAAAAACGGAACCCTTATAGATTTACTATGTCTGTCTGTCTGTCTGTCCGTCCGTATGTCACAGTCATTTTATTCCGAAACTATTTAAACTACGCAGTTGAAACTTGGTAGGTAGGTGTGTTCTGTAAGCCGCTTTACGATTTTTATAAAAAAATAAAATAAATAAAAGATTATGGGGGGCAATTATACATGGAATTGCAAGGAATTTTTTTTTCTTCAAATCCATACGCGCGGGGTGTTTAGATACTTAGGTCTTTAAAAATGACATTGAGGTTCCTAAAACCATTTTTTCGCAAAGTCAATCACTTTGATTATATACATATTATATACAGATGCCGTATTAAATACACGTAACTTTCTAAATAAAAATATACCATATATAGTAGATTATCTGTTTACTTACAACAGTGACACTTGAACAACCGAGCGCGCGAAGCTCATGAAAAAATTATAAAATATGCCGGTTTGTGCTACGCTATTATGCCACAATCACACAGGAAGGCATGATATTAATAAGAAGATTAGTTAAGAAGATGGCGCCACCAATGCATAATTGGGTTAACAAATGCAATCCACTAATTTCGTCGTATCGATGTATCGAACCGTGGCTTAATTGGCAGAGCACCTGGACGTGTAATCCGGGGGGTGCGGGTTCGAGTCCCGTCGGTACGATGAAATTTTGGATTGTGTTTAACAATTTACAAAAATATAAAGTGTGAGACACTTCAAAAGAAACATAATATTTAATTTACGCAGTGCAACATCTCTCGTCGGATTTGAAAACTGTAATGATTTCTTCCGAATGATTAACTTACGTAATAAGTAGTCACAGATGGCGCCACCAATGCATAATTGGGTTAACAAATGCAATCCACTAATTTCGTCGTATCGATGTATCGAACCGTGGCTTAATTGGCAGAGCACCTGGACGTGTAATCCGGGGGGTGCGGGTTCGAGTCCCGTCGGTACGATGAAATTTTGGATTGTGTTTAACAATTTTCAAAAAGATTAGTTTTCATCGGTATGTTTTAATATTTATCAATCGTTTGAGTATGAAAACACGATTTTAATTTTAAATTTTTCGTTGGTTTGTCGGACTGGTCAATGTTGTCAGTTTAATAGTGGTGTAATCATCCAAATATTTGGGAACTTTTTTTCTGTGTATAACATTATAGTGTACAACAGGTCACAACTATTATACAATCGTACTTTAAACGACTTTGAAAAAGGAGAAAGTATTCGAAGAGTATGTTTATTTTATTTTGTTGTTACATCGTGATCGTAGACAAATCTGAACCGATTATTATTAAATTAGACTAGTTGTGTCCCGCGGCTTTGCCCACGTATATAAGTATTCTATGCCCTATTCTACCCATTGGCCATGATAAGACGTTTGCCCTCACGCGTCTGTTCGTGTTCGGGGCAGATGCTGTGCGCCACGCAGCACTCTCTCACGCGTTCTATATACTATAATTTTCACCGTAACTTTTAAATTATTTACCTAACAACCTTACCTTACCTTACAATGATTTATGCTCTTATATATATATTGTTTGTCAATTAACAATTAGATTTACACTATGTAATGTAATTTTACTAATATTATTTTAATTAGGTTTCCTATAGACCCTGTACAATCAAACCTTTAAAATGTTATAAATTATAAGTAAAAATATTTTTTAAAACAAGCTTTTATCTGGGACCATGAACTAAAATGTTAAAAATAAATTCTAGTAAGTATTTTGCGGGACTATTTAACTATTTTAGTTCATTGTCCCAGGTAAAAGCTTGTTTTAAAACATATTTTTTACTTTTAATTTATTTTTACCTGAGTATTTTAGAGTAGGCGTGAGATTTTAAAATATTCTACGGATTTTATGATGCAATTATGGATAAAGTGCTCTTCAAGGCAAACCAATCGAGCCCAAACTCGGTGGGATTATGTTGTTTTATCACAGAAATTCCATGGCCACCTTTCAGCTTCATCATCAGATCCTGGATATCGTTTAAGTGTAAAGTGCTCCTCAAGACGAATCAATTGAGCCTACATACAGTGGAGTAACGTTAATTTATCACAGGTAAGCCGTGGCCACCTTCCGGCCTCATCATCAGACCCTCAATATCATCTCGGTGTAAAGTCCTCCTCAAGACGAATCAATCGAGCCCAAACTCGGTGGGGTTATGTTGTTTTATCACAGAGATGCCGTGGCCACCTTCCGGTCTCATCATCAGACCCTCAGTATCATCTCGGTGTAAAGTCCTCCTCAAGACGAATCAATTGAGCCCAAACTCGGTGGGATTATGTCGTTTTATTACAGAGATGCCGTGGCCACCTTCCGTCTCCATCATCAGAGTAGCTCCATGGTACCATATCATTGTATTGACACTAAAGATATATAACTTAAGCGAATTTGAGTCAAATCGTTCATGAGGAAGTAGGTCTCATATAGCTTCCAAGATTCCACCTGAATATACAGACATACATAAATACCTACATTGCAAGTTAAATAAAAGCTTATAAAATAGGTAGCGACCACTTTAACAGCTGGAATCCCTAAACAGGCACGTATTGACAATATTTGACAGCTTTATGACAGAGTCACGCACACACAGAGCAAAATTTGGGCCGTTTTTTGAGTAACATTGAAATGTCATGTTCCATCTGGACGAGTTTATAATCAAAGGTCATTTGGAAGATAGACACTTCTAAAGTTGTAAAATGTGTGTCTTCCCCCTTAACTCTAACTTTTAAAGTAGGGGAGTGAAAAATCTAAAAAAAAATATGCTGTAGACCTCAATAAACACTATTAACGAAAATGAGTTTGAGCGAGATACAATCAGCAGTTTTTGAGATACATTAACCGCAAATTTAACTTTCTTTTTCATACAAACACTATGAAAAACAAAGTTAATTTATTGGTGGCTAAAATTATAGTTTTAAAATAATATACTGTGTTACGGAACCCTAGGAGTGCGAGTCCGACTTGCACTTGGCCAGTTTATTCTTAGCATGCATTGAAAAAGTTTATCGGCTACGTCACATCACAATTGACTTGTTCCAAGTTGGAATGTACTAAATTATATATGTAGGTTTTCATTCAAATCAATCAGTTGGACTAATGGAGCGGTATTTTAATTAAACATATTAAATGAACGGATCGATTTCCATTGGCGCCGACTCATTGTCAAGGTTTACTGCACTCATTTCTCATTTCACATCGGCGGAATAAACAGGAGCGGTTTCATTACAGATTCGCTGGATTCATAGACTTCAATAGTTTTAGACAGTACTTTAATAATATAAGGTAGGTTTTACATATTACATAAACGTAAATCAGCCGTTGCTCGGTTGAGACACGAAAAAATATACTCCGTTGCTATGATATGTTATGATATTATAATCAAATTAGTCAACTACAGAACGATTCCAGCACTCAAATTTGTTTTAATCATTATCGGCCTTTTGATTTTATGGATCGAGTGACACAAAAAATACCGCGAAATCTGCAAAGTGTTTAAGGCTGGCTCAGATGCGGTTTAGGCACGGTAATATAATATATCAGTAATGTGACTTGGCCCTGTCCCTCAGTACGTAAACATGGACAGCTAAAATATGGCTGCCCGAATATATACAGTATAAAGGGTGTTTTATTTCTGTTTGCAACTGCCTACAGCCCCGTCCTTGACTGCTAACCGAGCCAGTCTAAAAATCAGCTGATTGATTTATGCCACCACCATCTAGCCTCTAAGTAAGTTTTTGTTTTATGAGTGAGATTTTTCTTGATCAATTAATCTTCTACAATTATTTAAAATTATAAATTGAGACACGTTTATAAGTAGATAATAATGTGCTTTGCAGTATCACCTAATACTACAAGAATCTTTGTCCTGACATACTGACCGACTTATTTATAGACAACGCACAGCCTAAACCACTGGACGTAGAGACTTGAAATTTGGAGGGTATATTTGTACGTACTTAGTACGCAAAAGGTGTAAGAAAGAATTTCCCAAAATTCACCCTTTAACAGAACATGAAACAGGGTACAAATTTTTTGTGGAGAAACAAGATTAGATAGTTTTTTTATTCGAAACTTGACATAAGTACTTCTGTAAATAATTAAGTAATCACGCGTTTCAGCATTTTTCGAAATTCTATCCCTAAGAGGGTGAAATGGGGTAACAAAGTCTGAAAATCAATATGGATTTTCGGATTTTATAAGAATGAAATAGTCCCGCAACGGGTGGACCAATTTAGCTAATTCTTTTTTATGTATTTTTATGATAATAAGGTTTTTACGTAAGAAAAGTTTTTTGTAAATAAAATAAGTTTTTTAACGCGGGTGAAGCCGCGTGGTACTTCTTGTTCTATATGTAAAACAAAGTCCCTCACTGCATCTGTCTGTCTGTTCGCTATAAACTCTAAGGCTACTTGAACGGATTTTCATCCAGTTTTCACCAATAGCCAGAATTATTTATAAGGATGTTTTAGTTATATAATTCGTTAAGTTTTTATGTTAATTGGTTGAAATATGACTATGATTGTTATGGATCTAAATTCAAACGACGCAACAAACTGATGCAAATTATGTAGGCATATATGTTCTGCCCGTGCAAAGCCAGGGCAAGCCGCTAGTAATTAACATAGAGTTGAAGTACCACGAAATCTTACTGTATCTAACGGTTTTATATAGGTATTAAAAGACCAAAACATTTTAATCGCATGGAACTGACAATATTATAATATTGTCAGGTCTATCCGACCGTTCGACGGGGTCTACTCAGCGCGGCTAATGGCTCGTCTGATGGACCGCTCGGTTTAATATAAAGTAGATCCCCTGTTTATCAGGCTGTGTCGCAGCCTTAATAAATACCGACTTCCTTTACACTCTGCGCCCTGTTTCCGTTTTACTCAATATTTACTTCGGTTTCGACAGTAAAATATCCTCAGTCGGAGTGACGGATGGCATCCGTTTAATTAATTTGTTATTATTTGTAATATTTATTTTATATTTAACTCTTTTACAGGCATGGTAAAATGTAATTACAGAGATTGCACAGCGCCAGCGTTAATTATTTGTTTTTGAAGTATGTACTTTATTTATTATTATTTATTATTAAATGCAGACAACCATTAAGGCTTATGGTAATATGGGCCAATCCGTCCAAATTAAATAAATGTAAAAACATCTCACAGGAATAAGATTTACCTACTCTAAAATACATTTGAATACAATTTACAATACAAAATATCATACGACACAACCCGGCAAACTCCATACAAGCATACGTAACAAATTAACACGTATCAACCAGATACAAAGTATTACTCGGGTTCCATCGTCCAATTTAAAAGATTGAATCCCAGAAGTTAAAATCAAACGGAAACCATGCAATTACTTCAGGATGCGATCGAGGCCGTCCGAGGGATCTGTGTAAAAGTCGGCGGCTGCAGGGATTGCACCGCATTCGGCACACGTGGCCCTGATGCCTGCCCGACCTATTCCCTACGTGATGAGACTGCCACATTTTAAAACAACCACTACAGTTTGGGCCTCATTCAGGAATAAAGCAGGGGCAATGATATATTAAACTAAGTACCTGGATGACCGAGGTATGCTCGGTGTTTTTTTTTTGTAAATCGTGTTTATTGGAATTGTTTTGGCTTATAATAATAGTTTTTCTCACAAAAGAAGGAACTTGAAAAAAAAAGGAAAAGAATAATCATCCTATCTGGACTTGAACCGAGGTCTGTGGTTTCGGGACCGCCCTATTTCTCACCGAGTTATTATAAATTTGCCTACGTACTCTACAGATATTGTAGCAGTTTTTCATTGCCTGAAAACACGAATAAAACAACGTTTTCTAAAAATGAAACTTAGCTCTACTATATATCATGAACGTATTATTGTATCAACACAAAATAATAAAGTTCGATATGACACCTAAATCTCCAGAACGAGTTCAAAAAAACGTCTGTGAAATTACAAAATGCCGTACAGTGTTCGCAAGCAGACATTCTGCCTTTCTCGGAGGCTGTCTATATAATAATATTAACAAAATTCTGCATTTTCATCGCTTTAGCAGAAATATCTGTAAATCACTAATACGCAAATGGCTCATGAGTAAAAATTATATTGAAACAGAATCACTAGTAACTTTCGAGTAATAAAATTTAACAACAATTTTCTTTAATTGACTATTATATATATATTAAAGACAGATATCATATAGAAATGATTATTTTACATGCCAATTTTTTCAGAAAGCAAATGGCTAAAATATAACACTTAGGGCCAGTTTCATCGGTTTCCGTTAGCCCTATTAGGAACTTATCCGACAGATTTTCGACTACTTGTATATATAATCGTCTGGAAGATGTTATGATTGTTTTAACGTCGTATACATTACAAAAGTAAATATTTTTGTTTGTTTATATATTATTTATATTATAGTTGTACTATTCATTATTCTATGATTATAGTTCGTATACATACTTTACATTCAGCAATACATAAATAAATTAAAATAAATTAATGGTCCAAATACCAAATATCAGAAATACATGTTACAACAGCGATAAATATAGTTTTATAGTGTAATTATTATTCATATATTCCTTCTTTTTTGCTATGTTTAATAAATAAAAATTACTAAATTACTTATATTATAAACCATTAATTATTATGGAATTATTACATGCAAGTTTTATTATTAGATACATATTATTCATATATATGCATATTATGTGTCATATATATTAAGTGAAGTACACATATAATTGTATCTTTGCTACAGAAAAACTAGGTTATAAAATTAAGATTAAGGTTTTAAGAAAGTGAAAAAGTTTGGGTGTACTTTATATAAAATAGAATTAGCTTCAAGTATTATTTGTTTTATACGTTCATAGAGATATAATTTGATTACTCACACTATTGTATTGAATACACCATAAGTAATAGATCTCTAAACCATATATACAAATTGTATTGTATCTTGGATGTAACCGCTTGTAAATCTGATGTGATTTTAATGAATAGTGATAAATTATGTACGAGTAAGCATCTATGTTTATTATATATTTATTAATACTGGTTCTTGTCTGGCGGGGGGCATTGATACGCCATCACACAGGCTATCCTAGTTTGGGTATCAATGACTAACTAGTCTAGATAATACTATGTATTAAACTAGTACATAAGTTTATGTGTATAACAAGTTTGTGATACAAATAAATAAATCAAATCAAATCAAATCAAAGCTCGATAGATTTATCGCCCCCGAAAATTATTTTCCTTATTATTCTTACTTAATTTTATGAAAATCGTTGGAGCCGTTTACTAAATTTATAGTATATAGACATAATATAAACAAGAATTGCTCGTTTAAAGGGATATTAGATTTATAATGCGTCTAACACAATCTAACCAAATACGCGATTTAAAAAAAAATCATTATAGTACACTATTTCACCTGATGGTAAATAATGGTGTGGCGGATGATACATCACGCTTGGCTAGACGATACCTATTCACTTGTGACTATAAGAGGAACCCAAGCAAGATGGTAAGTTTTCGGAAACACAGACTTAGGCAAGGAGTTCCATTCCCTAGCAGCTCGTATGATGAATGTAAAGCAAATAGATTCGTGCAGATTATGATGAAAACAAATTTTCATTTTTTTTAATCTGCTAAATAATGTGTATTGTTATGTTTCAATGACTAATTTCATTGTATTTCATTTATTGATTTATTGCTATGTTTCAATGACTTATTTCATTGTATTATGTTTCAACGAATAATTTCCCTTTATTATAAACTTTGTTCTCAATCTAATTCCCAAGAAGTATCAAGCGGAAGTTTCCCCACGCATTATCCTGTCCTAGGTTACGGCCCTGGCACTCGATGAAGGCTTTGATCACGTCCAGATATAAATTGTGTTTCACTTCTAACCCTCAATCTGATTGTAAGTGTATCGCATTTTAACTTTTATTTTATACTTAACAAAGTTCAGAATCTAATTGCGCTAGCTCATGAACAAAGGCTATTTAACTACGTTGCATTATTATGTTAAGTTCTCGCTTCATAATTTTAAATGGCTAGGTATATGTAAATTACTTAGATGGCGCTGGGTGCATTTGCATACTATGAATTTTGCTGCAAATAAGCCTATGTAGCATAGAGATACTTGGACAGTCAAGTTAACTGAATCGTAATATCTATGCAACTTAATCTCAATTTATACCAAAATGACTGTGATCCGCGGCTTGGTCTGCAAAAAAATTAAATGGAAAATGTACATAATAAGTGTCATATGCTTATACAACGTGTAACATATTAAGCGCAAGACCTCGGACACCCCAATTAGAATATCAAATCCTGATATAATAGCAAATGCGTTAACTCATTTCAAGACATGTAATAATTTTTATAAGATATTAGATATACCAACTTACCACACAATATATGGACGCACCTTTGGACGCACTAATAAGTTACGTAGTAAGTATAACTTTTTCTGTCACTGTCGTATCTCACTTTGCGCGCACACAATAACAAAAATGTTCACTAGCACGTATAATTGGGGTTTCGCGATTACAGGAGAAAACTTATTCATTCGCTGATTGTTTGCTAATTTGCTGTGACTGAATAATTATCTTTATTTACGCTGAATTTAATACATGAATAAAAAATTGTATACCTACCAAAACATGTCATAACCGTATGACAGTGTCATAGCGCTCACGTCACTCAGAAGATTTTGTTGTCTATAACGTGAAAAACTTAATGAAACTTTTTATTAAAACTAAAACCACAGTGACTTAATAGTTACTTCGAAACTAACACGAACAATTTAGTACAAGTGGAAATGAGTCTTACATGTTTGAAATAAGGTTCAGTTTTCTAGATCAACCAACCGATGGAATCGTAAGCCTAAAAATACATATAATTTCAGATATACTAAAAATATATGAGGTGAAAATTAAAAATTAATAAAAACCACCAAATCGGATTCAGTAGTCGATTCTGAACAAATTACTTACAGGTCTTGTGTTTAATATGTTACACGTTGTATATAAGTAGGTATAAACTATATATGTATGAATTTTAATCCAAATGTATTCTGCCGTTTTTTAATTATTGAATAAAAAACATACTAAATTTCACAATTTATAATTGTGTATCACATTATATTACTTTTTGTTGCACCGCGTACTTACCTATTTCTATTATGAACTTACTCAGAATAAATAATTACCTTTTAAATAACAAATATTATATGAAAAGAGAACCATGATTAAGACAAATCTAGACGCTTATGATATTCAAAGCAGACGTAACTGCAGACAAGAGCGGGATGCAATTTTAATACGGAGTTGTCCGTTCGCTTCGCTCGTATTTTACACGCTTGTCTCACTCCCCATTGGTCTGACTGTTATTTTATACGTGACACGGAACCGGAATCACGGATACAATATGGACCTGTAATGTCTTGTTCTAGATTTAACATGTTATCGAGATTTTTCTTTGTGAGCTTAACGCTCTTCAAGCATGAATGTATCTATACGAAATACGTTTAAACATTGCTCTGTGGTAATGCAATCTATAATTAATTTACTTGTTAGTATGTAACCTATGATTGTAGATATATTAGTGTGGGTCAAATCGTAGAACCTAGTCTAACCTAGTCTAGGTTCTACGATTTGACCAGTGAATTGAACTACTTCCTGATGTTCGACCAATCGAATCTTGGTATAGGTACTTACGTATCTTCCGTGATAATGCAATAATTTGGTAATAACCTAGCTGACGCGATGATGGAGTAGGGCTGAAGGGACAGGAACTCCGTAATGACTAATGGTAGGACAGTTAAATTTACCCTAGTATACATTGTTATCCGGTATACTTTTCATTGCACATTATAAAGTCTTCATAAAAAGCTTGTGATTAAAAGAGTTTTAATTTTTTATTTATTTTATTATTTCGGGTAAATGTATCTATCATCGACCGCATCATCACTTAACATCAGGTGATATCTCACCTGATGTTGGTGAAAAGCTACCCAGTTCTACGTAAAAATGTCTTTTTGATTTTATTTCTCCTACATGAACGAGTATTAAAATGATCGTTTTCATATTGGAAAATATCGTGCAGTTATCGTGTAGTTACAGTTATCGTCCATTGTGAAATCGCCTAATGTTGTGGGTAATTTTAATAGTGGTAGGACTTCGCTAGTTCACTTGGTGCGGTACCACCACTTTGCCAATTAATTTTTAGCCGTGAAATAGGAATCTTTTCCGGTTGAAATGGCAAGATGTCTAGTGAAATTACAGGGCATGTGAGACTCAAGATCTTTATGTCTCAAGGTAATAGGCGCAGTGCAGTGACATGCAAAATTCTGGACAGCCAGAATTTTGCATGCCGCTGTATCTGTAATAGGTAGATGTCATCGCTTACCAACAGGCGAGCGTCGTGCTTGTCTTGTTACCTTTTACCATAAAAAAAAAATAACACAAAAGAAAAGTAGTTAGAGGTTTAAAGCCGCTCACAACACACAAGCCGCAACAACGAATATAAGAATAATGATTTGAAAGTAATTTAAATTATATTTTCTCTACCTATTTTATCTACACGCTAACATTTTTATTTTTATATAGAAACTCAAAAAGTACCACATTGAGACATTAAACATCAATAAACAATCTAGCACAAAGACAGAGCTTGAGCTATCTATAGCCATAGTAATTATCAATATAACATTATTCTCAGTATTCATAGTCTATCGAATAGCTATTATTATCTATGCAAAGGACGTCACGTCCTACGTAATATTCTATAGCAGAGACAGATGGACGCCGATCCAGAATTAGGAGTTAATTAATATATGAGGCAGGATTAATTCGATGACTGATAACATATTGCATTGTACTTAAGGAGGTCCCTCACCGAGAGCAATCTAATGTAATGTTCAATCTATGATTAGATTTACGCATTACGTTACAATACTGCCTCACTACTGACGAGCATTTGCCTGTAGTTATGCAACTATCTTCTAAGGTTTGATTTCATAGGCGGAGACTTAGGCTCGGTTCTTCTGACTCACTGATGTAATGTTTCAAATGTTATTATTACATAGGTTGAGCACTGTATGTTCTGGATGTACCACTGTATGTAATGGAAAAGAAGAGCCGAAGATCGGGCTCAGTGGCGCATCTTGGGAGAGGCCTACGTCCAGCGGTGGACTGACACAGGCTGAAGATGATAATGCACTGTATGTTCGGTTCTCTTCACTCACAGATGTAAATGCTTAAATCTGAACTGTTACATTACAAATGAATGCTCGCGGTGAGTGACCTCATTTACAATAGCTATAATTGTAAATCACGTATCGAATCAAATTACATTCTGCGGTTTACTGGACTGATTAGGTCTGTAGTTGTATTTAGGTTTGGTCATGGATGGTGAAGCAGATTATTTAGGTTACGTGATTAATTAGGGTCTTTGTGTACCTATTTTATGATATGAAACTAAGATGTAGCCTCAGCTGAAAGTTTAAATTTAGATAGCTGCTCAAAACTAGGGAACTTGTAACTTAGAGAACAATTTTATTGACTATAAATTGTATGTTGTTTAAGTGGTGTGTTATTTATGTGTTTTCATACAAAGATTATACTAAATAATAATGAAAGTTCTGTAATTTATTTTGAAGTTTCGTCATAAGTCATATTTTGAACCGACTTCTATTTGTTTTGATTTTTTTTTATGTTTGTTACGCGATTACTCCGCTAATCGTGAACCAATTCGAAAGATTCTATTTTTGTAATCTTGAGTCGAGAAGTCTTTTAGTTAATTCCTATACGCAATAATAAATGTACTTACAGCAACGAATTGTTGTTTCCTTTTTAAATAATCTGAAACTCTTATTCCTTACCATGTTAATAAAATTGGCGTATTGAACTTTAAAGTAGTAGTTTTTGAATCGATAGATGCTCGATTTTTTGCCGTTAATAAGTTCAAGTCTAAGTAAATTAATGTTGCAACGAAAGCTAGCTAGGTAGTTAATTCAGTTTGAGCAGTAAATACTAGGACCGCAGTGCCTATTGCGAGTTTCTTTAGATGTGTTTTTACTTACTCGATAACGTTAAAGTAAATGCAATACTCAATACTTTATTGCTTGCAGATTGTCTATTGTGTACAATAGATGGCGCTTTTAATTCCATACAAATAGGCTAGGCACTCTGAACGAAATAAAATAAATACGAGTACTTTCATGTTTTAAGTAATGAAAGCGACAGTAAATCAGTTTTGTTTTCATTTAAGTTACACATGTACCAACCTCAAAAATTTACAATAATTTATTGGTCTTGCTCGCTGCCTACAATAAGAGTTAATAAGTAGAACTAGAAACTTTTACCTAATAAGTAAAACCACTTTAAAACGTATTAAATATAAAATAAAATGTTAATTCGAAACTGCTGTTATCGTTAGTAATCATGTCCAATTCATGTTATTTCTAACAACGGAATAAAATGGCAAGTACTTTGCCAATTAAATTTTATATTTTAATTTTACCAAATAATACATAATATTGAAATAATTATGTCAATATTATTTTTTTATGAATTTAATTAAATTAATTATAAATTTGTGTTAATAAATAAATAATAATTAAAGTTCAGAAACAACCTACTGTTAACATAATAATTATAATTATGCATATTTGCACGAAGGCGTATTTACACTCCCAATATTAAATATAAAAGCAAAATTAATTAATATGAATGTCATTTTGAGAATTTTATGTTTATTGAATTCATTTGAGAGGGTAGGTATAAATAAATACGACAGCCCGACGCTCCGTGCCTCTTTCGAGCCCGGACTGTCGAGCGGTACGGGGCTCCCGATATTGCGGTGTACTTGTAACATTTATGTTGTAACCACATAAAGTTCCATGAGTTTTGAACAGAAGACTTTTATTTCAAGTTTTCCACTATAGGTGATCGTCACCATGATGACGAGCGACGAGTCAGCACTGCTGGCATCACACTTTAAAAAAATCGTTGGGTACCTCCCACGTCATGCATAATATGTTTCGTGCAATAAAGATCTAAAGGCAAACAAAAAAATAAAATATTCAATAGCTTAATACCTTCAACCGTGACAGAAATCAATCAATTTAAAGGGTGGAGAAGTAAAAAGGTTCTTAAAACCCTATAAATAATTTAAGGTATATATGCCGATCAGAAGCGAAATCGGGCGGTATTTTTTAGGGTTCCGAACCCAAAGGGTACCAACAAAACCCTATTACTGAGACTCCACTGTCCGTCTGTCTGTCTGTCTGTCCGTCTGTTCGTCTGCCTCCAGGCTGTATCTCATGAACCGTGATAGTTAGACGGTTAACATTTTCACAGATGATGTATTTCTATTGCCGCTATAACAAAAAATATTAAAAATAGAACAAAGCAACAAATTAAAAATTAAAGGGAGTCCCCATACAAGAAGCGTGTTTTTTACTATAGCGCGCCATCTATGAATGATTGTTTACCTCGGTGTTTTTCAACCTCTTTCATGACGCGACCCCCTAAGTATGAAAAAATATTTCGCGATCCCCTACCTGCACTGTTTATAAGCTGTATTTTGTTACATTGCTAGCTCTTCCCGCGGCTTCGTTCGTGTGGCCTACAGGAAACAAATTAAATATTTTTCTTTTGAAACAAATATTATAAGCACTCTCAATCACAACACCTTTAAATGCTCTTTAATTAATATAAAAATATTAATAGTATATTTTCAAACTTTGTTTTTTTCTTTTACTGAGGCTTTGCGACCCCCCGCGATAAACACTGGTTTACTTGGCTATAGACAGCCCCGTCTATAAAGAAGAGAATACTACATAATGTATAGTCAAAAATACCATTTGTACGAAGTTCTGTAACTGCATATTGTTTACTGTTGGGTATCCTGAGAGAGAACTATCTGAGACATTCATTTGATTGTGTTAATCTGCATTGAAATAGGTCTACGTCGAGCTGACGTCATTAAATTACTGAACCTAATTTGACTACCGTTTGCGCATGTTGTACCAATAGAAGAAGAAGTAGTTTCCTTTTCTATGCCCTGTACCGTTCTTTTTTCTTACACAAAAGTCCTGTTAACACAGAAATAGGAATAATAAGGTATTATTCCTATTTCTGTGGATGTTAATGACTAACTTGTATTGTTATGAAAGCTATCAAAATAATAAAAAAATAAAAAAAAATACTGCATAAAATATTTACCTAATCTGAAATCAAAAACGTACACTAGTAGACATATCGATAAACAAATTTATGTAAACATTATAAACCAAAATAATGTTACATAATTATTTACAAATAAATTGGCCAAGTGCGAGTTGGGATCGCAAACGTAGGATTCCTTACCACAGTACAATATTTAATAAGATTGAACAAATTTGCCGAAAACACACCCACCCTATCCACAGGAGACGCACATTATTTACATTTTTACACACATTTTTATCTATTACCTACCCATTGTGATGAACTGATGAAGCACCCTTTACCATATAATATGTATAAAGTACCTGTATGTAGTCTATACGCTAATATGTTGACAAACCTAATCAGCATGACCATTGAGCGACCGTTCCTGTGATTAGATGCGCATAGGGCGATACAGGGAGATCCGGATTATAGTTCGGTATTGGATCAAGTTGTATACAATGTCAATTATAATTCTGTTTAGCAAAAGTTTACTTAGTTTAAAAATTCTATTAATACAATGAGTAGCTTGTGATTAATGATTGACAACAAGAGAAATAACATACTACTTAAATTCAGAATTTAAAACCACCCCGACTGTTTGAACTATAATCTATTAATTGAGAGCATTCCAATGAGCCCAAACACGACAGCTCTGCTGTAAGTTGGTAAGGATTTAAGTATACTGCAAATTCAAGGAGATGCTCAAGCATTAGATCATGTTATCATCTACCATGTTCTTTCAATATCATTGAAGTTATTACTTCTATCTAGGATACCGGATTTCAATTTAATAGCATGTGGAAAAAAATAGTCTCTGCCTACCCCAACGAGAAAACATCGTGATTGTATGTATGTATGTAAGTTCATTTAATAACGTCATCAATTTGCTGTCTTAAAAGCTGTCTTAAAACGGCGAAACTGATTTTAAAAACAATCTTGATTAAGACACAGTATCAAAAAAAAAAACAAAATAAAAATCGGTTCGTCCTTCAGGGTGCTACGATGCCACAGTAAGACACACACATAAACAGATATACACGTCAAACTTATAACACCCCATCTTTTTGCGTCGGGGGTTAAAAATAACTTGCTGCGTATAATATCTCATGTGAAGTCAACATACCACGCAAGTAATTTTCAACAGCAAGTTTGAGGTGTGCATCTTAGTGTATATCTTAGTAAATAATAAAATGTACCCTTACATAAAGGTACCCAAATCATTAAAATAATAATATCATTCCAATTGGATATATAATTCACGAAGAATTCGAGTAACATACAGACGAATTGATGACGTGCGTTGTAACATTTTTAAATTTAGATATGAGTTTATAATTTATATAGATGCGTAATTGGACACTGAAATGAGTTCAAAGTAGCATTGCACAATGTAGGATTTAACGTAACCCAATTAACCAACTGAGTCCATCCCTGCCCATTCGATATGAGATTATAGTCACGAGGATTACATTAGTGACAGATAAGCTCCAAAGTGATTATCATATACTTTGTTATAATAAATTAGATTCTTTCAAAAATATATATATATATATATATAATATCTAAACCAGCATATATTCTTATTTAAATAGTATACATTCAAACTTTGAAGCGTCATTGAATATGCCTTAATCATTAAGCTATTTAGTTGAGGAAATCTTTCCGATTTTTTCAAAACATCAAATTGAAAATCAAAGTTTTCTGATCGGAATATATTAAATTGCTGAGATTCGAGTCGAAGAAGAGGCAGTTTCTAAATCCAAATAGCTCTGCAGGTCTAGATATCAGTACGGTTATGACATCTCTTTTTTAAAATTCAGTTAAACTATAAGCTCTCTAAAAAGGTCACTGTCACTCACAGCACAGAATAAATAATAGTACAGCTCACAGAAAGGTCTAATGACGTTCCTGTCTTACGCGTCCGTAGTCTTCGACCTTAATCTACCCTACATGATCTCTGGGTGGCAAGACGAAGACACACCTTTTTTTTATATATCTTATAGGTTAGCGTATGACCACTATCTTACCTGTTGGTAAGTGATGATGCGGTCGAAGATGGTAAGCACGCTAGACCTAGAATGGGAACTGGCTCTCAAAGATAGCTGCCGGAACACATTCGATGTTAGGCAACAGATTTTCTAACTTGAGGGTGGTAGCTGGCCAGGCGGACACTAGATACTGTCATACCACCATGCAGGGGTTGTTGGTTTCTTAACGAAGTTTTTCCTTCACCGGAGGGCCACTGTGAAAAGCGTACATATATTTTTCGATAGAAAAATCCATTTGTGGACGGCGGTTTGAACTTAGTACCTCTGGCAGCAAAGCCAACCGTTCTCCCGTTTAGGCCACCGGGCCCTTAAATCAAAATCACCTCAAAATATCGGACAATCTCATATCATCAGGCAAGCTCTGTGTTTACCCTGTTGCCTCATATCATAAACTAGATAAACAAAAATAAAACTCGGTCATCAAAGCCGAAACGGTACCATAACGTTAGATTGTTATCCGATTTAAGTATGCAGAATGTATTAAGGCTCAATCAAACAAATCAGACAGTGGGTATTTTATTTGTAATATGTGATTTACCCACATACACGGAGACTGGTGAAACCATAGACCACTACGTTATTATTATAATGACAGAAATATAAATAATAATTATTTATAATTCTGTGGTTATAGTGCTAGGGGTCAGTGGGTGAAACTAAAATAAAAGCTTGTAAAAATAAACGTCAAACTTGGTACATGAAAACACTGGCTGTCAAAAGGACGTATTCAATCGCCCTAGAGACAACATATTGTACAATAGGAAAAAAGAACATTTCTAAAAACAAACGTATTATAATGCTGTTTATTTCATGTAAATGGTAATTTCACGGTGAATAAATGCAATAATCCGTGCCACAGCAAACAATTCAATTTCATTGTAAGTATGTGTCGCGTTGCCGAATTTCCTTTGAGAGATGGAGCGTGCGCGGTTACAGGCGCGAGTCGGCACGTTTCTCTGAACTTCGGAATTCCAATTTTGAAAAGTTTCCCAACAAGGGCCCGATATTGACAGCCAGTGTTAGAGGGCCACTCAGCCGTCCATGTCCTGCTAAATAAGTTTTGAGATGACAGCAAGGCGAATCCCTTAAATTATTAATATGAATGAGTAGGTCGTATACTGAGTCAGCCATCGTAATTGTCCGTATATAAAGGAAATCTGTGGTTATTGGTCAGTTACGAGGAATTTGAAAGACGGTAGTCAGATGAGGCGTCTTATTTTCTTCCCAATTTTTTCCTGGACAGATAAGTACTTGACCACTGTCTCACCTGATGTTAAGTGTCAATGCGATCTAAGACTGAATTGTACTTAACTGGAAAAGGAAGACGGAAATAAAACGAAGCGCAAGACAACTTATTTTAGTTCAATCCACAAAGAGAAACTATTCCAGCCCGTCAATTGAACATCATGCTGTCACTCGGTGAACCAATTGGCGACATGTCTTTCTTCATTGAGTGGTTTGAGCCACGCTCGAAACCTACCACCGGTGATCTTCCAGTTCCCATTTAGCACCACCTAGGGCTTTTGTGCAGAATTACAGTTTAAGCGTATGGATGCAGGAAGGTATAATTAAGCAATGACCCCCTGGACCAATTGATTTATTCAAAGTCCAATCAGATTAGCGCAACTAATTATTATTCCTAATGTTATACATAATAATAGGTGAAATAGAATAAGTAAAGTGAACTTATGCCAGATATTGGTACTAAAGCGTGCATATAAATTTAGAAATATTGAACAACGCTTTTAACTGGCAATTAAATAATATATTACAACAAATTTCCCCTGAGATAATTTAAACCACATCATCGCTTATCACCAGGCGAGATAGTGGTCAAGCCACAGTTTTACAATCCGTG
Source organism: Cabera pusaria (assembly GCA_954871355.1). Lineage (NCBI taxonomy): Eukaryota > Metazoa > Arthropoda > Insecta > Lepidoptera > Geometridae > Cabera > Cabera pusaria. Next base: position 13,686,228 of record OX940888.1, read on the forward strand.
GGTCAAACGCTAGCCCATATGAAATATTTAAAAAATCTGTTATATTGATTTCTAAACTCTTTACATAATTGATACAAAAATATGAATATTACATTTTTACCCATGAATATAATATTTATTCTTTTATAAAATAAAAAAACAAATGATTAAATAATGAATATCTACTAAAGTCACAGAAATATGAATAATAGTAGAGTTTATTCTCCGTGACTGCGCGTTTGAGTTTCATAGACAGAATACTTAATAGTACCACGCTTCAGCTGTAGCTATTTTACAGCGCCATCTAGGCGTAAATTAGAAAACTTCGTTGTCTGTATAGGTTCCTTCTACTAACGCCATCTATGTGAAAAGCCGCGCACTACGCAGCTTTCTCACAACTTTGCTGCGATGTGAAAATCTCTAGTCGGCATATCCAACTTTTCATCGAGTCGTAGCGCTACGGTGCTTTTCGAACTACGAGAGCTACAAATATTTTTTATTCGTAGTACTATAGAATACTACTGTGATATGTACAAACATTTTTAATTATATCCAGATGTATACTTGAAAATCTTAGTTATCATGTATTAAACTGTTATATATCAAAGTAATATATTAATGCATTACATTATGAATTGCAACGTTAGTTTCAGCATCGTATTCGCATATCCATCGTCAATACACCACAGCTTAAGAATTTCTGTTCGTACTAAACAGAATAGCAGATACTGTCTGGGCTGCACAGAAAATGCATGGCTATCCGAGGTATTGCTTTCACGAGCCTATCAAATAAACGTCAGTCTCAACAAAGAATCGAAATATTCGATACCCTATATCGATGTGCAAAAAAGTTAAAAGAGTGATTGATATATAGATTGATAGAGGCTCCTCTCACATGGACAAGGTAACGTCGGTTTTTTTTTAACGAAAAAAAATAGTTGAGTGAATTGGCTCAAAAGGCTTTGAAGCTACAGCTAAAAACGTAGAAAGAATATAAACTCCATTAAAGCAATGTATAGGAACTGACGTAGCTACCTATGCCTGCCGATATATTTAAATTGGATATCCTGCTTAATAAAATATATTGAAATATTATATCTAAATCAAATTGTTTTCACCCGGCAAACACCAGGCTACACCGGGCAATATAATTATAACATAATATTTGAAGCTATGTTATCAAGCCAGAAATCCAATATTTATTAGGGCTTACATGACAAGCTGGCTTGGCCTGAGATATAGTTATTTAAATTGTCGGTAATTAAAGTTGACGAAAAATGAACAATAATTGTTGATCAAATGCTAATTTTGCTGGCTATTTAAAGCTAGCACACAAGCTAGGAAGGTAAAACCAGTGACAGGTGGCGTAACAGTCTAGATTGGCATGACAAATTTTTACACTAGCTTACTAGCTAAGATGAAGTTAATTATGTATACACGAAGCTAGGATTTACAGATTTGCTTACTAAAGCTAACCTTAAATATTAGCTTCATGTATTCCAGACTTTTTCCAGTCCATAACCTGCGCAGAAAAAAATGAATGAAAACCCACAAGAATAATTCGAGCAGACGTTTCAAATCGAGTGATTTCCAAAAGCTGTTAAGCCAAGCGTGAAGACTGTAATAAAGACTACGGCCGGGTAAAGATTAATTAAGATAGAACCTCAAGAACATTTCACTGACCACGCCTGCTACTTCGTTTCGTTGGGTAGCTTTACCTCACTCATTTTGTTAAGAATAGGAAGTATTTGCTGTAATACCGGCTTATTGGATCATGCTACATGTAGACCTGTAAATAATTATTATACACTCGCGGACTAATAAATTAGTCCGTGAGTGTATAATAATAAGTATAATATATATAACGTATAATAATATATCTTACCAAAATAATAAGTAGTGGCTAACTAGTACTAGGACTGATAATATAAAGGAATAGACATACTAGTATAAATAATCGTAAAGTTTGTGGTATCGTAGGGCCCAAATTGATGAATCGATTTTGATTTAGTTTTTTTGCTTGATGAATGTCTTCATCGAGTGTTCTTGTTTTTATTTCATGAAAATCCTACCAGTCGTTTAAATGTTATCAGCTCTTTTTTGATGCGACTACTATAGCAACTTTCGTACAATTAGTGAACTATCTTAGACTGCGGACGTCAAAATATCAAAATTGCGCTTCGGCGCACTACTTACCCGCGAATGAACAATTTATACATATAAAAATCAGTCGGTGGTGGTTTTGAATTTTTGTACGGTACATTTCAAGTTAGTCCTATTGTAATTTCATCGAGATCTGATAAGTATCTCCAGAGATATGGAGATATACAACAAAACTATAAGTAATAATTTTAAGTCGCAGTTGAAGTTATAGTTATATAACTATAACTTCAACTGCGACTTAAAAACCCTATTAATAATATAATATAGGTACTACTACTTAAGGTACGGCCACACCGCGGCGTCCTGCGATCTGCGGGCGCGATCTCAGTACTTTTCAATTGTTTTCTGATCGCGTTTGGTGTGAACCAGTCGGTACAAATACTACTGCGCTATCTGATCGCCGCCTAGATGGTGCTGCGGTGGTTCCGTACCTATATACAAGTTGCTCAGGCGTACAGTGCGTACATTAATTTAATCTAGCTTTGTATCGATTTTAACGTAGACAAATTTGAATAGCGAGAAGTTGTCAGAGCAGTGTTATGCATTGTTTAATTTAACTACCGCTTTTGGATAAGACTATTTACTGTTTAGTTCGCACTATAAGCTTAGTCCTCTTAGGTTTTTACTGTCCCTCGTATATTTGCCAAATGCTCGTATATGGCAAGTTAACTTTTATCTTTCTCTTTTGTTAGACCAAAACTATTACGACGAGGAACAACAGATCATTGAACTGAAAAATAAGACGCTAAAATATTGTGTTGTGCTCTCCTCAACTGCTGTGGCTTCACCCGGAAGCTTTCTGCGGGATTACGTACGCTACTGTCACGAATCAATTTTCAATCAGGAACATCGAGAACAAGTTTTTACATCAACGCTGCGTTCACCGAAGGTACGCGAAGTAGCTATATAAGCGGTAAGCGAGGAAAATACATCGATAGTATCTAGATGTCATTTGAACGAGGATGAGTACATCGTTGGTAGAAACGCAGTTTTATTACTGCTAGAATTTTCTACGCAGCTTATTCTTGAACGAATTCTAAACATGGCTTTGATCAACACCGATAAATATTATAAGTGCGAAAGTCAGTTTGTAAAGTTTGTTTATTTGGGACCTCATCACAGTCAAATGGCTCGACTGATTTGGCTGAATTTTGCACAGGGATTGCCAGTAAAGTGAATTAAGGCATAGGATTATTTTTATAATTATATTGTAATACGGGACTTATCGCGCTTTAAACATAATTTTATTTACCTCGACGTTTCGATCAATTGTATTGACCATTAGTCACGAAAAAACTGGCAGTTGTGATGCATTGTTATGATTGAGAGTAGTTTGGAACTACCCTCATTTGATCTTGATGGGAGTAAAATACTCGAGAGGGACACACAATACTGACGACATCGGCACATTTTCGTTGATTTAAACTTCGACTGGAACACTTGTTAATCACTGGGTTCCATGTTGTGATCAGCCTAAAATCGTCCTCCTGGTTGCAATTCAGAAGTTTTTTTTTATTTATACCGTTTCACATACAATACGGGAGTAGGTAACGTTCAGTGGAGAGCTTTTTAGGTTCGTGAAGTTCAATCTAGTGATAAGGTCCCAAATCCAGCAAATGCTCGGCGACTTATTAACCTGGCGGTTTTTACAGCTGTAAATGTTCTTTGACTAACATAAATCGCGAAAGTTTAAAAAAAAAAACAAAAATAATTCTATACATGGGCGAAGCCGTGGAGCACAGCTAGTATTTCTTATTAGTATTTACTAGTATTTCTTATAAATTTACTAGCACCCGCTCGATATTTCAACCAATTTACACAAAACCTTAAGAAATTATACACCTAAACCGTTATTATGAATCATTAAACCTATTGGAGAAAACCGTGTGCGTTCGCCCAGCAAAAAGTATCGCCTTTTCAAGAATTGAATGATGCAGATAATTAGTGCCTTATATCGTGTAAATTTGCCCGAAATTTTAAATTTGTGCCTCCAACGGCTTCGGAGTTATTTAGGAAAAACGGATTCTGCTGCACGAACGTTCGCCCAGCAAAATTAAGATTAAGATTCCAGAGATATTTAGTTTTTTGCTGGGCGAACGTTTGGGCGATTGCTATATATCGGAAACGGCTGAACGTACAGTTATGATTTTTTGTATACAGATAAAGTAAATTTGTACATATTTGTGCCCGAATTGGGTGGTGGTGAAACTAAAAGCATGGTTCAAGAGCTATTATTTTATTTCCTAGAAAATGGAAAAATGTTCTGGCTCTCGAACGAACAAGACCAAGAACTTCGCGTTAGATCCAACTGGTACCCGTTATATATACCCACGATCCTGTAAAGTTTCGCCGGCCTACTACATTTCATTGGCGAGTTCTTAACGATTTTGTCTTTTTTTTGTGGTTATCTTGAGTGAAATTACTTAGAATACGAAAGCAATGGTTTTCTGTGAGCTGGCTTATTACACGCTTCTCCAAATAATTAGAGCGCTATGTTAAGAATACGTATGCAAAATAATCAAGTATTTATATCCATTACTTTAGACAATAATGATAAAAAACCATTCGAAATATTTTTGGTAGATTACCTACCCGATCAAATTCGAGTGAACATTAAAAAGTGGCCTCACGATACTTCAAGCTATCCATCTTAAATCACCATGATATCATTTAGTGTTTGGAGAACGTTGCGCACAAAAGTGGAATTGTCATTTAAAAATATAAACTTTAAACGTTTATTTTTTTATTGTAATATTGCGAACGGTATATTTTAGAAATTATAGTGTATTAATTATAGTGTATTACAAATTATAGTAAATTATAGTGTGTGTATAAAAATAAAACAATTCACATTTTATATCATATTCCTAGTATAAAATACTTTCCAACTTAACAATTATGTACGCATCTGTACTATTTAAATAGGAGAGGAAGCATAGCTTGAAGTATCGTGCGGCCGCTTTTTAATGTTCACTCGAGTTTGGTCGGGTAATCTACCAAAAATATTTTGAATGGTTTTTTATCATTATTGTCTAAAGTAATGGATATAAATAATTGAGTTTTGCATACGTATTCTTACAATAGCGCTCTAATTATTTGTAGAAGCGTGTAATAAGCCAGCTCACAGAAAACTAGTGTTTTCGTATTCTAAGTAATTTAACTCAAGATAACCTCAAAAAAAGACAAAATCGTTAAGAACTCGCCAATGACATGTAGTAGGCCGGCGAAACTTTACAGGATCGTGGGTATATGTAACGGGTACCAGTTGGCACTAACGCGAAGTCCTTGTTCTTGTTCGTTCGAGAGCCAGAACATTTTTCCATTTTAAGGAAATAAAATAATAGCTCCGGAACCGTGCTAGTCATGTTATTGAAAATTCGGGCACAAATATGCACAAATTTACTTTATCTGCATACAAAAAATCATAACTGTGCGTTCAGCCGTTATATAGCAATCGCCCAAACGTTCGCCCAGCAAAAAACGAAATATCTCTGGAATCTTAAGAGGCACAAATTTGGCTTTTACGGCACATTTATACTCGTATTTAAGCTATCTTTTTGCATATTTAATATACATCAGCATCTGTCTGTCTGTCTGTCTGTCTGTCCGTCTGTCACCAGGCTGTATCTCATGAACCGTGATAGTTAGACGGTTGAAATTTTCTCATATGATGTATTTCTGTTGCCGCTATAACAACAAATACTAAGAACAGAACAAAGTAAAAAATTAAAGAAAAGTTTAAAAAAAGTTTTTTACGATAGCGCAGCGCCACCTATCTAATCTGTCTAGTTGCTAAGATGGCGCTATCGTCTTTACCTTAATCTGAATCTCGGAAACGGCTCCAACGATTAAATAAAATTTAGTATACCTACGGGGGATTTCGGGGGCGATAAATCGATCTAGCTAGGAGTCATTTTCAGAAAATGTTGTTTTATTCGTGTTTTCAATAATCAACTTTATTGATAATCAACTTAAAATATGACTCTTCCCGACATCTATTGGCGAGTAGAAGTACTGTATCAGTAAAGCAGTTAGTAGCTCTCAATTAAAAAAAATAGTGTTATTATTCGTCAATAGATGTCGGGAAGAGTCATATTTGTCTGTTTAAATGGCAAAAAAATTCCGAGCAAAGCTCGGTCAACCAGATATTAATTAAAATTAATTACTATTACTACTATTACTATTACTACTATATAATACTATTCTACCTTTGTGTTAACGTTTACTTAGTTGGTGTTAGAAGTTCGTTAGAAATTCGATAGATGGCGTTCGGAACCCTCCGTATGCGGGACAAAGCGTGACTCGCGCTTGGCCAGTTTTTTAGTTTATCGCGAACAGACACGCAGACAGACAGATGGGGCGGGGGACTATGTTTTATAGCTATAGTGATCATAGTGAAGTAAAACAGCTGTTACGTAAGAAGGAGAAATGCAGAAACCTCTGTCTCTTACAGATACGATATCTGCACTGTTCGCTCGTTGCAATTGATGCCGTGGATTCCTTGTGTGAAATCTAGTGACCCAATGCTAGTATAATTCACGACTGCTGAGCGGGACGCCGTTGCCGGGACACACGGACTATAATGGGCCCCATAATTCGCCTGTAATGGGCCTTACACTATCGCACTGTCAGCCCCGCCAAAAATAAGCTCCTTTACCTAAATCTTACGGAAGCGCCGCGATGAGTTTTACATACATTCCGGACGTGAGCTAGAAAAATGGTTACTAATAGCCATTAACAATCCTTCTTATATTATAAATGTGAAAGTTCGTAAAGTTCGTTTGTTATTCAATCATGCAAAAGTGGCTGAACGGATTTTGATGAAATTTGGCACACTTGCCCGTATAATTTTGAAATAACCCGAATTAAAACATAATATAGTTTTTATAAGTTTAAGTTTTAAGTTTAACTTTTTGCGATCGAACCGCAGGGCACAACTTTTTAAGCCCCGATGGCGTAAAGGATAGATGGCTTAACTTCAACGTGAGAGGTCACCGGTTCTAGTCTAGCACGGGAGTTCATCCACAGGCAGTAAGAGCATATTATATCGAGGTGCCGACTGACTTGCTACCAAAAAGTATCTTACCACCATCAAGGACATAATGTGCCGCCCGTAAACTTACGGTGTTCCGGGAGTACTCAGCCCTTGAGAGTCAGAGTATTCTAGGCCTAGCGTGTTCACCATCTTCGATTACATCATATTAGTATATTTAATGCTTAATTTTTTTATCATCATCATCAGCCGGTGTCAGTCCACTGCTAGACGTAGGCCTCTCCCAAGATGCGCCACTGAGCCCGATCTTCGGCTCTTCTTTTCCAGTCACTGCCCACCGCTTTGCGTATTTGTAAACCATACATACCACAAAGCCTAAAGACGAAAGTCTTTAACGAGTGCGCCCTACCTGTTATTACTTACGGAGCCGAGACGTGGACACTGACAGTGCGACTAGCTCATCACCAATTCAAAGTCGCTCAGCGAGCTTTCTAAACGAAGTCATCCGTCAGAGAACCAAAGATATCGACATAGCTCAAAGGATTAGCAAGCTGAAATGGCAGTGGGCTGGTCACATCTATCGTAGAACCGACAACCGTTGGGGTAGACGTGTTCTAGAGTTGAGACCACGGCTTGGCAAAAGTAGTGTAGGACGCCCTCCAGCTAGGTGGAGCGATGATATACGCAAGCTGACTGGCAGCGGTTGGAAACGAATAGCTGAAGATTGAGCTCAGTGGCGTGCAATGGGAGAGGTCTATGTCCAGCAGTGGACGGAAATTGGCTGATAATGATGATGACATAGATTTCATTACAATATTTTAGACGACGTCCCACATCTTTGCCCGCATATTATATGTAAAAAAATTGATGATGTGATATTGTGATGTACGTATGAGCTATAACATTGCAAAGTTTCATGAAAATCCAGTTCAGCAGTCCAGTTTCTGCGTGAAGGAGTAACACATCCATTATAAAAAATCCATCCTTTCTCACACCCAGGCATCTTTAAAAACTTTCGCATTTATAAAGTTAAATAGGGATGCGACGGTCACCAAAACCTTATATGGTACGTTACAGGAAATAACTCTTACTTACGCTTTTTGCACAAATTGCATGGTTTTGTACACATGCGAGCCACCCTGACGTGAAGCTAATAAGTCAGCCGCAGCAATAAGGCTTCATCACATGTAAGCAATTTCCCTTTTCACTTTACGTTTTGACGTCTTAAATTAACATCTATGATGTATTTGTATCTAAACGAAACACGAATTTTACATTATTTTTCTGAATCAGGAAAGCAATAATAATAAAATTTTATTTTAAAATTCTAAAAATTAATCTAATTTTGATTATAATGAAAAAATTTGGTTATCAATAATAAAAACCATCTAAATATCTTTTAAACACCTACTTGACAAATTTGTCCAAAGCAATGCCGCTATAAATAGAGCAGCTGTGGTTAATTTACACTCAGTTACCACGTACGTATAATCTAACGGACATTACGTAATCTGAATAAATAAATTACATCACGCACCCGCGGCGAGTTAACAGGGGTCCCAGGGCGAGCCTTGCGCAACTTTGACGAAGTTAACCCATTAACAAGGTCACTAAATCATCCGCGTCACTACCCTCTGAGCTCACTTGCCCGTCTCGCTAAATTATTTTAATTACAGCTAAAAGTTCATCAAACTAAACGCTAACTAAACCAGTCGATAGATGTGTCGTGAGTGCTTTGCATCCGGAATAAAATGTCTACAGGAATTTTAGTGCCAGCACTCTATTAGGCAAACGACGTAGGAGCGGCAATTATCCTGGTTGATTTAGATAGTCCTCCACTGATGCGCAAAATAGAGCGAGCTTAAAATCGGACTTGGATCCCAAGGCGACTACAAAGCGGCAAGCGACCGATTACGGTCAAATTATTACTGTCATTACGGTCCGGACTTTGGCGCGATACCGAGGTAATCACGACGGCCGTTTCACACTCGAATGTGCGCTGCATCTCATTTGTTCGCAAAAAATATGCTCCAGAATATCAGGAGGTTCCAGACTCTGTACGCATTGTTGGGTCGCTATTATACTCTCAGATATGATACAGAGCCGAATCTGAATTATTAATTCATGTCTGCTACATTCATTCAATTTTCCTTGCAATCGAGCTTTAGAATTTGCTTTCATTAATACCTTCTATATAAAAGTTCTCTTGTATGAGTTATGATTGTGATTACTTAGTGATGATATAATATTAGTACAAATACTCAAGTAGTTTCATACGAAACACTCACGATATACGACGTGTGTTCGAGACGCGCTAGATTTATACACAGGAGCGTCTGCATTTAAATAACGAAAGATTACGTTTGTCAAAACAGAAGCGAGTCCCTCCGGGTGCTGCGTTATCAATTATTAGAGGACGGCGTCAGAATATACAACACAATAACGTAGTTACAGAATAATTCATGAGCAGTGAGGTGGTTGTATACACTAACGGAAAATAATGGCGCGCTCAACGCAACGTTACTACACAATCGTCGCTGAATTATTGCCTCCCAAAATATAGCTGTGTATTTGAATCGTAAATATATTCTGATTTTCAATTTTATATTCTAAAAGATTGCACTTTTGTAACTGTAATGAAATATGGTTCGGGTTCAATAAGGTCGCAGTACGAAGTGGAGATTAAGTTTGGCGCACACTAACCTTCGACAATGTAGGATCAATTTTATTATTCAGGGACAAGTACTAAATTATCTGTCACGGATTCTGCAAACATTTAGTTCAAAAGATATTTTACCTTGTGACATCGTATCATTATCATCGAATTATTAAATAAGCACTTGTTGTTAAAAAATACATTATTATAGTTTACTAACCATGGATCATGTGGCATGTGGTCTAAATTAAATATATTGAATTGAATAGAATAAATTCTAGCCTTTCACATTTTCTTATTCTGTTTTTGTATGTAAAACTGAAATTGAAGTAAATGTACGGCGTACGTACCTCTTTCTTGATTAAAATAGGAATGGGGGGGGAGGGTGCTGGTGAAGGGAATAAGAAATTAAGCATCTTATCATAGTACTTTATTTTTAAAACAAATTATTATTTTACCTTAAACCCGCCACATCAGAAATAAAAACAGTATTGTAAGTAAAGCCGCTACAAAAGTATGTAGTGTATAACTTAATCACAATAATAATTTATCAACTTTTAATTTGCAACTTTACGATGGTAGGTCCTCTGGGGATAAATAGTAACTTAGGAGCTTATTTGTCTCTGTGAATAGATTAAATATAATTTGCGTTTTGCTAAAACACGATATACTTAAAGCTAAATATATATACAACTGAGTCTATTTAAGTTATCCCTTTTCACTTCACACTCATGCTTTTGCTCATTACTTGCTTGTGCATTGTATTTTTTTTTTATTAGAATCCTACCACGATCTCAAGAGATATCTGAATGGCAATCACTTTTTTAGGAAGTAGTGCGAGTTACAGTTTAACCTTGCCACAAAAGCTATTGACACCTTGTTTAGGATTTTTTGACCTTTAGGACTCATGTGGTGTATTTTTAGTGCAACTTCTAGTCCAAAGATTATGATTTCAAACCCGGCCGTGCATAAATGGATTTTTCTATCGACACTATTATGCATATGGTACTCTTTCAGTGGAGAAAAACATCGTTAGGAAACCCATAGCTCCACTCAAATTGACCATGTACTCCTGTAGATTTACAGCCACATTGATGAAGATTTAGACAAACACAACGGAGGATTTGACACATGTAATGTCGCTAACGGTTTGGACAACATATGCGTTCGCGAGCACTGCAAAGTATTGTTTGTGAATAAGGGGGTTAGTATTATAGTTACTACTTCTATTTAAGTTTTGCAAGCTTGTTCGCGCCTCTAAATATCCAGGCGCCCGTCTTATACTCGTAATTAGTTAAAATAGATTCAGCTGCCTGCTGTGTCAGTGTATATCATCTCATTTTGTAGATACCAAAATCCTCATTATTTGTGGTGCCACTCCGGCATCGAATTTATGTTTCCACAGAATACTGAATACATAATAAGAGAAAACAAATAAACGGTACAGCTTGTTTCTATTCATTTGGTCCTAAGCAGTTTTTTGCCAACAATTCGTGACTAAGTGAGTAAACCAATAGCACTAAGTCTAACAGATGCTTTAAAGAACACTCTATATTTCTTGAATTCGCTATAGGTACTCTATAAAGCTAGTTTATACTGTCGTTAAATTATGTCGCTTGGCCTGTAAAAGGAAGAATGAACGTCATAAACGCTTTAGTTTTATCCCTCCATTAAACAACGTGGGTGAAACGTGGATAGAGTAGCTTGCTATTTCGTAGATTCAGGAACGTCATTTTGTTTCAGGATACGAATATAACCCTTAACTGCCATAGCATAGATCTGCAGATAGGTATGCGCTTGTGCTTCGTCAAAAACAGCTAAAGATTTTTATGATAACCACTTGTTAAGGAAAAGGATATTTTTTCTGGCGGCTTGGTTTTTTTAAAATAAGTGTAAATAAAATAATAAAGTAATTGTTCTCTGATAATACTCCTCTGACATGGGGCCGGAGACTTTTGTGACTCATGCATACAATTTTGTACACATATACTAGAATATAAAACAGATTGTTTTTCAAGGCGGGTACTATCTAATACTACTACTGTCCAAAAAACAACAATGGGTTGCACTGGGAGTCCGGAAGTGCCAGCAGAAGAAAAAACTTGAACACGTAATTTCTGAATCTCTTGGAATGACCCCTCGCGCAAAAGCCCTGCGCTCGCTCCGTCTTACGAATTTTAGATCAGGACATGTGACCTGATGCGAGATTTACATTTTTTACCGTCCCAAGAAAAGTGCACAATGCCGCTAAAGAAGTTTTCACTTCAAAAGTCAGATCAAAATCAATCAAAATCTAGACGGTACCCTGAAATTGCAACCGAAAAGATCAGTCACCTCAGGCGATACATTGAAGCGTCGCGCCGCGCGTTTACGAGGTAGGTAAGGATCACTAACCTCCGTAAATATGTTAAAGCTCAGCTAATCAATAGAGGCGAAACCACTGAATAGTTTGAAATCGGGTTGGGTCAGCAAAAGAAAATTACTGGTCGTTTAGGTAACGAGGCGCTCTGATTGACGCCCTCCACCCGCCTTGATTAAACTGATCAGTTTTTGCCTCTTAGCGGTTCGCTCTGACTGGAGTAGCTAGTGTGAATTATTCGAATGAAAGCGTTGACTAAACCTCGGAAGATCTCAGAAAATTTTATGAGGATAGTTCTTGGGATGTTGGTATAAATACTAAAATTTACTTTACTATTATTTAAATGTTTTTAGGTTTATGCTGAAGCTGAAACATCTTTGTTTATTCATCGTTTGGGAAGATTTTATAATAAGTTAGCTAGCAGAGCTTCTGGTTACGAAAATTTAGCGTTAATGGTTAGATCACGCTTGTTAGTGTTGGTGCTTAAAATAACTTACATCTGAAATGAAATCCCTAAAAAACTATAGGATTGTTTTCCAGGCGAGCGTTACATTCAAAAAACTTGGTTGTAATTTAAATCGCTTACAGCTGCATCACCTCCACTTACTTGGTTGATGTTACTGTCATCGAAGAGTTGTAAATTGTTTATAATATGGATGCATAATGTCTGAAACATTTTTATTACTTCGTCTGTCATAGAAGAACCAAACTCATAGAGTGTCATCTATTAGGCCTATGAGTTTAATACGGAGCACCGATCCACACACACCATATCTAAGGCCACTATTCTAGAACAATACTCAAGCACAGGTCTGCTGTTGGAGTGGAGTGATCTAATTCGTTAACTAGGCGAGATTTAACCAATCAAATGGCTTAATTTAGTGCAAAGAGCGGATCGGCGCCCGATCATCGTTCAATAATAAGGGCCTAGGACAGAATTCCCATAAACAAAGCTAAATAACAACTAGCCGCCAAAAATGACCGAGGCATAAAGATTCGGCAGAATGAAATTATGAACGTACATGGGGATAAGTTTTAAAACGTTTTACGCGAATCCGTCAAGAAAAGTGATTTGGAACTTTTAGATCTCATGCTATCAGCTTATATGAAGCATTAAAAAGTTTGCAAAGTGAACGTGGTAAGTCATAACCTCGGGTCCCGTCGACCTAACAGAATTGAAAAGACAAAGTGGACGAATAGCTACTTTAACTTAAGGGATCACTTTGCATAACATCAATGTTTTCCTCTTTGACAGAGACTAATAATAGACCTTAAACAAGATCTCACAAAACAATGATTCATGCAATCATTAAAAATGACAAAGGAAAATACAGACCTCTAACAAATATTCATAAATATATCCTTTCCCGAGGAACCATAAAAAGAAATAACTTTTATGATTTCATTTCATACAATACATACGTACCTAAGCAGAGATTGTCTGAACAATATTAATATTACTCTGAAATGCGAGTGGGTGTACTTAATCAGATGGTTTAGGTTTTTAGGGTTCCGAACCCAAAGGGTACCAACGGAACCCTGTTACTGAGACTCCGCTGTCCGTCTGTCTGTCTGTCTGTCTGTCTGTCTGTCTGTCTGTCTGTCCGTCTGTCACCAGGCTGTAACTCATGAACTATGATAGTTAGACGGTTGAAATTTTCACAGATGATGTATTTCTGTTGCCACTATAGCAACAAATACTAAGAATAGAACAAAGTAAAAATTAAAGAAAAGTTTAAAAAAAGTTTTTTACGATAGCGCAGCGCCATCTAGCTTGCATCAAAGATGGCGCTATCGTCTTTACCTTAATATGCATCACGGAAGCGGCTCCAACGATTAAATAAAATTTAGTATACTTACAGGGGATTTCGGGGGCGATAAATCTATCTAGCTAGGAGTCATTTTCAGAAAATGTTGTTTTATTCGTGTTTTCAATAATCAACTTTATTGATAATCAACTTAAAATATTACTCTTCCCGACATATATTTGCGAGTAGAAGTAGCTTTATTGTTACTGTGTGGGTAAAGCAGTTAGTGGCACTCAATTAAAAAAAATAGTATTATTATTCGTCAATAGATGTCGGGAAGAGTTATATTTGTCTGTTTAAGTGGCAAAAAATACCGAGCAAAGCTCGGTCAACCAGATATTTAATTATATTAATTACTACTATTACTATTACTACTATTACTATTACTACTATATAATACTATTCTACCTTTGTTTTAACGTTTACTTAGTTGGTGTTCGGTTCGAAACCCTCCGTGTGCGGGACAAAAGTCTGACTCGCATTTGGCCAGTTTTTTTTTTAATATTGTAGCGTAGTTTTAAGCGTAGTAAACACAGAGTGGCATATTTTGATTGCTTGAATAAATAAACTGTTTATTATCTGTACTTATATAAAATCACATAGTATTGTGCATTTTCAATGTATTAGAATAGGTCTTATCGCTAGTAGTGTAGTATTGCAGTCGGCCTTTGGATAGAGAAAATAAATACATTGACACTAGGTTACGATTAATAAAGCTTAAGCTCAGCTCTGGCGAATTAAACATTTCTCTTTGCTAGGCTGGTTGTAATATTACATTTTTTGATATGGCCTTATGTAAGAGATATAATGCACATGTATTATGTACATTTATAACGAAGTAGCTGCGCACCGCGGCTTTGCCTGCATTTAATCCTGGTTATAAACATTCCTCTTGAATCACTCTCTCTATTGCTGAAACTGCATTAAAATCCGTAGCGTAGTAGTAAATCAAGCATACAGACAGCGGGAGTAACTTTGTTTTATACTATGTAAAGATGTATACTTGTTGCACTAACGTGAACCTGCGTTATAAAGTTGGCATTCACATCTTAAACGATAGCTAATAATACCATCACTAGCGCTTTGGTCGTAAACAAACATAATACCGGTACAGATTTCTCCCCATTTTAAACATATCACCAACTTTAATCCAATGACCCTAATCTCCTTTACTCCTTCAACAAACTCAATTTACATACGGCATTAAATAATCGTAACAGAATCTCGGATTGAAAACAATACATCGTCGTTGAGGTAATAGAGTACCTCGACTTCTAATGGAATAGGGTTCGATCCCTTTTTAATGTAATTGGAACTGCCAGAGGCAAACAGCAGTTGGAAGGTAATTGTAGGCTGCCGCTGAGGAAAATAACAGGTCTGCCTCCAGACATCAGATGCTTTTGCAATGCCTTTAGGGCGTCTACAGAGGGGGAGATTAACTGACAACTGTTGTCCGACATCTAAAATTATGTAACTTATACGAACTACTCAGACCACTATGTTTAAGGTGATTCGATTTCCATACAAAAGTATATTGACAAATACGAGTAAATGGATCAAAAAATTGCAATAAAATCACATCTATTGGTCTTTATACAACTTTTTACATACGCGAAATCCAATCTTACTACATAATTTGATTAAATAATATGAAAACTAGGATCGAGATTTTAATTCATTTTTGTCAGTATGTGAGTGAAGTTTTTACAGTGTCTACATACGCTAAACTCATTAGTGTGTATTGCCGCGATTGTCAGACGTTGCCAAACCGTGCGCTCGCTGAAAAAGCGACGTTGCCAGACCGCTGACATGCGAGTCGCCGCTTTTTCAGGACTTAGTTTTCATTAGCATTACAGTACCTATTATTATAGTTTGTGGCCTTCAAATATTTTGTCGGTTTATCGGATAGGTTAGGCTCTAACAAACTCAAATTTTGTTGTATTTTGTTTCTAACCGAGTTCAAAAAAGGATGTTTCTCAATTCGACCATATATATTTTTTTATGTTTGTTCGCGGATATCTTCGTCGTTTCTAAACCGATTTTGATGATTCTTTTTTTTTGGAAAGGAGACATGATGTATGTATGATAAATCTTCAGAGATGTGGAGATAAGCACGTCAAACTTGATTTTGAAAATTAATAGCGTGGCATTTGAAGTCGGTTCTCTTTTTTAAGTTTTTTTTAATGGATCTTATCGCTTAGTGTTTTTTGGAAATTTTGGACCATATTGGCATTTTTTGTAATATTTAAATTGATAGTTACCCCAAGTTTTGATATTACGATATTTTTAACAGACTTCAAAAAAAATGTTTCTCAATTCGACCGTATAGTATTTTTTTATATGTGTCGATATCTTCGTCGTTAATGAACCGATTTTGATAATTATTTTTTTGTTAAAGAAGGAGATATCCCAAGGGTGGTACCATAGTAATTTCATTCAGATCTGATAAGTATCTCTAAATATATGGAGACAAACACCTCAAACGGCAAAATATCGCGGCATTTGATGTCGTTTCTTTTAGTTGGGACTACCTGGGAAGGGCCTTTAAAACAAAAAAAAATAGAATTTTTCAAATCGATTTAGGTATCTTTGAGTAATCGGTGAACATCTTTGAGTATTCTGGCTGAATACTCCAAGGAAAAGGCTTCCGTTTTTTACCATTCGGTTACGGAACCGTAAAAACGAGATTGATTTTAATATAACGGACAAGAAGCGTATATTTAGAGATGTCACAGTGATCAGCATCACTAGGTTCAACACCATAGTATTCACCGACTGGTCTTTTCATCGCTCTTATACGAATACGATATAGCCTCAATACGAAAGTATTTAACGTGTGCGTCCTGCCTGTTATTACTTACGGAGCCGAGACGTGGACACTGATAGTGCGACAGGTTCACCAATTCAAAATCGCTCAGCGAGCTATGAAGAGGGCAATGCTTGGAGTCTGTCTGAAGAATCAAATTCGAAATGAAGTCATCCGTCAGAGAACCAAAGTTATCGACATATCTCAAAGGATTAGCTAGCTGAAGTGGCAGTAGGCTGTTCACAACTGTCGTAGAACCGATAACAGTTGAGGTAGACGTGTTTTAGAGTCGAGACCACGGCTCGATAAACGCACTAAAAGTATCTTTTTCGTAATAGTGTAGGGCGCCCTCCAGCTATATGGAGCGAAGACATATGCAAGCTGGCTGGCAGCGGTTGAAAACAAAGAGCTTAAGATCGAGCTCAGTGGCGTGCTGTAGGTGAGATAGGCTGATGATGGTGATATTTTAGAGGCCGATTTAAAACCAACATCAGCCTTTCATTCATAGATAAACCGATCCGATCCTGTCAGACCATCTGTCAGATCATTCTCAAATACGTCGTTGTATACCAATAAACGGACTAACTAACGAAATAACTCTTTAACCGACTTCACAAAAAAGGAGGAGGATCTCAATTCGACGGTATTTTTTCTTCATGTTTGTTACCTCAGAACTCCGTCAAATCTTAACCGATGACAAAATTATTTTTAGTTTTTTTTGTTTGAGAGATTATCCCTCCCGTTTGGTTCCATTCAAATTTTATTGAGATCTGATAATCATCATCAAGGTAATATTATAATATTACCGTGTAATCATCTCCGGAGATATGGAGATAAACAATGTAAACAAATTCGTATACCTTGATGACATGTTTATGGCAACAGGCTATTTTGACTATCGCGGCATGTGAAGTCGGATTTTTAGTTTTGTACGATTATAAATTATATTGGTGATGTCATGTGTGTTTCATGTAATATATTACATGAAACACACATGACATCATGTAATATATTACATGAAACACACATGACATCACTATTCTCAAAATTTACGGCGACGAATATTTTATAACAAACATGTTACCAAAATTAGTGACATTTTATAAAACATGTGTTTTACCAGAGATTGTACTGAGGAGAGTACGACTAATTGACTTAATTGTTTAAATGTTTTATTTGTGGTAGGACCAAAGAATTAGTATCAGACATATAGTTTCCTGATGTCCGGATTAGCAAATTGAAATGGCAGTGGGATGGTCATATCTTATCTGCCGTATAGGTGCGATAACCGTTGGGACAGACTGGTTCTAGAGTGGAGACCGCGAATCGGCAAACGTAGCGTAGGACTTCCTGTGACCAGCCCCCCTAGACAAAATTCAATTTCTGTTACCATTCACGCTAACGCAAGTTCAAAATGTATGGAATGACATTTATGTTTCCGCAACAAAGTTGTCATTCCCATACACTTTAAAGTCGCGTGAATGAAAACAGAAATTGGATTTTGTCTAGGGACCCAGGTGGAGCGACGATATTCGCAAAGCGGTGGGCAGTGACTTAGGAAAGCCCTATGTCTACCAGTGGACTGGTACCGGCTGATTTTGATGATGATGATACCAGCGCCAGATCTCGAAAATGGTCAAGCATTGCTCTATTAGGACCGCTCCATTATCATTTACGGACAGGACTATTAGCGAATAGCCTCAATCAACATCTCAATAGGCTCTCGCTAGACGTTTGGTCAAGGTTTAGACACAGCGCCTGCTGTGTCTAAACCTGGCACGGCACATATTGTCAGGCAGAACTCCTCAGCTCTAACTATTGGTAACTTGTTGCCTGCGCCGCTGTTTAGGTTTTTAATTATATCTATTTATTATTTTTATATAAATATTGTAAATGAAAATAAAGTATTGTCGTGTACAATATTTTTGAAATACTTATAAAAAGAAAGTATACCTTAGTAAGTAAATTACTATACCTTACATATGACTTACTGTTTTTATTTTGTTTGTAATTTATAATCAGCAAATGCTTTCTACACGCTCTCGTAGTCACAGAGGCTACATTTTATCGCAAATAGCAGTTTCTATTAGATTGTGGGTAAAACCGCAAAGCACAACTAGTACGCCAAATGCTTCACTTTGGGTCCTTAGTACTCTGTGCTTTGAGATCTACAAAACAGACTCCAGCATGCAGCAACGAAATGTACGTTGAACCTCGTCGAAAAACCACCCAATAGCGTTAGTAAGAGTAGGTACTACAGTTCACATCAAAAAGAGTTACAAATCTATATGATATTTGGTATTTTGTTATTAGCGAGAGTAATGTAGATAGTAAACTAATAACAATAAATAAAAAGTTAATGTTTAGAATGGAAAACGAAAAAAGTTTGTTAGTAAGGAAGAGTTCGAACCCTGTCCCTGATGCGCTTAATCCAGCAGTTGTCACCAATCGGCTACATCACTCGTTTACAAAGTGACAAAATTAGCAAATGCTTTTGTAAACGTCAAATACAATGTTAAATAATCTGTGATACGAAAATACTTTCGCGTGTGTGCGTTATCAGTCCTGACGCCACGCTTGTTTACAAATAAAAGTATATAGAGAGTGTATATATACTTCAAATTTAGCTGAATAAATTAAAATTTATACGTTTTACTGGCAAAATCAATATTTTTTATTTACCAATTTAATTCAATTCATTTATTTATCCATAGACATAATATTATGCACTTAGACACGTTACCAGAGTTTCACAAACATTTTTATGTCATTATGAAAAAACACCTTTGATCGAAAGAAAGTATCTGCAATAGCATCGTCAAAATTGTAAAATAAAATAATCAATGCATATGTCAATCGAATAATAAAAATAAAATAGAAAATAAAAGTTACACAAGTTGTAGTTACTAACACGTCATCAATAAATATTAAATAGTAAAAATAATTAAAAAAATATGTTATAATATTAAGTCATTAAAAATATTTTTATCTTCTATGGCCTCACCAATTTTATAATAACTTTTTTGGATCAAGCTTTTTTTAATAAGCTTGCAGAAGTCCTGATTATTCTTATTTTTTATCGTAGTTGGAATTTTATTATAAAATATTATACCATAACAATAAAAACTTTTCCTTATCTTTGCTAGTCTTGTATGTGGGGTAACTAACCGATTTCTATATCTAGTATTGTAATCATGTACATCCGCAAAAGTTAATTTTGAATTTATATTTTCTCTTACATAAAGAATACTTTGATACATGAATTCACCTGTCATTGTCAATATATTAATTAATTTAAATTTGTCTCTGCATGTTTCAATTTGCTTTAAACCTAAGATGTATCTAATTGCTCGTTTCTGTAGTATAAATATTCGATTTGATTCGGCAGCTGTTCCCCAAAAAAAAATTCCATAGGTCATCAGAGAATGAAAATAGGCAAAATAAATATCTCTTGCAGCTTTTTGGCCTTCTAACTCTTTTATCTTCTTAATTGCATAAGTAGCAGAACATAGTTTCTTTGTCAATTGGTCAATGTGGGCTGCCCACGTTAGTTTATTGTCCATTAAGACTCCCAAGAATTTTACTTCTTTAGATAGGGTAAGATTGAGTTCACATAATGTATTTTGGACACACGTGTTTAAATTACTTTGGTAGTGCGATCCTAACTTAAAATGTACTATATGAGTCTTGTCTACATTTAAAATCATGTTATTAGCAGAGAACCAATTTTTAACATCAAGTAATGATTTAACTATTTTAATACTAGCATCCTTGTCAGATTTGTCTTTAACTATTAAACTTGTGTCATCTGCAAATAAGACTACATTTGCATCATTAATAATTGCTGTAATATCATTAACATAAATAATGAATAATAGTGGTCCTAATATCGACCCCTGGGGGACACCTAATGTAAGAGGCTTAACCTCGGATCTACAGCCATGCATTTCTGTCACTTGAGACCTGTTTTGTAAATATGACTGGAAGACGGCTAATTCCTCATTCCGGACGCCATAATGTTGAAGTTTGTTTATTAATACTTCGTGAGACACACAATCGAAGGCCTTTGAGAGATCACAAAAGACTCCATAAGTTTTCTGAGATCCCTCAAAACCCCCGAAAATGTCCTCAATGAGTCTGGTGACTGCATGTTTTGTAGATTTCGCTTTTTGGAACCCAAACTGCCTATTATTGAACAAATTGTTCTTCGTCATGTGTTCAATCAATTCTTCCGCGATGTATTTTTCAAAAATTTTACTCAAACTTGGAAGAATAGAAACGGGTCTACAATTGTTGCAGTCTGTAGTACTGCCTTTCTTAAATATTGGCACCACCTTAGCAATTTTCATGTCATCAGGAAATGTGCCTCTTTGGATGCATTCATTTATAATATTAGTTATAGGAAAAGCTAGCTCATCCTGCAACAATTTTAAGAGATATGGTGAAATGTACCAGAAATCGTTTGATTTTTTTGCTTTCAGTTGTCTTATTATCTTAATAATTTTGTTTTCAGTAACGGGTCGGAACTTAAAGCACACATCTTGTGAGCACATGAAATTATTCAAACATGTTTGTGAGTCAGTCATCGAAAAGTTTAAATCCTTTGTCAAACTATAAGCTATATTAACAAAATAATGATTAAAAATATTGCAAATTTTATGAATGTCAAATACTAAATTATTATCCAAGTCAAAAATTTTATCACAGTAAGTATCACAGGGGTTTTGTTTACCCGTTTCTTCTTTTATTATTTGCCAGGTACATTTTATTTTATTTTGGGAAGTATCTATTCGTCGTGCGCGATAACTCTGTTTAGCCTTTAGGCATACCTGCTTAAACATTTTGCTATAACTAGTAACGTAGCTTCTGGATATACCATTTCCACCTTCTTTCAATAGTGCATATAATTCAAATAGTCTTATACTTATATTACCAAATACTATTTCAGTCATTAAAAAATTAAATTCATCAAATAAGAGTATCAGCGCCATCTATTGGCGCTGTTGTGGTTAGCTGACGACGAGCAACCACCTTAAATAGATAAATTAACAGAATAGATTTTTTTTCATTCATTTTTTGATTTACATTATAAAACATTAAAAAAATATAAACTGTAATTAAATTATTTGTATTGTAAGATCAAAATAAATTATGCCAATCTCATTCAAACAATTTATTTTTTGACTGGTTAGGATATTATAGAATATTATGGAAAGTGTTATAATAAACAACTGCATATTACATAATTATTTACTCTTTATTTCTTTAGCACTCATTAGTTGTTTATTATCTGTTTTCCACATAATTAGGTCCATATACATTTTTTGACACAATTTTTTCGTCTGAATTGTTTCAAGTCAAAAGTCAAGTCAAAGCATTTATTCAGTATTTATGGGCAATTATGGGCAAATGACGTGTGTAATTGTAAATTAAAAATTTGCAATTACACACGTCAAATAACATTAAATAGATCATATTCAATAAAAAATATTATAGATATAACAGAAACATAACTTATAGCTTTGAATTTACAAAAAAAAATGGTATTGAGCCATTCAGCTTTCATCTAGACGTCGAACGTCATACTTGAAACACATGTTTAATTCCCCTGATTAATGTAGGTTTCATAATAAGTATCGCTCTTAGAACCTCGCAACTCTTCTTTAGACTAGTAAAATATGATAATAATAAATAATGAGCAATAATGAGTCCCAAACTAACCATATCCACATGGCAGAACTAATGTGCACAAAATCACCTCATGTGTGCCAGCCTTTCTCAACAAACTTTCTCTGAACCTAACTCACGTTACACACAACGTGTTTATTACTTTCAACAACAAAGAAAAGATTGTAGATTCTTCTGCAACCGTAAACTTTGCGTTATTTTAAAACTTCTTGCGGTTCAAAATTTGTTTAGATTATGTAAGGGTTAACATGCGGGTGTTATTTTATAATACTAACTGTGCCTCGCGTCTTAGAACGCGATGGTAAAAATATTTCATCATAATAGTCATACCTGTGTAATAATTTCAGCTTAAGGCTGTTAATCTATCTATCTTCTAACTAGAAGTGTCCCGTGGCTTCGCCCGCGTTAAAAACTTATTTTATTTACTTAAACTTTTCTTTTGAAAAAACGATTCTATCAATAAAGACATCAAAAAAGAATTAGCCAAATCGGTTCACCCGTTTTCATGTTATCGCGTGACTAAGGCTATTCGGGATTCATTTTTATAAAACCTAAAAAACAAAGTCTGAAACTTTGGGTTTCAGACTTTGTTGCCTACCCCATTTCGAAAAATCCTACAACACGTACTTTATCTCATCTTGTTTCGCCATACAAACTATGATTCCCCGTTCCGTATCCGGGAGGAATTTTTAGAAAATCTTTTCTGAGCGGATACCTACGTCATATTAACTATCTGCATTCTAAATTTCTGCGCAATTCGAAACAATATTGATTTTTAGACTTTGTTATCCCAGTTTATCCTGTTGTTCATTTTGAAAAAGTCTGAAACTCGTATTTACTTATTTATTTACAGAATTACTTGTGTGAAATGTCGAATGAAATTACTATTCAAACTTTGAACCCCCGCTTCATCCCCTTGAAGAGTGAATTTTGAATAATTCTTTCTTAACCTATGTCAAAATAACTATCGGCATGCCAAATTTCAGCGCAATCCGAAATAATATTGATTTCAGACTTTGTTACCCCTCTTCACCCTTTTAGGGGTGGAATTTCGAAAGAGCATGAAACACGTATTTACTTACTTAAGTACTTGTGTTAAGTTTCAAATATAAAAGACTATCTAATCTTGTTTCTCCATACAAACTTTGAACCCCCGTTTCATCCCCTTCAGGGGTGAATTTTGGAAAATACTTTCTCAGAGGGAACTAACTTCGTAACAACTATCTGCATGCCAAATTTCAGCGCAATCCGAAACAATATTGATATTCACACTTTGTTACCCCCATTTCACCCTCTTAGGGGTGGATTTAAAAAAAAACTGAAACACGTATTTACTCATTTTTGTACTAAAGCACTTGTGTGAAGTTTCGGATAGTAAAGGCTATCTAATCTTGTTTCTCCATACAAACTTTGAACCCCCGTCACATCCCCGTCAGGGGTGAATTTTGAAAAATACTTTTTCAGAGGTAGCTAACGTTGTAATAACTATTATGTTTCTTAGAAGTGTCTCACACTTTATATATTTGAAAAAAAAAAATATATATATAAAGTGTGAGACACTTCAAAGAAACATAATATTTGATTTACGGAGTGCAACATCTCTCGTCGGATTTGAAAACTGTAATGATTTCTTCCGAATGATTAACAAAGTAACAAAGTCTGAAATCAATATTGTTTCGGATTGCGCTGAACTTTGGCATGCAGATAGTTATTTTGACTTAGCCAACTGCTAAGAAAGAATTTTTCAAAATTCACTCTTCAAGGGAATGAAGCGGGGGTTCAAAGTTTGGATAGTCATTTTATTCGATATTTCACACAAGTACTTCTAAGTAAATAAATAAGTAAATACGAGTTTCAGACTTTTTCAAAATGCCACCCTAAGAGGATAAACTGGGGTAACAAAGTCCAAAAATCAATATTGTTTCGGATTGCGCTGAAATTTAGAATGCAGATATTTATTATGACGTAGGTAATCCGCTCAGAAGGGATTTTCTAAAAATTCCTCCCGGATACTAAACGGGGATTCAATGTTTGTATGTCGAAATAAGATGAGATAAGGTACGTGTTGTAGGATTTTTTGAAATGAAATTTTACCTACTCGGTAATAAAGTCTGAAAATTTGGGATTTTTCGTTTTTATAAATATGAATTCCGAATTGCCTTAGTCACGCGATAACATGAAAACAGGTCAACCGATGGCGATCAACCGCGGGCGAAGCCGCGGGGCACTTCACATAAGTTCGGATAGAAAAGACTATCTAATCTTGTTTTTTCATACAAACTTTGAACCCTCGTTTCATCCCTTTCAGGGGTGAATTTTGAAAAACCTTTCTCAGATGTAACTTACGTCATTATAACTATCTGCATGCCAAATTTCAGCGCAATCCGAATCAATATTAATTTTTACACTTTTTTACCACATTGCACCCTCTTAGGGGTGGAATTTCAAAAAAACCTGAAACACGTATTTACTTATTTTTTTACTGAAGCTTTTATGTGAAGTTTCGGATAGAAAACACTATCTAATCTTGTTTCTCCATACAAACTTTGAACCTACATATCATCCCCTTAAGGGGTGAATTTTGAAAAACCCTTTCTTAGTACACCCTTACGTACTAAGACAAATATACCCTCCAAATTTCAAGTCTCTACGACCAGCGGTTTAGGCTGTGCGTTGTCTGTCAGTCTGTCAGTCAGTCAGTCAGTCAGTATGTCAGGACAAAGATTCTTATAGTATTAGATTAAATAATAATATGTATGGGTGTATATATATATTCCCGCGGGGACGGATTAGGTGGCCACTTGAATTTTTGTCGTTAATAGGAGATATTATTATAGTACATATAATGGGACCACCGTGGAGACATCTCTATTTCTTTTTTTTAATTAGATGAAAATATTATTATTCGAATTGGTTCACAATTGGCGGCGTAATTGCACAACAAACATACAAAAAAAAACAAATAAAGAACCTACTTTTTTTGGAAGTCTGTTAAAAAAGAATAAAACTAGCCAAGTGCGAGTCAGACTTTTGTCTCGCACACGGAGGGTTCCGAACCGCAGTAAAACAATATATAAGTTTATATTATATTATGTTACCGTGTCAATACCAAACATGCTTATTAACTACAACGCCATCTAACGAATATTTAACGAACTTCTAACACCAACTAAGTTAATTTTAACACAAAAGTAGGTAATTACTATTATTTATTAATAAGTTAAACAATCGTTCATAGATGGCGCTATAGTAAAAACACGGTTTTTGTATAGGAACTCCCTTTAATTTTTAACTTTGTTCTGTAGTATTTGTTGTTATATCGGCAACAGAAATACATCATCTGTGAAAATTTCAACCGTCTAATTATCACGGTTCAGATACAGCCTAGTGACAGACAGACAGACAGACAGACAGACAGACAGACATGCAGACAGATAGACAGACAGACAGACAGACGGACAGTGGAGTCTCAGTAATAGGGTTCCGTTGGTGGGTACCAAAGGGTTTTGGGTTCGGAACCCTAAATATCATTAAATTAGAATACATTACATACAAACACATTATCTTCCCGCGCAGTTGGGTATGAAGTACGTAGAGATGCATAATAAATATTTCCAATTTGTAAAAATTAAATATTATGTTTCTTTGAAGTGTCACACACTTTATATTTTTGTAAAATGTTAAACACAATCCAAAATTTCATAGATGGCGCCACCAATGCACAATTGGGTTAACAAAATGCAATCCACTAATTTTTGCGGGTTCGAGTCCCGTCGGTACGATGAAATTTTGGATTGTGTTTAACAATTTACAAAAATATAAAGTGTGTGACACTTCAAAGAAACGTAATATTTGATTTACGCAGTGCAACATCTCCCGTCGGATTTGAAAACTGTAATGATTTCTTCCGAATGATTAACTTACGTAATAAGTAGTCATAGATGGCGCCACCAATGCATAATTGGGTTAACAAAATGCAATCCACTAATTTCGTCGTATCGATCGATCGAACTGTGGCTTAATTGGCAGAGCGCCTGGACGTGTAATCCGGGGGGTGCGGGTTCGAGTCCCGTCGGTACGATGAAATTTTGGATTGTGTTTAACAATTTGTAAAAATTACTTATTTCTTTTTAGAACAGCTTATAATAAATTGTTAAACACAATCCAAAATTTCATCGTACCGACGGGACTCGAACCCGCACCCCCCGGATTACACGTCCAGGCGCTCTGCCAATTAAGCAAATTAATTCGGTTCCGGTTCTTAATTGGCATAGCACCGGAACATGTTATTCCGAAGGTTGCGGGTTCAAGTCCCGTCGGTACGATGAAATTTTGGATTGTGTTTAACAATTTACAAAAAATATAAAGTGTGTAACACTTCAAAGAAACATAATAGCTTATAATAATATTACAATTCGAATATAAAATGTAACAGATCAAATTAAAAATGTAAATGAAACAAAACCCAAAATCAGATAATTTCATGTGAAATAAGTAGTAAATGTTGTTCAAATTACAATTTATGAAAGAACGCAAAATACGAGTACTGCATATTGAATCCTATTTATATAAAAAAAACTAAGTGTGTATGTATGTTCCCTATAGACTCCAAGGCTAGAACGATTTTGATAAAATTTTCTGGCAGTCTTCAGATTATCGCAGCGGGTAGCGATCGGATTAACATCACCGTGCTACACACCCGTCCGAAGCCAGGACAGGCCGCTAGTAACAAATGAACACAGATCCCAATAAAACTCATCTCCTTGCTAGATTGGCTAAAAATAAGGATATAAAAAATAAATGAAACCTATATACAAAAAGAATAACCTAGAAATAAAACAATATTCCTCGGAGCTCAATTATTATGCCCAATAAAAACAAGTGCCTACATTCTTAGTATGTTCTCATATTTGTTAGGCGTACTGTTATATAATGTACTATTTGTATAGTAAGAGATACAAAAAGGTCTTAATTTACTAGAAGAAAAAGTCGTAGCCTCAATAACGAAGAGCATAAAATTAATTATTTATATTAATGGCTGCAAAGCCCGATTAATACGTTTTAAAGGAATTTTTAGAGAGATAAAACTTTTAATGACTTCAGTGTTCATTTCTGTTACCGACACTCTTTAGGTATTTATGAGAAGTTTCACAGATTTACTGGCAACTTCGTAAACTCCCTCGAATAATTAGAAGAGCTACAAGCATTGCGCGATTTCACGATTTGATTACAGCTATTGTTTGATAAAATTTGAAAATATTATTTAAGTATTGTGTTTCACCCTTTCTGATTTAATAATTTTACCAAGAGGATATTTAACTTTGTTTTAGAGGCAGAATAATTATGATGGTTAACTAACATGAAAACAAACTTCACCATAATTATATTGTTATACTTATACCGTATACCTTGCCTAGTATATTAAATAATATAAGTTTAGGGATCTGACGTATAGTCCATATATTTTTCAAGAGTAGAAACATCACAAGAGACATAATCAACAACAGGTACATATGAACAGAATTAATATCATATCGATACACAGTATTATCCCATTCAACTTGTGAATGTACATTGTTAAAAACAATCCAAAATTTATCGAACCGACGGGATTGGAACCCGCACCTCCTTGGAAAACATGCCCAGGTGCCACGGCGCGATACTGTCGATACGACGATATTAATGGATTGCATTTTTTAACCAATTCTGCATTGGTGGTACCATCTATGATAACTTTTTCGAAGTTATTCGTTCATAAATTTTGGATTATGTGTAGTAATGTACAAAAAATATAAAGTGTGTAACACTTCAAGAAACATAATATTAGCTTGTGAATGCTTATAAAGCACCAGGCAAAGCAAAATGTAATATGTATGATGTTAATTTAACCGATATTATCCCGGCGTTCAGGTCAACAAATCGATGAAATCTCACATCATCGACGACCCATCGCGTATAAATCAGACAACAAACACAAAGAGCAAAGTGTTTACCATAAAATCGCATACGCGTCCCTAAATCATAACACAATAAAATTTATAGCAAACGGAAGGTCCGGCCTCAAGTGCTGATAAATCAAACACATTTTCTTCGTGCGACTGGAACGGAAAATCTTTCCGGCAAATATAGCAGTGACGACGTTATTTATCCTCCCTTTGTATCTTCGCAACTTAAACCTTCCCGCTCCCGAGGCACACTTTTTACCCCGCGATTATTAAAATTAATACAGCGATAAACACTTCCTTGGGAACTTTTATGCAGCGATTTTTATCCGTCGCTTACCGGAATGAAACAAACGCTTATTTTCGAACACATTAATCATCCTCAACTTCATCGGCCTCGGTTTCTTTGTCTCAGAGTATCTGTTGTTTGAGTCGTTATTTAATTTGTGAAGTCCCGAGGAGGCCATTATGTTACCGATTTGCGTAAATTCAGTGAGGCATATTGATGCAATCTCTCTTTTGTGAGGACAATGGGAATAGCAATGAATTTTAATTTTGTCGTTAACTCTCCCCTTTTGTTTAATAATATCTCAAATTATTGAATTGCCGTGAGGTCCAAAATATTGCTCAACATTGTCTATCGCCATTATATTAATCAGTAATTATAAAAATATGTATGACAAAATTAAATTATGCATAAGTTTGTTACATTAAGATGATGACTTGCTCTTTTAATAACAACTACCATAGATTTGGCTTAATATGTTTTAGAAAATTAACGTTTTGATAATTAACCATCTTTGACCTCAAAAACTAGCCTATCAGATATAAAAAGAGTTTAAATTGTGTACAACATTTCTCCTATGTGCAAAGGTTCATATAAAATTACACCAGATGGATACATAAATCAATGCGCTTTTTAAATTAATGTCAGCCACATTTTTACGGCTGTTGTTTTAACTTAGGCTGTAGGGGCTCCTAAACAACGCTTAAAGTGCTATTACATGAAACTTATTTGAAAATGATAAACAAAATTAACAAAAACGCTACAGTAACTTGGTCGCACGGCACAAAATAAATAATTTATTAAGGACAAGTTAACAAGGGTCTCATAAAGAAGGCAAAAGGTCGGCTATTTGTTTTCGGCGAAGGATGGCTCGCCCCACTTTGTTATTTAGAGTTTGAGAGAGTTGCAGAGGCGACGACCGACGCTCCGTTGCCCACAAAACAACCTAAATACCATTTAGAATGTCGCTCGTTATCGACTCTTTCGATGTACAAACCCTAATTTATCATCACAAATAACGCTGCGCAAAATTTTACTGCGTAATACATAATTTTCTGTGGTCGTTATTATGCTTTATTATAAAACAGCTTATATTTTAGTTCAATATTTTGCGTATTTATACGAGTAGGTATGCGTACAGCAACTAATTTGTAATAAGACCCTAAATGTATCTACCCTAAATGTCTAGACATCAATGATTTTACTTCAATAAGTAACTCAAGATAAGTCGAAGTTTTTCAACTAAGAAAGAGAGCCGCATTGTCAATTGAATAAGTAAATATATTGATGGCACGTCAAAATATTTAACTTCGCTTATTTAGTACATTGATACACAAGGGATGTACGTTACTATATAAAAAAATATTTCATTCCACTGAACTTCCATAGCACTTTTTTGATCGATTACTTCTGATTGGTCAATATATAAGCCACTTCAAGTCGCTTTTAACATATACCTAATACCGCATGGTGGTAGGACACTATCTCGTGTCCGACTGGCCTGCAACCACATCAAGTTAGAAAATCTGCCGCCAAAACATTTAATATGTTCCGGCAGCTATCCTTGAGAGCTGGTTCCCATTCTAGATTTAGCGTGCTACCATCCTCGACCACATCATCACTTACCACCATGTGAGATAGTGGTCAAACGCTATATGATATTTAAAAAAACCTATTATATAATTTGTGAATGAAGAAATATGTGACGATATGAAAGGGATGTCAGGATACCACCTCAGTGCTCCCAGCCAACTTCACCTGCACGTGGTGCATCCTGCTAACCAACCAACGAGGCATGGCAACCGACAAATGGCGATATAACAATTTTAAATTGTGGCTTAGCTAAATACTACAGGCCGGTGACGGGTAGCAGCATCATCGGTGCGAGGAGCTACGTCCTGCGATCGCCTGCCCAACGTAGCGATTAGGGCTTATTCCTCCCAATGAGCTGAAGATCGGGCTTAGTGGCGTATCTTGGAAGAGGCCTGCGTCCAGCAGTGGACTGACGCTAGCTGATTATGATGATGATGATGATATGTATGCAACTCTCGATTGCCAAAAAGTTGCGTGTCCCTGAACAATACTGCGACCATGAGAATATATCCCAAAAGTTCAGTTTCATTATTTATTGTACTTTTTTATATATTATGTATATTTTCCGAAGATCCACAAGTCCACAGGTAGTAGAAGCATATTATATCGATATTTCACCGAACCAAAATAAATAGGTTACCTTAAACCTTCCGATGTTTTGGCAGAACACAGCCCTTGTGACTTAAGAGTCAGAGTAATTCAGGCCTAGGTGCCAGGCCAGGCGTGGTTTTTTAAAGTAAAAAAAAAACCTTCTTCACAAAAAAGGAGGAGGTTCTCAATTCGTCTGTATGTTTTTTTAAAGTGTATGTTACGCGATTACTCCGTCAATTGTGATCGGATTCTAATGATTCTTATTTTAAAAGATAGGATACGTTTCCGTCGTGGTCCCATTGTAATTTCATCGAGATCTGATTAGTATCTCCAGAGATATGGAGATAAATACCTCAAACATAGGAGAATGTAATGGTTTTAGAAGAAGAATCCCAAGAAGATTATACACAATAGAAGTTGCTATTGCATATACTTTTGAAAACTAAATAATATGACCTTGAATAATGTTTTAACATCTTTCTTCTCGTTGATTTTGGTTTTTGACAGATATTCTCACGGTAACTGTGAGCGAGATAGAAACAAAGGTGGGGAGAATTGATTTGTCTTCACAGGAATGTTCTATCGGGCAAAGTCTTGTTAAGGTGCAACGTTTTTGAGCATACCTAATATTTTTTGACATGACATGACGTTTGGCGAAGATGGCGGCCATATGGCGACGATTAATGTTAATAATCGCAAATAAATTTTTTTCATATTCATTTTGGAATACAACTAGTCCGTGTTATAAAAGTATTTGGAATTATTGTAATAACAATTAATTATGGCGTGTGTCAGATGCTTTGATTGCAAAGCGCCATTTTGGACATTGTCCTTTGATACCTTGATGACATCATTATGACTAGTGGATATTTTCGAGTGAGTTCCGAACCCAATTTGCTGTCCGTTCGTCCGTCCGTCTGTCCATCCGTGTGTCTATATGTGCGCACTTTACAGATCTGTATCTTCTTAACCGTAATAGGTTCACATGAAATTTTCACAAAGTTTATATCCGTCAGTGTATAACGGCCCAGACACGAAATTTTATAGATGCATATAATTTAATTAAAACTTGTTTTGCACTAAAAATGGTAAAATAAATTATTTAAAAAAAAAATTAAAACCGACTTCATAAACACAAACAGGCAATCAAAAGCGAAAAATAAATTACCTAATATAAATATTTTAAGCGCTATATTATAGATAAGTGGGTACACTTATCTATTTGAAGTAGGTGCCAACCAAGTCTAATAGGTACTAGTTAGATACTACCTACATGTATCTACCTACTTACTACTACTACATATATAGTATCTATCTACTATCCAATAGACTAGGCTGGCACCGACTTCAAATACATAAGTGGGTAGCGCTTATAATAATTATATTAAGTAATTTATTTTTCGCTTTTGAGTGCCTATTTGTGGTTATGAAGTCGGTTTTATTATTTGTGAAAAATAATGTATTACATTGCTAGGTATTCTTTTTTAATTTGTTTTTAAATTTGATTAAAAGTAATACACATATTCAAGTAAGATATGTATTTAATCTAATCTATAAGTTAGATGAGATAGCGTCTGTTGTTAATATACTTATACGTAAGCCATATTTTTCTTTGTCTTAACTCCGCTCGTACTTTTAATCAAATACGGTCTTAGAAATATTTTAATCTTCTTAAATTCTTTGAAAAGAAATTGAATATCACGTTTAGGTACATAAAGGTTAAACATCCCAGAAACTTGGTTATTAAATAAAGTAATTTAAGTTTTCAAAGCATTTTTATTTAGAGGTTTAACTATAAAAATTATAAATATCTTTAGGACCTTTCAGGTGTCCTTGGACAATACATGTTGGCCGAGCTACAGCCAACGCGAGCGTAGGCAAATCGATGCAAGGCAAGTGCTACCGTCTAGACGTTCGGGAAGTCTACGCAAACTATTGCAAGCGGCCAATGTAGACGAGTTTTCTGTGAAGCTGCCCACACGTTGGTAGCCGTCAGTTTGTGCCTTTGATTTGTGCAGAAAAACTGATACGGCTCCGAGGCGAGTGGCCGCGAGCGACAACGAGTGGTGTCAAGTCACTGCAAATGACCTCTATACACGTTGGCACTTGTATTCACTCGGCCAGCTAGGCGAGCGACACCAAGCTATGGCAAGGCAAGGCAAACATGCCGTCTAGACGTTGGTATTGGCTCTCACTCGGCAGCGTTGGGCCAATATGTATTGCAGGCTTTAGACTATGTTGAAAAGTTACTCTGACTATTATATATGTTGGTTGGACTCGAATTTCACGAATATCTCTCTAAATGGTTACACTTGCCACAGCTCCAAACATTTTCTTAATCAAAATGACGGATTGATTGTACTTACGAAAGATGACCTAAAAAACATCTAAATCAAAGAACCTAGTTTTAGAGATGGAAACTGCCTAGTAGCAACTGTGGGTAATTTGATATCTGTGATAGCAATATATAGATCGCCTTCAGTGTCCAATATTGATGTCTTTCTCGAATCAATGGTAAATGTAATACAACAAAATAATTGTGAAAGTATCATAATAACAGGAGACATAAACATCGACATTAAACCAAATTGTACAGACGCTAATAAAGCTGACAAGTACCTGGATATTCTAGGCCATCATAGATTTGTACCTGGTCATGACCTACCTACACGCGGACAAAATTGTCTAAATCATGTACCTGTGAAGTCAAGGCACAATGCCAGAGTTGCTGTGTGTATGTCAGATGTTTCGGATCACGATGCATTAATAACTGGCATAGACGGTAAAATTAAACTAAAATATCAGGCAAAGAATGAAATATTACAAACTAATTATTCAAATATAATACAAGAACTGAAACAACATGACTGGACGATTTTGTATTCCGAAAACGATATAGATACTGCCGCAAACTACTTTATAGAAATAATTAATACAATTATCAAAACCAAAAAAACAGTTCAACATTCAGAATCATTACGTAAAAAATGGATAACACCTAGCCTGATTAAATGTATTGAAAGACGAAATCAATTGCACCTAGATCATAGACTACACCCAAATGACAAATCACTGCAAAACAAACATAAAACCTACAAAAATTATTGCAACAATGCACTTCAAAATTTGAAAATGTTTATGACAGGCAACTTATAAAAGATGGAATAGGAAATAGCAAGAATATGTGGAACGCTATTAAATCTGTGACAAACTTAAAACACAAGAAATCTAAAAACATTAACTTACTGACTCTTAGTGGTCAACCTATAGACTCACTCAACATTTCCAATCAATACCTGGCTAACATAGGAGAGCAACTAGCAAAGGAAATACTTAATAAATTGAAAGTTACGGAAACACATCTTGCTAACTCTAATAGAATAGCAATACTACATCTAATTATCTTTTCCTTAAACCGGTTGATGTGTATGAAGTAATAACAATTATAAATAACTTAAAAACACATTCAGCTCCAGGACCAGACAACATTTGTAACATGTTACTTAAACTAGGTAGAACTGAGTTAGCCAGTCCCATTACCTACTTATGCAACCTTAGCATCGAATCTGGGGTTGTGCCGGATTCTTTTAAAGTGGCAAATGTGTGTCCAATTTTTAAAACAGGAGATCCTAAGTTAGTTTCAAACTATAGGCCAATATCTCTTTTAAGTACTCTATCCAAAATACTGGAAAAAGCTGTGAACGCAAGGCTACTTAATTTCCTTGAAAAACATGAACTCTTATGTGGCAATCAGTATGGTTTTCGCACCAACCGATCTACGGAGGACGCAGTTGCATCTCTAGTCTCGCAGGTTATTCATAACCTTGATATTGGTGAGAAATGCGTCGGTGTGTTCCTCTGATCTCCTCGGATCTTGCGAAAGCTTTTGATACAGTTTCTCGACCAATACTTTTGAACAAGCTTGAGCAGTCTGGTATTCGCGGCACTAGCACTATAGCACTGAAATGGTTTAAATCATACCTTACTGACAGAAAACAAAAAATTCAGATCGTTAACCACTACAGTGAGCTCTGTGACGTCGCTTTTGGCGTGCCACAGGGTAGGGTATTGGGTCCCTCCCTTTTCTTGTTGTACACCAACGATCTCTGTAACCTCCCCATACGACATGCAAAAGTTTTCACCTTTGCCGATGATACTGCATTAATCTTCAACGGTAATTCTTGGAAGGACGTCTATAAAAATACTCAAGAAGGACTCCAGCTTGTGACGGACTGGTTAAACATGAACTTGCTAACACTTAATGCCTCTAAAACCAAATTTAAGGAATTTGAAATCCAATCAGGAGTGTACCAAAACAACAACCTCAACTGCTCAAAATACATAGATGCGATGACATTACTAGTACAGACTGCATGTGTGAGGAAATCGGCAAAGTGTGTAGCATTAAGTACTTGGGTGTTATAATAGATGACAGGTTGAAATGGCAGGCACATATTGATCTAGTCTGCTCCCGTGTTAGGAAACTTAAACACATATTTCTTTAACTACGGAATACTGCAGACAAAGACACTATCAAATTAGTATAGACATCACTTTGCCAATCTGTCCTCAGCTATTGCGTGATTGTCTGGGGGTCGGCATGTGCTACGCACCTCATCAGAGCAGAAAGAGCTCAAAGAGCTATTTTAAAAATTTCGTTTAATAAACTACCAACATACTCCACCAGCAAATTATATAATTAATTTAATGTTTTAACTGTTAGACAGGTTTTCATTCTGGCAACGGGACTAAGATTCCACAGGCAAGCTACAACTAAAATCGCTAAATCTACAAGAACACAACGTCGCCCAAAGTGGAATACTCCATCTCTTCGCACATGTTTTGCCCAACGATCACACTCTTTCATTGCACCATACGCTTATGCCAAAATGATTCAAATACTTGACATTTACAATTGCACGAGATATATTATCGAAAAGAAAATAACAACCTGGCTACTAACACTAGATTATATGAAAACAGAGGAATTTCTACGGATCGCCAAATAAAACGATCGAATCGATGTCTTTAAATTAGACTGAGATGCAACAACTCACACACACCCACACACAAAAGACGCACACACACACACACTCTCACACACACACACAGACACACCCACATATTTTGGTGAATAAATTATGATTATGATTATATGATTATGACTATGTGTGGCATGAAATAGTGCTTCGCCATATCATCCACAAAGTACTGAATCACTCTACTACGTTATAAGAGTTGGCACTTTCCTACATTGTTGATACCCGAATTATGAAAGCACTGTGTAGCCAACCTAACAACGGAAAGTATTATTTAAGCAGTAACTATTATATAATCTGTGGTATTATGCTTATTAATTTATTTTTGCAGTGTTGGTTGGTACAAAGTACGATCATATTTCTGAGTTATTTTATTATGTATGCAGTGTCGCGGGACTGATATCTTCCTGCGGGGGCGTTCATGGTGACTAAAGGATCTAAAAGACCTGGTATATACCACCGTATTTAAATTCGCCAGAGAACTATCTCTGGATCCACCAGGATATGCCATCAACAACAAAATTTCTTAAAGTTGGTGTCAATAAAGTGAGCACCTCTTAAATATTTAACCGATCTCAAAAAAGGAGAAGGGTGTTCAGTTCATCTGTATGTATGTATGTTTTTTTTGTTATTATTTTCACCGATTTCGCTGTCCATTGTGAACCGATTATCGATTTCTGACACAAATAAATATAGTACCAAATTAAAGATTAAGGTTTCGTTTCAGTTTACTATTATGAATATTGTTCAAAATACAGCCTGAAATAGGTAATTACAGCCAATGTGCTATACTGATGTATAAGCTATAACAGTTTGAAGTTTCATCAAAATCCGTTCAGTAGTTTTTGCGTGAAAAGTAACAAACATTCATCATCACAACTATCCGTCCTTACAAACTTTTGAATTTATATAATATGTATTATCTTTATCGAATCCGAAGCTTACTGCCAGTCTTCCAAATGCTCTGCCTCAATATAGGTGGTGCTAGTACCGCTCTGAATTGGGGTTTCGCCGGAAGTTGTCGCGTTTCCGCAATATATCAGGCATTATACCGACAAGGATGCCTGTGTTCGCCCACTGCATCACAGCTATGTGCAACGACAATGTGATAGCAACAGATTTCACGTATCAACACATAAACTATACTACTTAATGCTATGGTATCGATCAGACAACCAATATGTTTCTTACATTTGGTAGAAGGGGTGGAGGAGCATAGAAGACTTTATTTTAATAATTAAGATAGTTTAAAAACTAACACAACTGACTTTAATGCCCCGCAAGTCAATTTCAGTAGCAAGTTTGAGACGTTTATCATCATATCTCTGGAGATACTTATCAAATCTCAATGAAATTACAATGGAACCACCTCTATGACTACTTATTACGTAAGTTAATCATTCGGAAGAAATCATTACAGTTTTCAAATCCGACGAGAGATGTTGCACTGCGTAAATCAAATATTATGTTTCTTTGAAGTGTTACACACTTAATATTTTTGTAAATTGTTAAACACAATCCAAAATTTCATCGTACCAACGGGACTTGAACCCGCAACCTCCGGAATAACATGTTCCGGTGCTTTGCCAATTAAGCCATGGTGCGAAGTAACGTTACGACGAAATTAGTGGATTGCATTTGTTAACCCAATTATGCATTGGTGGCGCCATCTATGACTACTTATGGATTGTGTTTAACAATTTACAAAAATATTAAGTGTGTAACACTTCAAAGAAACATAATATTTGATTTACGCAGTGCAACATCTCTCGTCGGATTTGAAAACTGTAATGATTTCTTCCGAATGATTAACTTACGTAATAAGTAGTCATAGATGGCGCCACCAATGCATAATTGGGTTAACAAATGCAATCCACTAATTTCGTCGTAACGTTACTTCGCACCATGGCTTAATTGGCAAAGCACCGGAACATGTTATTCCGGAGGTTGCGGGTTCAAGTCCCGTTGGTACGATGAAAATTTGGATTGTGTTTAACAATTTACAAAAATATTAAGTGTGTAACACTTCAAAGAAACATAATATTTCTTTAATTTTTAACTTTGTTCTGTTCTTAGTATTTGTTGTTATAGCGGCAACAGAAATACATCATCTGTGAAAATTTCAACCGTCTAACTATCACGGTTCATGAGATACAGCCTGGTGACAGACGGACAGACGGACAGACAGACAGACAGACGGACAGTGCAGTCTCAGTAATAGGGTTCCGTTGGTACCCTTTGGGTTTAAAACACACACAGTGACAAATACAGTGGAAAAACAATGTATAAATAATATGTGCCATATAGATTGGCACTAAAGTGCGTTGACCTTTCAGTAGTCTAGCAGCGGTGACAAACCTTTTATGACTGTGATTATAACTAGGTTTTCTTTTTATTTAGCGGTGTGTTCTAATTTTTATGTGCCACTAAAATATCCAAAGTGTTTTTTCTGAAACATGTATACATATTTATTTGAATTGGAGTCTGCATTAATATATTGGGTTTAATGTAATATTAATGTGTGTTGGAAAATAAATAAATAAAATATATTTCATATGATTAATTTTATATTTTTATTTTATTATTCTTGCCGAAATTAATTTATAAAATAAATTAATTTATTATCGCCGAAGGTCGCATCTCTGTTGCCTGACGTAAAAAAATGTTCCAGGTAAAGTGACATAACTCGCGTTTTGTATAATTTCAGGTAGTAGTTTCGTAAGTATTCTAAAAGCTGTTGTAATGGTTATATTTTTAAATTTCAAGTAGAAAAATTACAAAAAGATATGTTCGTTAATAATCATTAAAATAAAGTATAACATAAAACACTCATAGCGCGTTAAAATCCCTTTTTAAAATAAAAACATAATAAATATCGAGATCATGAAAATACGACATTAAATATATCAAATGTGTTCTAGTAATATGTAGAATTGTAATAAACATCAAAGAAAAAAATATATTTTTGGTTTTAATTTTGGCAAAATTTTAAATTACACTTGTACTATTCATTATTCTGTGGTTACACTCATTTTTTCTTAGCGGCTGACAGAGGGCCAATCTATATGGCACGGACTTATACCTGACTTGACTATGTTGATTTTCTAGCTCCTGTCATCCATAAAATAAACTTTTTTATACAATGCTTCGGTCTCAATAAATTGCTTCTACCTCTTCCAAGTTATTTCAAGAGCTAGTTATGAAATTATGAATCTATCTGCGCAGCAGTAATGAGTGATTTTATAGCTGGAATGCAATAATAACTAATGAGTTCGTTCTATTTCCACTACAGGACGACTTTTCCTTGTTAAACTTTAGATAGTACTTTATTTCCTTTTATTTTCAAGTTCTTGTATGTGTAAGCTTACTGCACAGTTTTGCATTATTACCCCCCATATTAGAGTACTATCTATCGATACATATAAAACACAAAAAATGTGTATACTATGTCCCTTATAGACTATAAAACTATCCAACCGATGTGCCTCAAACCAGTTTAATTAGAAAGGCAAAATTGCGAAGATGGTTTTAGACTTAAATTCATTAGACACATTAAGTCTCATTTCCTTTTTAGCGAAGTAGTACATTCCGGGTATCCGCTAGTATGTCATGAATGCTAAAGTCAATTCACGGCTAAATGCCTAATTGTGTTATTACCTGAAATAAACACTAACTACAATGTCACATAACATTTTGAAATACTAATTAAAACGAAAGTATCTAGTATGTAACTATTTATTTAATACAAAGAAACAAAAATAATGTACAGAGCTTAAAAAATCTGAGGTACTCAGAAATCTTATTCTAGCCTTATCTATTAATTAGATCCCTAGAGCCTGCACTAGAATATCCTGTGTCGCGGAATCTAGTGTCTTCTTTTATGCATTTATATTATACTAGAAATGCCCCGCGGTTTCACCCGCGTTAAAGACTTCTGTTATTTACTTAAAACTTTTATTTTGTAAAAAGCTTTCTATCATAAAAGACATCAAAGTAGTAAAAGCCAAATTGGTTCACCCGTTTTCAAGACATTGCGTGACTAAGGGAAATAGGGATTTATATTTATAAAAACCGAAAAACCATATTGATTTTCAGACTTTTTTACCAACCCCTCGCAAAAATCCTGCCATACGTATTTACTTATTTATTTACATAAGTACTTTAGTAAATCTATAAGGTTATATATATAATTAAATTTAATAAGTAATATCCGGGGAGAATCACTTATTATTTTAAAATCCTTTCTAAGCGGATACCTACCTACGTCATAACAACTATCTGCATTCTAAATTTAAGCGCAATCCGAAACAATATTGATTTTCATACTCTGTTACCCCACTTTACCCTCTTAGGGTGGCATTTTGAAAAAGCCTGAAACTCGTATTTACTTATTTATTTACAGAAGTACTTGTGTGAAGTTTCGATTAGAAAAGACTTTCTAATCTTGTTTCTCCATACAAACTTTGAACCCCCGCTTCAACCCCTTAAGGGGTAAATTAAAAAAAAATGTTTTTCAGAGGGAACTAACGTCGTAACAACTATTTGCATGTTAAATTTCAGCGCACTTTGAATCAATATTGATTTTCAGACTTTGTAACCTCATTTCACCCTCTTAGGGGTGGAATTTAGAAAAAGCCTGAAACACGTATTTACTTATTTTTTCACTGAAGTGCTTGTGTGAAAGTTTCGATTAGAAAAGACTATCTAATCTTGTTTCTCCATACAAACTTTGAACCCCCATTTCATCCCCTAAAGGGGTGAATTTTGGAAAATCCTTTCTTAGTACGCCCTTACGTACTAAGACAAATATACCCACTAAATTTCAAGTCTCTGCGACCAGCTGTTTAGGCTGTGCGTTGTCTGTTGTCATTCAGTCAGTCAGTCAGTATGTCAGGACAAAAATTCTTATAGTATTAGATAGATGTAGATAACAATGCAGAGGTTCGTTAAAAAGTATAAAAAGTAGGCGCTTTTAAAACACAAGCTGTTTGGAAAATCGTTATCATCTATACTAATATTATAAAGAGAGAACATTTGTATTTTAGTATTTTTGTATGTTTGTAATGATTTGGCTCAAAAACTACTGAACCGATTTAAAAAATTATTTCACTACTACATAGAATGGACTTTCGGAATGAAAATAGGCTATATATTATCCCGTTTAAATCAAAGGTACATTCGTGGAGACCTAATTTGCAACCTAAGTCGGCAAAAAAAACGGTCGAAAAAACACGTTTCTTACGAACGCTGCTCAATTGAAAAAAGATAGAAGAATATTTTCTATGCAAGAGTTGTACAACTTAATAAGATCTACAAAGAAGTCCCCGACAGCATATGTCTATCTCTTAAGGATGACTCACAGTAACCATTTTAATCTTTAATTTTTTGTTAATAAATATTACTTAACTTCCAGGGCTATTTTCAAGTATATAGTATTAATCCTTATCCAAATAATTACGTTAATTAGCTTGGCCACATATTATAGATTAAAATTGTCCTTTACAGTATATAATTCAAATGAAAACTCTAGAAGATATCACGAATTTCACAAACACGCGTCGCAAAATTAATAAAATATTTGCAGTGAAACCACAGAATAGGTCATAGTTACTACGAAAATTTTATTATAAGCTTAACTTTTTTGTAGATTCCCACCGCTCACAATCAATTTGAAGTCAATATAGTATAATAATGTGATGTATTGTTTAAAATAATAATGATCTATATATATAATATAATATTTTAAACCACCCCGACTGATCTATGTATAATCTTCAAAAGCATTCCAATGACTCTAAAC
This sequence comes from Cabera pusaria, assembly GCA_954871355.1. Lineage (NCBI taxonomy): Eukaryota > Metazoa > Arthropoda > Insecta > Lepidoptera > Geometridae > Cabera > Cabera pusaria. Next base: position 13,727,931 of record OX940888.1, read on the forward strand.
ACGACATTTAAAATCTAAGCTGTAAGTTGGTGAGGATTTGAGTATTCTGTAGAGTCCAGGAGATGTCCCAGCATCAGGTCAATGCTTCCATGTTCTTACAATATCGTTGAAGAAGAAGATTTTCGAATTGATACGAGCTATGAATGTTGATTAAAGCTCACAGTTCTATAACGATTGAATGAATTTTCACGAATCAAAGCTAAGAACACTCTCGATGAAGTCATCTATTAAAAAAAAAACTATCAATAATAAAATGTAAAAATATAAATGTAGTCCAAAAAGATCTGAACCAGCTTCAGGTGTCCACTTGGTAAGAGGTCGCGCAATCCAGGGAGAAATGGCGTCTCTTAATGTCGGAGGCCAAGACCCACTTTGGTGTCAGCGCGTCAGTGCAGTAAGTAAGTAATAATATAATCAAAATCGGTTTATCCGGTTGGGTGCTAAGATTCTACAGACAGACACACAGATACACACGTTAAACGTATAATACCCCTACTTTAAATCAAAATCGGTTCATCCGGTTGGGTGCTAAGATTCTACAGACAGACACACAGATACACACGTTAAACGTATAATACCCCTACTTTAAATCAAAATCGGTTCATCCGGTTGGGTGCTAAGATGCTACAGACAGACACACAGATACACACGTTAAACGTCGGGGAACGCCGTAAGTTTACGGCGGCAGATGTTCTCCTTGGTGTTAAGCTACTTTTCAACCGACTTCCAAAAAGAAGGAAGTTCTCAATTCGTCTGTATGTTTCTTTTTTCTTTCTTTTTTGTGTGTGTATGTTACGCGATTACTCCGTCAATTGTGAACCGATTCAAATGATTATTTTTGTAATCGGTAGGGTACGTTTCCGAGGTAGTCCCATTGTAATTTCATTGAGATGTGATACGTATCTTCAGAGATATGACGATAAACGTCTCAAACTTGCTACTGAAATTGACTCGCGGGGCATTGAAGTCAGTTGTTTTAGTTTTAAAACTAGCTTAATTATTGATAGATTTAATGATTCCACGAAAACCCATGATTCATGAATGCACATTAAGCTTTCATTGGTAGGTATATAGCTAGGATTAGAACCAACGACCCTCGGGTCAGAATCAGGGTAACTATCCTTTACGCCAAAGGGCCGTCCAATATCACTACGTAAGTATTATAAGTTATTTTTCAAAAAAAATAAAACCGACTTCATATCCACAAACAGGCACTCAAAAGCGAAAAATAAATTACTTAAAATTATTATAAGCGCTACCCACTTATCTATTTGAAGTCGGTGCCAGCCAAGTCTAATAGGTAGTAGATAGATAAATCCCTACATGTATCTACCTACTTACTAACCTACATGTACCTACTTACTACTACTACATGCATAGTATCTATCTACTATCCAATAGACTAAGCTGGCACCGACTTCAAATAGATAAGTGGGTAGCGCTTATAATAATTTTAAGTAATTTATTTTTCGCTTTTGAGTGCCTGTTTGTGGATATGAAGTCGGTTTTATTTTTTTTGAAAAATAACTTATTTTACCCTTTTTAGTGCAAAACAAGTTTTAATTAAATTACATGCATCTATAAAATGTTGTGTCTGGGCCGTTATACTCTGACGGATATATACATTGTAAACATTTCAAGTATGTACCTATTACGGTTAAGAAGATACAGATCTGTAAAGTGCGCACATATAGACACACGGACGGACAGACGGACGGACGGACGGATGAACGGACAACAGAGTCTCAGAAAGTGTTCATTTGGTACCCTTTGGGTTCGGAACCCTAAAAAAATTTACTTTAAATGCCGCGCTAAAGTGAAAATATTCACTTGTAATAATGATGTCATCAAGGTATCAAAGGACAATGTTCAAAATGGCCCTGTGCAATTAAAGCATCTGACACACACGATAATTAATTGTCTATTTTATTACAATAATTCCAAATACTTTTATAACACGGACTAGTTGTATTCCAAAATGAATATTAAAAAGTATTATTTGCGATTACTAACATTAATTGCCGCCATATGGCCAACAGAGTACTGAATCACTCTACTATGTTATAAGAGGCACTTCCCTATATTGTTGAAACCCAAATTATGAAAGCACTGTGTAGCCAACCTAACAACGGAAAGTATTATTTACGTAGTAACTATTATATAATCTGTGGTATTATGCTAATAAATTATTTTTTTGCAGTGTTGGTTGGTATAAAGTACGTTCATAATTCTGAGTTATTTAATAAAGTATGCAGTGTCGCGGGACGGAAATGGCCGCCATCTTCGCCAAACGTCATGTCATGTCAAAATATCTTAGGTATGTTTAAAAAAGTTTGCACCCTAACAAGACTTTGCCCGGTAGAACATTCCTGTGAAGACAAATTATTTATATTTATATATAATTATTAATATATAATTATTTATTGAGGGCCCGGTGGCGTAATTGGGAGAACAGTCGGCTTTGATGCCGTGGTACCGAGTTCAAACCGCCGTGCACCAATGAATTTTTCTATCGAAAAATATATGTGCGCTTCTCACAGTTGCCCTCCGGTGAAGGAAAACGTCGTTAAGAAACCAACAACCCCCGCATGATGGTAGGACATATCTAGTGTCCGCCTGGCCAGCTATCACCCTCAAGTTAGAAAATCTGTCGCCAAACATCTAATGTGTTCAGGCAGCTATCCTTGAGAGCCAGTTCCCATTCTAGTCCACTTCTCTATCTTCGACCGCATCATCACTTAGCAACAGGTGAGATAGTGGTCAAACGCTAGCCTATTAGATATAAAAAAAATAAAAAATATTAATTATCCCCACCTTTATTTCTATCACACACAGTCGCTCACAGTTACCGTAAGAATATCTGTCAAAAACCAAAATCAACGAGAAGAAAGATGTAAAAACATTATTCAAGGTCATATTTTTTAGTCTTCAAAAATATATGCAATAGCAACCTCCATTGTGTATAATCTTCTTGGGACTCTTCTACTAAAACCAGTACATTCTCCTATGTTTGAGGTAGTTATCTCCATATCTCTGGAGATACTTATCAGATCTCGATAAAATTAAAATGGGACCACCTCGGAAACGTATCCTACCTATTAAAAAAAGAATCATTTGAATCCGTTCACAATTGACGGAGAAATCGCGTAACATACACACAAAAAAAAAAAAAAAAAAAAAAAAAAAAAAAACATACAGACGAATTGAGAACCTCCTCATTTTTTGTGAAGTCGGTTAATAAAACAATGTCCATCACTGCGTCTGTCTATCTGTTCGCAATAATTTCAATAGCTTCTGAACGGATTATCATGCGGTTTTCACCAATAGCCAGAGTGTTTATAAGGAAGGTTTAGGTCTTAGGTGCATAATTCGTTAAGGTTTTGTGGAAATTGGTTGAAATATGACGATGATTGTAAATTTGTTAATATTTCATATTCGATGCAACAAACTGATGCAAATTTTGTAGGCATATATGTTCTACCCGTGCGAAGCCGGGGCGGGCTGCTAGTGTGTAATAAAAATGATAAACTAATAATAACATTACGTACCTACTAGCCCGAATTCAACTGTCCTACCATTTGCCATTGCGGAGTTCCTGTCCCTACAGCCCGGTTCCATCATCAGGTAAGCTTGGTGGTACCATATTATTGCACTGTCACCAAAGATACGCAAGTATGCCAAAATGAGTTCAATCGACCGTCAGGAAGTGGTTCTGATTGAGCTTCCAAGATTTGACCGGCACAAACATACCAACACTACATTTACTTTTTTATGTTTGAAAATGGGAAATTAACGTGACTTACGCGATGATGATACACATATTTTAAAGTGATACACATATGTTTGTGCTATTTGAATATTTCTCAAAGTACAAACCTTTTTACGTTATTCGTCAACTTTCGCAGGTCTATCAATATGTCATGTTCGCCCGATTTACGAGGCAAATATTTTTAGCTCTTCCCCGTAGGCGTATAATAGATTTCAATTAGCCTATTGTCCAACTGATGTTTTGCCCGATGCAAATTACTCAAATTGTTATTTGCCAAATTTATGTCAGGTTGCACGGTATTACCGCAATTAGAGCGCCGAGTTCAGACTTGCAAATAGGAACTCGATTCGAAAATTCGACGGCCTGCTCACCGTTCCAGGAATCTTCTGATATTCCTACCTAGCTGTTTTCAAAGTGTTGACCCAACAGTATCAGGGAAATATTGCGGAAAAATATGAAAATTAATTTTGTGGATAATAAAATCTATTAAACACACTCTAATTAGTTTAGATAAACGGATAGACTCTTTAATTATTTAAGCAAGGCTCAAAACTCATATCTCATTATTATGGACACACACACTTACACAAATACCTTTTTGGTCTGCTATTCAACTATTTTTTGTTAAGTTTGGATTTCATTAAAATGAAACACTCAAAGTAATTAAAGGATTCTAAAAGAGGTACTAACTTGTATAAAATATAGCAAATAAGGCGTTCCATTTACATATCACGGATATGTTTCGTTGTAAAAATTCCATGTAGGGTTTATCTGTTTTTACTGCTCCAACTTTAAGCGTGTAGTTAAAATATTTGTCTTCTGGCACGTACGTTACATTGCTTACAAATGTCTAAGTGTTTCACAATCTCATTATATATCCGAGAACGCGGTAAACAGTGCACGAACTATGGTCAAACTTACAGAAATCTAAGCATTTTGATAAACTTAATGTAAACAATTTTGTAATGAAAACTTCTTTAGAAGCGTTTTGCACTTTTCTTGGAATGGGTAAGAAATGTTAAACACGCGTCAGGGTCACGTGGCCTGATCGTAAGACGAAAATTCGAAAGACGGAGCGCTGGGCGCTCGCGCGAGGTGTCATTCCAACGGAGCGCAGGGCGCTTACGCGAGGTCTCATTCCAATGGAGTGCAAGGCGCTGGCACGAGGTGCCATTCCAAAATATAAAAAATGACGTGTTTAAGTTGCGCAGGGCGCTTGCGCGAGGTGTCATTTCAAAATATTCAATAACCGGCCAAGTGCGTGTCGTTCCACGCGCAGTGTAGGGTTCCGTGGTAGCTTGTTATTCAATACAAGTCTTTACCCGTTATACACAAACAACTAGGTACTCCGTCTTTGTCACTTAAAAGGATTTATTCTAAGGATTTTGTATTTGGTACAAAATAATCCTACACCCAAGTTCAACGACTATTACTGCTAAACTAATAAAGTTATCTTAACCACTATAGTTTTCCTTTTAAGTTTATGAATTGCGCTATTATCACGAATTTTCCCCACATTTTTCAAGCCAGCAGTTTAGCTTTTAGAGGGGGGGGGGAGGAAATATTTTCACATTTTTATTTCAGCACTTTGTCGGCGTAATTTATATACATACTCCCACAAAATTACAGCTTTCTAATATTAACGGTCTCTTAGCAAAATCTCGGACAGACAGACAGACAGGCAGACAGGCAGATAGACAGACAGACAGACAAACGGACATGACGAAACTATAAGGGTTACTTGTCAGGACTACGGAACCCTAAAAATGACGTGTTAACGTTTTCACTTCTGCCGGCACTCCCGGAGTGCAACCCGTTGTTTTGTCCCATGCAGGACGCTCGCCTTAATATATACGCGATGACACCTGCCTTTATCAGAAGCCATAACACTCTGAACTCTAGATTGACAGTGTCACTGCACCGCCACCTTAAAACAACAATGCATGGCTTATAATTTCACTGAACATGAAAAAACATGTGTATATAACACTGATATATTCCGAAAGCTGTCATGGTAAACTTGTCCAATCCTAGCGTGCTACCATCCTCGACCACATCGTCACTTACCAATAGGTGAGACAAAGCCAAACGCTACACTATATACTATTAAAAAATCATTATAGTTGAATAAAATACACATGATGGCATTATGGTATTATTTTCAGGTATGTTAGCTGTACAATTATGTGCCTTTCGATTCCACCGCGAAAACTTTGTTTGAATCGTTTTGAAAGAGTCAGTATGGGTTCAACATCGGTGCTATTCTTTCGCAAATGTTATCAACTGTCTGTACCTTAATTAAACCTAGATTTTCGATACAAGGATCTTGAGTTTCATTACTGCCTTCCATTGTTATTCTGCTCCACGACCGTCTACGGTAAATTCTTGAGCTCTCGTTTGCGTAATACCGCCATTGTAGCAGCACACCTTTGAAGATAAAAGCCTTTCATGCTACTTCGTCCGTTGCCTTTTCGCGGTCTGGTAAGCCCCGAAGGCAAAATTATACTGCATAGATAAAAACTGAAACTATTTTGATACGCGTAGTAAAGCATGCAAAGCAGCGTTTATTTTATGATAAATTTGTTGCGGGACTCTATTTATTTGGTAATATTTTCCTTTTGGAGACATCAAACTAAAAACGATTTGAGTTGCATTTTAATAAATGTTGATACATGAAGGATGAATTTTTAACTGACTTCTATGGGAGGATGTTGTCTATTCGGATGTTTTAAAATACTTTTTTATGTATGTTATGGCATAACTTTATGTATATAGATGGGAGATGGATTTTCGAATTTTTTTTTTCGAAAGCCAAAGTTTTTACTTTGAAATGATGATCTAATAAAAGATCTAACGAGTATCTCCTGAGAACCTATTTAGATTCAAATTGAAATTGAAAAATAATTTATTGTCATATTAAGAGTACATAATTAATACAAATAAAAGGTTAAAGTAAATATGAATGACAAAAGGATCAATTTCAGTATAATTGTTGTGCGTACAATTACTAAGACACGCAACGCTGGTTTTCTAATTTTATAATAGATCTTTGACAGTGAGACATACAGGCGGACAGACTGAAAGACGGACAACAAAGTGATCCTATAAGGGTTGCTTTTATCCTTTTGAGGTACGGAACCCTAAAAAATGATAATGATGAGGATTTTTTACCAAAGATTTCATTATCATCATCAGCCTATCTCTGTCTACTGCTGAACATAGGTCTCACATATGGCACGGTTAAGATATTCCTATTAAAAATTTAATGTCCGTTACTTAATCCTTATTTGACATCAATTGATACATTTTGTATTTGTAACGTGAAAAATATAAAGATATAATACGAATATTTCCAGGTGTTACTCATTATTTGTCAATTAAGCAAGGTAATGAAACAAACTGTTACCGTTTTAAATATTAACTAACGACAAGTTGATTACTATCAAATGGGTTGGCTCTTAGATGTTAAGAATTTTAAATGAATCGAATAAATTCGATAAAATTCAGTTAAAGCTGCTAGATGATAAGAGATAATACATTTACATTTCAGCTTAGTTTTCTATTAAACGAATCATTTCAGTCGGTCGTATATTTAAAGAAATAAAAATATGTGTATTTAAAGAAATTAATGGAATAAAAACCACTATTTGAAACATACGAGTACTAATAAAATATTATGGAAATAAAAATAAACGTTCCTTATCTCTGTACCCATTATTACTATTACTACTAAAAGCCAGTGCCAGTAATTTTCAGTACCAAGTTTAAGGTACCATATCTCTGGAGATACTCATCAGATCTCAATGAAATTATAACGAGACTTAACAGGAAGTATACTTTCTCAAACAAAATAATAATTTTCAAATCGGTTATGACGGAGTTCTGTTCCGAGGTTAAAACATTAAAAATATAATGTCGAATTGAGACAACAACAACAACAACGACAACACAAGAAAACAACAATTAATGTATTCTAGAATATGTCGGACTTGTGGCGTATGTCAACTTAATGCCACGTAGTAACATAGATAACTAACAGTCGAAATTAGCCGGCATATAATAGGACTTAGCTAGAAGCTTCAGGTATGTCAGATTTAGCCGTAGCAAGTCCCAAGCGCTTCTGATTCTCCTAGAATCTAATACACGCATGGAATCAAGGCACGTTCAGAGTTCAGAATCGTATAGCAGCGCAAATGTAGATATCACTATAACTATATTGTGTTAACAACATGTATAAAAAGCGGCAAAAAAAATTAAGCGGCAATAGCCCATTGGATAAGGTGTCGGACTGGCGTTCGAGAGGTCGTGCGTTCGATCCCCACCTCACCCATCGCACTATTAACGTTAACTCACTCCAGACACAAGCATATTTAGCTTAGTTGGAGGGGTTAACAAGAATACTAGTAATGTGTAACGTAACCCACATTGCGAGTAAGCTTTTATTTATAAAAAAAAAGCTAATCGAAAACAAGACTATTGAAAAAATATCTAATTTGAGAAATTATTTCTAATCATGTAAGCTGTTGCTCGTGGCTTTGCTTGCATGGGTATATGCAAGCAAAATTTAAAATAACATAATAACACACACACATATAGTAATAAAGTAGTTAGTGTTGCACCATTATAGAATCTTAACTTAATGGGCGTTACGTAAATATTAATTATTTACTAATTACTTTTACTTATTATTAATTAATTACGTAAAAAGATGTTACGTAATTTGCCGAGGGTAGTACAGTATGTTTTTTTTTATTTATGTAGAGTCAAAGTAGGTTGATATTATTTTTTCAACTTCGACTCAAAGAGACTTCGTTAATTTTAACTAACTTATCAACCTTTTTGCTTGATTTGTGATTGCGTATCGTTAGTACGTTTATTTAGCACCACGTTAGTGATAAAAACAACATAAAATTGTGAAATTTGTGGTCACAGGACCAAAATATATGATTGAAGGTGTCAATTTACCTCATTTTTATAAATTTGACAGTTCAAATTTCACTAACAGATAAGGATTTTTTTTGCTATTTTCCCGGGACTACTGTGACCCCCCTAATCACCCCGTGCCCGCTTGACGTTGAGTAATGGGACATCCTGTATATTTCATGTGCTAGCCCTTTCATTTGATAACCTAAATATACTGCTAAATTATCGAGTGGAAACATCAAAGCATAGTGTATAAACATACAGTGCCTTTTAGCAATTACTGCGATCAGATTTTTTATTTTTATTATATCATATTTATAATAAAAGTAGGATAGGCAAGCCTTTGACCTCTATCTCACCCACTGGTAAGTGTTGATGCAGTCAAGAATGGTAGCACGCTAGGCCTAGAATGGGAACTGGCTTTTAAGCATAGCTGCCGCACATCATAACATATTTTGGCGGCAGATTTTGCTAACTTGAGGGTGGTTGCTGGACATGTGGACACTACATAGTGTCCTACCATCATGCGGGGATTGGGGCGTTTCTTAACGATGTTTTTCCTTCACCGGAGGGCCACTGAATAAGCGCACATGAATTTTTCGATAGAAAAATTCATTGGACGGGGATTGAACTCGATACCTCTGGCATTAAAGCCGACCATTCTCCCACTACACCACTGAGCCCTCAGATAATTGCAGAGTAAGATTTTAGGAAAGTTTTACGTCTTAGGTTTTGACGAGACTAAAATGAAAGGTCACAGGATGTGATATACAGTATAGTAAACCTTCAGTAGGTGAAAGAATGTGCGGCGGTAAGACTACGAGTAGGTTCTAAGGACTCGCGTGTCGCAAGGTCTGTGGACATAAGTCGGCAGGGATGTCGCTTTTGATAAGATTACATAATATATTGTATCCGAAATTTCCTTTCTGGATGCATACAACGTGCTTTTACAAAAATTGAAATTCATCCATATATAACACTACAGCAAACTTCACCCCCTTCTAAGTGTGCCTTTCCAATTATACTAAAATCCGTTGATAAATAACGCTACAGCAAACATCTTCCCCCCCCCCCCCCCCAATCAAAAACGCTATCGACAAATATTATTTAATAAATCAAGGAAATCGTGTGCCAATGTTTGTCAAAATCGGTTGAAAGACCTGTAGGCGAGAACAGACAGACAAACATCCGGACAAAAGCATTTTTGGCCTAGTCGAAACTGATACGCTTCGCTCGCTACACTCGCTCGGTCAATAATAATTTTGAATACCTTTAAATTTCTTACAAGCCCGTTTGGCGTTATTTTTAAAATTGAAATATTTGCGATTATAATTTTCAATCGACTTCCAAAAAGAAGGAAGTTCTCAATTCAATTGTTTTTTTTTTCTCTGTTTTTGTATATTACACGATTACTCCGTCAATTGAGAACCGATTCCAATGATTCGATTTTTTTATCGGTAGGGTACATTTCGGAGGTGGTCCCATTGTAATTTTATCGAGATCTAATAAGTATCTCCAGAGATATGACGATAAACATTTCAAATTTGCTCCTGAAATTGACGCGCGGGGCACGAAGTCGATTAGTCGGTTTTTTTAAGGTTTTAAGCTATCTTAATATTATTACTTATTTATTTATCATATAGGTGAGTTAGACTCGCGCACTGAGGATTCCGCACAAAGTTGTAGACATTGCATTTTCTTAAAACAAACTTAACTTTTGCCTTCTATCATTAGACACGGTTAGCACCAAGCGCAAATAATAAGTTTGTAATAGGAAATTATCTTATTTTGTTATTAAATGACATATACGGTTTTTCCTTTACATGTGCTGTAATACATTGCTTCTTGCCAAATTTTATGATTCTAGGTCAACGCTATATACCCTATATGATTTGATTCCCCTGAAATAACAATATCTTTTGATTGCGTTGATTTATACATTTTATTATTTCTACCGCTGAAAAAGACTGTAGACTAATATCATAATCATCATCATCAGCCTATGTTAGTCCACTGGTGGACATAGGCCTCTCCAACTGCACGCCACTGACCCCGATTAGACTAATATGCTATAATATAACTCCACGTGTTCCTGAGAAACATAATCTTGATAGAAAAACAGACAGACAACATATAAGAAAGTATTTTTTACGTTTGAGGTACGGAACATTAAAATCGGAGAATGATTCAACACATTATGAACTAAGAGCTGTAATGTAGCAACCCTAAAAGCAGCTAAGGTACGCATCGTATACTTTGCAAATTCCGTTACGTGTAAACCGCATTTCATACCTGTACAGTATGTCATGAATACGACCGTAAACTGGGATATATGTACAACTCCAAACATACATTGCAAAAAGCAAACAGACTTTATTCAACTTTATGTTATACTCGTAATGTTCTTAGTGTACAGCTTTTTTCATAAAACAATTACGTTAATATCTCAAACAAAAGCTTCAGCCGGCTTAGTCAAATTAACGATGGTAATTTAACCAAAGCCGAAATATGAAAACTCTCCTGATTTATTTATATCTCGCAAAATCCCCAGAATCTTTACCACTGAACAGATTTTCGAGATTTATTCACATTATTTTTCTTTCAATAAAACTTTCCCTATTTCATGATGACGAATGACAAAAAATAATAAAATGGCGACAGAGAAACATCGAATCTTTTTTGTGGAAACAAAAATACAAGCAATATTTGACGCCGTTCACAAAGAATATACGAATAAATACGAGATTTTGATTCCCGATGTCCCTGGGGTGAAAAGCTGCTGGGTTCCATAAAATGTGTCGGATTTTGGAACGAGTTGACCGTATGCCAATAATTGGTTAAATCGCAAGTAAGACTCGTGATAAACGTCATAGGTAGTGTGCGGGGAGCGTGTCTTCTAAATTATTCAGGGGTACGCTGACAGTCGCGCCCACAGCTTTGAAAAGGGTACGAACCACGACCTCCAATGACTGACTACTGAAACCCACACCTTCACCTTTTCAAATACCCAATTGTGATCTATTATTGTCTCAAATTATGACCCTGTCATGAAATATCTTTAGTAATTGAATCGATCGATTTCAGTTGTTAATTATTATTATAATTTTAAATCGATTCTTGTTGTCAATTAAAATTAACAACTGAAATCGATCTAAAATTAGAAAATGGTCGAATAAGTTATTCATGGTAAATAGTAGATTGTATTACGGGGGTGCACATAATATTTTTCCTTAAGACTGCTTACGACCGATTTACGTCGGCCGAGAGAAAGTCATGATAATGACATTTCACATTCCAGAAAATGTGTACCTTTAAGCTTTTTTGGGCAAGCAGTAGTAGATAATGTATTTTACATAACATTACGTAGCTAAATCGTGTTTTTTACCTTAAGGTGTTATGTTATATAATACTATAACAAACTGCCTTGTCGTTCTTTCAAAGAAGAGTTCGTTTTTGCTGCAGTTGGGCTATCGGTGTATCTACTTTGCCATATTCTCTTTGTTAATAAGTCTTTGGTGCTTTCTCCGATGGAGTGCTTCGCGCAAGACACAGAGAAAGCATCGTATACTGAAGTTGTATGTGTATGCAGTGCTGCTACTTTGGCCAGTTCATCCGCTTTTATTACTACCTATGATACCAGCGTGAGTTTTGATACAAAATAGTTTTATAGGTTCTCTGTTTTCTCTAAAGTGATCCTGTATTTATTTAGCGATTGCATTATCTGTTCTTGGGTCGCAGATTTATTCCAGTGCTGATCGTGAATGACTGATTGCAAGGATCCATCAATATTATTATTGAACCTCCTTAGACAGGGCACTATAGAAGAACATTCATAAACCAACAATTAAAAATATACTTAACTACACGCTCAAAAGGCTTGAAGGAAAAGACCAATTTTGTGCACACTTATCGAGAAACCAACCATAGTTTTTTCGAAAAGATAGAATGAAAAATGTTTAATTAAATGTCTTTAATAAAATAGGAAATTGAAAGAATTTTCTTATTATTCTTAATTGGTAGTAAAACGCCCGCCTGAGGAAAAGTGATGATATGGCTTAGTCGATATTTTTGCTTAATTCGCAACTTGTGCATTGAAATTCATGCTGAATCTGATGACTTTATAGGTTTACTATTTTATTGTCTTTATCAATCAGATCGATTAGACAAGATACATAGTAAGCGAGAATTCCCTAAACTCAACAAACAATATGTAAAGTACCTATGCACTTTTCGCAATTTAAGATACTCAAAATCACAGCCATGCTATCTATCAAACTCTAACCTGAATGTAAACTACTTCTTGAACACCAAAGACGAAAAAAACGTCCAATATAACCAAAATATTGGGCTGACGCTACGCACGCTAAAAACACTCTACATTTTAATAATGCAATTTTAATTGCCCAAAACGATGATCCGGAAACCGCGTTACTGTCATTCCCGCAACATAACTCATCCATACCCTCATAAATATCGTTATAATGTAAGTATTTCACTCTCCTGAATAATATATTACCCACATGGAAATGTTTGCGCTGGTGACACGTTACTGATGTATTTATTGCTAGAACGCTCGCATGCGAAGGACCTCAGGATACTCTCGAAGGTGGCCTTAATTCACTCACAATTTAAATTAGCGTCACCCGATCCTCTTGACGGTAAATAAATAGAGACGGTAAGACAGAGCCATTAAGCAGCCGGGAATTTATTTCCTAATCTATTAGTTTAATAGGTCCCTAACGTGGATGGTGCATACGGTTTGCAAGAAGACTTGTATATACGTATATACCTATATAAGTTTACAATTAGCAGCAGTGACTGATACAAGATTAATCAATATTGATTAATCTCGTATCAGTCACTGCTGCTAATTGTAAACCTTTTTCAACACATTTTGTAATCAGTTTTCAAAATAAATATATTCTATTCTATAAACTTTTTACCTTTAACATATAATCAGAACAATTTAAAAACTTATTAAACTAAAATATTAACTATGACTAATAATTCAAATAAAAACTACAAATAATAAATAGAATTTAGGTCGCTGTCTGCTGGCAGAGTACCCAAAAAGCTGGCGACATTACTTCTTTGAATCGCGAAACTAATGCGTTGCCCGAGGTAAGCGCCAGCTCTTCGGGTAAGCGCCACCTTTTTCAATAAATAAAATATTTTTGGTTCTTTGTAGTTCAAGATTCTAAGAGTGGAATCAAAATGTAAAATCGATGTTAGTCTTCTGATCTTATTGTAAAAAGTCACACTGTGTGAGTTAAAACCATATCACACATTTCCATTGTTGGGTAGAATGGGTCTGATATGAAGATTCGAATGCAGTTGTTGCAACGCACGCTGTTGTGAAAACATTTTCATGTGGTACGGCCCATTTGAAAGTCGTTGTTCAGAAAGCCGATGTGACGAAAATCTTTTATATGTGGTACGCTAGATCGATAGTCGCGATATCGAAATCCATTGTCGCCATTCGAAGTACAAAGTAGCGCATATTCGCCGACTGCTTCCGAGGCACGTTTGCTTCACTCGCTGTTGGCTCGCACGTGGTGTTTTCGTAGTTCTAACCTAACCTAGTGATTTGCATTACTTTTGATACCGTGACTATCAATCTAGCGTACCACTTAATTTCGTAACAGCGGCTTTCAATAAAACGGCTTTTCGAAAGGGCGTACCACTGGAATTTTTTTTTCGCAACATCGTGAGTCGCAACGACGGCATTCTATATATCTATCTCTGAAGAACCATGCTCGCTACATTACTTTAGGTGTCTGATAACAATGACAATGATACAGACAACCATGGAACAAGCACATATTGAAATATCAGTAGTAGGTACTAGTTCTAAATAATTACATACCAAAGAACTTCTTAATGATTATTTAATAATGTATCATTATTAGTTAAGTAATTATCGATTCGTCTAGACAGACCAATCACTTGAAACGGTTAACAATAATAATGGCCTTTTGTACATTTGTTTCTTGAGATCATTGGCCTTACGTTTGTTCTTTAACACACTGCGTGCATTTTGGAGATGGGATCGTGAGGGCAGGTAGGTCTTCTGTTAAAACTACACTAAAACGTTTAAACGACTTTCCATTATTTGTACTTAATTTTGAGCTGCATTCACAAAAAATGTATAGTTAGTCATATAGTTAAAATATTACCAAAAACAACCGACTTCCATGCCGCGCGAGTAAGTTTCAGTTACAAGTTTGAGACGTTTATCGACATATCTCTGGAGATACTTATGAGATCTCGACGAAGTTATCTGCAAAGTCACATGAAAAATGGGCAATTTACATAAAACCTTTTTTAAGCCATTCGACCCGCTTTCTAACATCATAAACGTTATGGGAGCAATTAAGTTTGTAAAGGTATTGTATAAGTCAGAAAGCGCAAAAGCTTTTCCCATAATACATTTTATATGAGTAAATATAATGCCAATCGATTCTGATTCTAATAAACATCAAAAACTAATTTAGAACATACTGAGCTAAGAGTACTAGAAATGTCAGAAAATGCAAATGTAAGTTGTTATATAGTATCATAGCTAATTAGTAAAGTTTTTTTGATTGTTTTTGCTTTTGCAAATATGGCAAAAGTATTTCTCGATTGCGGGTTTTTCTAGTACCCTTACCTAAAATGATCCTTTATGGAAGCGGGTCGAATGGCATCATTTGTTTTTTTCTGTACATTGCCCATTTTTTGACGTCCGTACATTTTTTCCAAATTCTGCGAATGTGGCTCAAAGTGTATTCAAAAATAATGAAAAGTCTCCTTAGAATGCTTTATACTATAGTTAAAACGTAAGAGGTTTTATTACAAAAATCTACCTTGAATTATTTTATTTAAATTATAACAATTTTACTAGCAGAGTTATGCTCTTCCAATAGGTTAATGTATGTAACGACACATAATATAACTAAAGTAGAGTTTGTTTCGTCGTAAACAATAGTGTTCAATCCATAATTGAGAGCTTTAATTAAGAATATTTTATTATTTACCACATATCTAACGAACGACGAACTATAAAGAAATCAGACGAGCTTAATACATAGGTACATAACACGTAAATAGAGCGACTTAAACATAGCAACTACTCAACTAAGTTGAATTACCTAGTCGTCATCTAAGATTAACCACTAATAATTCACTGCACGTAGCCGAAAACTAAATTATCTGCTGTAGTAGCCCGGGAAGTCTGCCAACTCCCATCATATTAAGGCGAGATGATAATGAACGTGGTGTTTCTGTTGCTATTTTTCACGAGTACTCGTGCTCGGTCGAGTTAACTTTGATATACAGCAGCGCACACTTTTTCATTGCACATTTAACATTGTGGGTACTCTGCGAACTCTCAACGAGGCATTGTTCTAGTTAGCTCTCCGCGAGTCACAAATACATTTGTATTCGAGTTGCGGTTATCGCTCTCACTCATTCTCACAACATTTGGCAAAGACATCGACTCTAAAGACATTTTCCGATATCCTACAATCCGCACAAACCCCGCGGTGAACGACTGAAGCTCAGCGAGCTCTAAAGCCACACAATCGAAACTAACTAAAGCGAAGAGCGGAATCCTAGGGCCGATTACCCGCACCTATTTCGGCAACATTTATTATTATGGGGCTTTTGTTTCCGTGATATTGGAAATAAAATGAAGGAGTGATTAACTGGGCGGAGAATTCACTTAAATTACTGAGTACCTACTCGCAATAACAATTGGAAATTTCGTTGCGAAGTTATTAAATTATACAACACGAGAAATTCGAGCGGCAACAAAGCTATTCAATACGTCGAAGTTACCGCTAATTGCTGTGGAGCTCTAGTTATTCGTTATTATAAAAGACTGAATCGTACTTGTCACTCGTTTTAAGAGTTAAATTAGTCTGGTTAGCCGTTTCCGACTATGGATTGAATAAAACATAAGACCTTAGCGGTACTAATGAGGTGGCGTTTTTTTTTTCTCGTAGACTGCATAAGTAGTGAATGAATTCGGATCTGCGTTGACCGCGGGTGTCGGATCAAATCGAAAAAACTTCATTTGTCTGCGTCGTGCGCGGCACCTAGTAATAGATGGTGGCCGACTGCCGGCTGCTCCACTATTAATTGATACCGGCATTTTATTCTAACCGCCGCGCCGGCTAGGTATGTGACCCTCTAACCAAAATCCACAATACAGACAGGATCTCGTATCCGAAATGTTTGACTATTCGATTGGGTGTGAACCAAGTAAAACTGTTCAACTGTGAGCATATACATTACTGTGAAATAATTGCATCCCTTGGGAGGGATATGCCCTAATCGCCACGCTGGGCAGGACTGATAACCGTTGGAGTAGACTTGTCCAAGAGTGGAGACCGCAAATCGGCAAACGTAGCGTAGGACGTCCTGTGACTAGGTGGAGCGACGACATACGCAAAGCGGTGGGCAGTGACTGGAAAAGAAGAGCCGAAGACCGGGCTCAGTGGCGCATCTTGGGAGAGGCCTACGTCCAGCAGTGGACTGACACCGGCTGATGATGATGATGAATTGCATCCCGATACCACAGGATGTCGTAGTCGAAGTGCTTGACTATTCGATTGGGTGTGAACAAAGTAAAACTGTTTAACTGTGAGCATATACATAACTGTGAAATAATTGCATCCCGATAGATGTATTTAATTTATCGAGATGCAATTATAATGATAAGCAACAATAGGCAGCAAATCACTGGGTCAATAAATACGTATGGCTTTTGATATAACCAATCAAGTAGACCAAAATGACCGCGACTCGATCTACTTAGTGCCTGCCACGGGCGTCGCCTTCGTACCAACGCCAGACTTCATTACACGATAGCACGAAACGTGATCACTCGTTTATCTTTACATTGGAAACAAATAAATAAACCTTTACATACACTACATTTCTGAACATCGAGTTTCTGTCTATTATCGTTGATGGGGGGTAATTTGTTTGATATTTCATTTCACATGCGACCTATACACACGATAGGATGGATACAAATTCTGAAAGCCAGTAATTATATTCCGAGTTCCGATTCTGGGAAGAATGAAAACTTATGATAATAGAAGGAGAATATCCATTGAAATTGCTTTAAACGTGGTAATTGCAATGAATAGGCCATTATTGGTCGGTGAGTGACGAGTTGCCGTGATTGATTACTGGGATTCAAATGATTGATTTTGAGAATGCTCAATCGTAACAAATTTGTCATCCAGCAGCAAATTAAGATTTTATAATTTTTTTACATGTGAAGAGCTTTGCTCTTGACTTTCTCTTATTTTTGATAGGGTAGACAAGCACCGTGACTATATGGTCAAAGGTGAAATTGTACGATCTGGAAGTGGAAGATATGACGCTGTGAGACGATGCGCTGATACCGAAATGTATTCACTCCACATAACACAATTATCCCAAGTTGATATAGTTGGGAACGTTAAAGATCAATTTGGATTTCCAAACTATCTTTGAGATCAGTTCACAATTTAACATTAAACATCACGCCGCCATTCGGTGAAATTATTGTGATGTCTTCGAAAGGTCGTTTGAGCTACAGACGCATCAGTGGTCCCAAAACCAACTACGCATAATGTACGAGATTAAGCTCTAGGTCCCACAATGCGAGTGCTTATCACATATGACTTCAAAAACTACTCGTAAACAAGTTCTAACTTCTAACGACCGACATTCATACAAAGATGCACATAAAATATGTAGATCAAAATGTGAAACTCTCGACCTACATAGCTTGCCGACAGATAAAAAATACGATTTATTCACGATGAAAAGCACTTGAAGCTATGCAACCTACAACTACGAGGTACAAGCTACAGCTACGAGCTACGGCGTAGTAAACGTAGCACGTAGCAGGAAATGGAGTTACTCTCGTGAGCGTAGGACCTCTGCCAAACTCGGAAATGATAATGAGAACAATTTATTTTTACTTGCTCTGAAGATTTACTATCAAATCTTTTGCAAGATTTGCTTAGTTTGTAGGTTGATTAGGTAACGGAAACTATAATTAGTACTCATCAGGAAAACGATAGCTTCATGTTTTTGATTTCTACATTTTTTTTTTATATCTTATAGGCTAGCGTATGACCACTGTCTCACCTGTTGGTAAGTGATGATGCGGTCGAAGATGGTAAGCACGCTAGGCATAGAATGGGAACTGGCTCTCAAGGATAGCCGGAACACTTTAGATGTTTGGCGACAGATTTTCTAACTTGAGGTTGGTAGCTGGCCAGGCGGACACTAGATAGTGTCCTACCACCATGCGGGGGTTGTTGGTTTCTTAACGATGTGTTCCTTCACCGGAGGGCCACTGTGAGAAGCGCACATACATTTTTCGTTAGAAAAATCCATTGGTGCATGGCGGGGTTTGAACTCGGTACTACGGCATCAAAGCCGACCGTTCTCCCGATTACGCCACCGGGCCCTCAGATCTTTTGTTTTGATTTCTTGGATCAATGTAGAATTATTATGTGAGATCAATAACAAGTATAGTCTGGCCATAACTGCTGTACACTCCCTGAGGTATGCGCGGCGAGGTGGGAGCCGGGGAAACAGACTGTGGGGACGGCAGACTGACGGAGCGCGTCCCCCCCCCGTATCGCCGCGCGCATACCCGCGTCCCCCCCGTCTCGCCGCGCGCATACCTCAGGGAGTGTACAGCAGTTATGGCCAGACTATAGTACCTACAATTCTACTTTATAATATCACCCTAACAAGAAGTAAATATGACTTTACTGAATCACCAATGGGTATACCAATACATCGCATTTACAGTCGGTACAATGCTAATCTTCTAAACAATATTTTTCATTAACAATGGATATTAAAACCGAATGGTTCATCCGTACGCTAGTCGTGTTTAAATGCGAACATACAATCATCATCATCATCATCAGCCTGTATCAGTCCACTGCTGGACATAGGCCTCTCCCAAGATGCGCCACTGAGCCCGATCTTCGGCTCTTCTCTTCCAGTCACTGCCCACCGCTTTGCGTATGTCGTCGCTCCACCTGGTCACAGGACGTCCTACGCTACGTTTGCCGATTCGCGGTCTCCACTCTAGGACAAGTCTGCCCCAACGGTTATCAGTCCTGCGGCAGATATGACCAGCCCACTGCCACTTCAGCTTGCTAATCCGTTGAGCTATGTCGATAACTTTAGTTCTCTGGCGAATTACTTCGTTCCGGATTCGATCCCGCAGAGAAATACCGAGCATAGCTCTCTCCATAGCTCGCTGAGCGACTTAAAACTGGTGGACCAGTCGGACTGTGAGTGTCCACGTCTCGGCTCCGTATGTCATCACAGGTAGGACGCACTGGTTAAAGACTTTTGACTTTAGATACTGTGGTATAGGCGACGAGAAGACTCGACGAAGTTTTCCGAACGCTGCCCAGCCCAGCTGAATTCTTCTCTGGATTTCCTTCTCGAAGTTATGTTTTCCTAGTTGGAGCGTTTGCCCTAGGTAAACATACTTAGTGACAACGTCGAGTGGGATTCCATCTACGGCAATCGGTTCCGGAACAACGTGCTCGTTGTACATGACTTTGGTTTTGTCCAAATTCATCCGGAGACCGATGCTACGAGAAGAATCAGCTAGGCCATTCAACATCCTTTGTAGGTCCTGCAGCGTCTCTGCCATAATGACGATGTCATCTGCGAATCGTAAGTGAGAGATGTACCTGCCGTTGATGTTAATGCCACGATCTTTCCAGTCCAGCGTCTTACACATATCCTCCAAGGCGTTAGTGAACAGTTTCGGGGATATGACGTCCCCTTGTCTCACTCCTCGACGCAGGTGGACATCTTTAGTTCGCTGGTTCTGTACTTGTACAGTCATCGTTGCGGCATTATATAGACATCTCATCACTTCGATATATCGCCAATCGACTTGGCAACGCTGCAAGGACTCGAGAACAGACCAGGTTTCGATTGAGTCAAAGGCCTTCTCATAGTCCACAAATGCTAAGCACAGGGGCCGATTATACTCTTCGGTCTTCTGTACAATCTGCCGCACCGTGTGGATGTGGTCTATGGTGCCGTAGCCGCTTCGAAACCCGGCCTGTTCCGGAGGTTGAAACTCGTCGAGTCTTCGCGCAAGACGGTTCGTGATGACCCTTGAAAACAGCTTGTAGACATGGCTCAGAAGCGAAATCGGGCGATAGTTTTTCAATAGGGTTTTGTCTCCTTTTTTGAAAAACAAAACCACCATGCTTCTGTTTCATGCCTGTGGAGTTCTCCCAGTAAAAAGAACGGAATTAAATAGCTGCTGCAGCTGTTGAACTGCTGGAGCTCCTCCGGCTTTTAAAAGCTCCGTTGTGATTCCGTCATCATCGGGCCATCACGATTTCGTCTCGGCTAATTTCGGGCAGATCTTCTGTGAAGTGGCGGGTTAAGGTGGCTCTAGAATCCTCAGTATCGGGTTCGGGCCTTGAAGCATGCGAGAGCTTGCCGTAGAAGTCTTCAACTTCCGACAGAATCTCCGGCTTGGATGCGACGACATTCCCCGTTGACGTTGTCAGCTTTGTGAGGTGGCTTCTACCCAAAGGCTGGACGAACACTTTCGACCCCCGATTCTGCTCAATTGATTCTTTAATCAAGAGCGTGTTAGAGGATCGGAGGTCGCGTCGTACCAGCTTCTTTATGGATTTGTTGCGCACCAGGTTAGTTGACAAAGCTGACAAAGGGTCTGTTCGTCTCTCTTCCATTAGCCAAAGTGTTTCTGCCGAGAGTTTGGACTTTTTGCCCGTACGCTTGCTCTCGCAAAACTTCGTCCCTTCTTCCCTGAGAATTTCCACCACTTCTTCGAGTTTCTGGTCTACGTCATCTGTGGTTTCCAAGGCAGCGAATCGATTTTCCAATTTTAATTGGAATGTTTCGGACCCAACAACGGTTTGGAGTAGGTTCGGACGGAGCGTAGACTTCATCAATCGGAATCTCTCGGCTTTAAAGTCGATATCCAGAGTGCCTCGTACAAGTCGGTGATCACTTCCAGTATTAAACCTAGTGATCACTGAGACGTCTCTAAATATGCGCCGTTTGTCCGTAATGATGAAGTCAATCTCGTTTTTAGTCACAAAGTCGGGGCTTTGCCACGTCCATTTCCTTTGGGGCTGTTTCTTGAAGAACGAGTTCATCAAGAAAAGCCCCTCTCTCTCGAGGAAATTGACGAGCATTTGTCCCCTGTGATTCCTACTCCCAAATCCGTGTGGTCCTATAGACGATTCGCCGCAAGTTTGTACTCCCACTTTGGCGTTAAAGTCTCCCATGACAACGTTGTAGTGAGCCTTGGAGGTGGTGTGTAAAGCTCTGGAGATATCTTCATACATGCTCTCCACCTCATCGTCCAAGTGTGTCGAGGTCGGTGCGTAGACCTGGATAACCTTGAGGCTATACCTCTTGGTTAACTTAATTATGAGGTACGCTACCCTGGTCGACACACTGGAGATTTCTACAACGTTGTCACTGAGAACCTTGTTGACCAGAAACCCGACGCCGCCTTGGGATGGCTGATCTCCTTCTCTGTAGTACATAAGATGGCCCGATTCTAAGGTTATGGTGTCCTCTCCCTGTCTTCGGACTTAACATAACCCCAGAATGCGCCATCTTATGTGTTTCAGCTCCTCCTCTAGCTGCGCCAGATGATCGTCCAGCCATACAATACAAACAATAAATAGGTACTTAATTATATACACAATATGCTTGATTTTGTTGTTTCCAAAGCTAAGCCAATTATTACAGTAATTATTCAGTTTCAGTTGTATATGACAAATGAATTGGTTTCATTTTAATGTCCAAAACAATGATACTCTATCATGATGACTCACTGCCAGTTACATATGACGGGCGAAAGTAAGCCGTGTATTATGTTATAATGATATGGTTCAGAATGGCAGTCATCCATTGCGTTTTAACGAGTATCTAAGTCATTTCTTTGCATGGATTTGTTGCTCACGTTCGAGCAAGAGTTTTGGGGGTCACTAACAAAGCTCATTGTTGCATTCCTGCTCAATACGCAATATATCCCTTGGTGTTGCTAAATAGGTGACTACTGATTGTAGGTATGTTTGGATGTGGCTCGAACTACTCATTGGACAAAGAAATTTTACCAATCGGTTAGGATAGTTGCGCTCTGTGGAATGGACTGCAGTCAGTTGTCCAGCGCCTTCACTCATAACGCCATCTTTCAATTCAGACAAGCCCGAATTAATATTAACAGAATCTCTACTTAATATCAAGTGATATAGCGATCAAGTGATTGTCTTGTAGACAAAAAAAAATATAAAATGCCAGTCTTATTTTCATCTTTATTAGACACAGGTGATCCACAACTTTTTACCCTGATCGGCTCACACTACCCAAGGCTTTTATAGCCTCTGTTCTTCGAACGTTGGCCTTTAATTACATAACTGACAACTTATTCCAAAAACTCTTCATAGTACTCTGCTATATAAGACTACTACCACAAAACATCCAAGAGCGTGTAGTCATCGCTGTAAACATCAAAATTCAACTTGTTCATTTGGCGGGTATCGTAATTTCTCTTTGATTACTGATAAGTGGGAAGCTCCTGTCCTGAACTGTAGAGACATTTGTCGGGATCACGACCCTATCGCGAACCAACCGTGAATCCTCTCTCATTTGCGTAATGTGATTACAAAAGCACATCTTTCGAGATAAAAGCGTAGGCTTTCTACGTAAGTAATGAATTTCCCGGCCTCATCTGAGAAAACCGAAAGCCTCATAATCGTGAGGGAAACGCAAAGAGATCTATGATCATGTAAGCATTCTTTACTCACGGTTTGACTGTTTTGACACAGATATCTGGTATTTTCATAAATACTATGCTAATAAAAGAGGGTGCCGTAACATAGGTACTCTGTGTAATTCGGTATTGTACCACCAACCAGATGGAATCGATATAAATAAAGATATGATGGATTTCCCTTTTTTCCTTTTACTAGAACATCTAATCAATTGCGATAGTTATGCTGATTTTTACGGTTAATGTGAGTTTGAGTGAATTATGTGAGCACAGTGGCGTGCCATAGGAGAGGCTTATAGAACACTATCTCTCCGAGTGATAGTTGTTTATCTTATATCACTGTTAATATGCATGTACTTATGTATGTATATTGTTTGTAATTATATATAGTATTATATATATGTTTGTATATATATATATATATATATATATATATATATAATATATATATTAATAATACATTATATATATATATATATATATATATAATGTATTTTATTATACTATATTATGTAATATATGTATGCATTTACAATAATATAGGTATTTATAGTAGTATTAGAGACCAGTAGTGAAAAAGGCTAAAAAAATAAACACTATCACAATACCCACAGTAATATAATACCACAGAACCTCAACATAATAACAATTACATAATGTGTCTAAGCTAACAACATAACCATTACGTCCGAACCGTACGACGGCTACACGAAGACTGAAGACTGATACCCGTTCGCTGTCCGCTTTTATACTATCGAGCCCAGTCGCAGCGTGAGGGTAGTTGGAAATATTCTAACACGGCCTCTCCTGACAGCGGGACGTTCTCGACCGCTTCATCAGCCACCTGGTTCCCACCTGGCACCAGCACCTGCATTGATTTGCTCAACCAGCACGCCTCGCACGGCGCGCAGTCGCGCTGCATGGAGCGCGCACCAGCACGCCTTGGACGGCGCGCAGTCGCGCTGCGGGGAGCGCGTACCAGCACGCCTCGGACCATCGAAACAACGCCATCAGTTTACTGCCAGAACTAAACTGCTCATGTCATGAAGTAAAAACTAACAATATCACAAGATTTCGAAGCAACTAAACTTTATTTTTACTTAACTTCATATCGTACACCAAACCCTGCACGTTGTCACCAGGCATGTAGGTATAGACTAGGTCCGTTCGTCACGATAACATAATGGTACGGAACACTTACTCACTTTACTTATTTTGTGCAACTTCTGCGAGTACGTTACAGACACACACGGATGAATGAAATTGCCTTACATTTATTGTACTTTGTGTGTAATAAATGTTACTCAAAACTTTTACTAAGTATTTAAACTTATCATTACTACTACTACTGCACGGTCTAAACTGGGATCGTACCATAATAACTGTACTACATATTGACAAATAACACTAATAGAATGTAGGTAACAGCCCATGTACAGCACTCGTTTGTCGGCATGACTATAGTCTGCCTATAACAAATACCTTGGCGCTTAAACCTTATGAACATCACTCAAAGTAATAACACGCAAAGTAATATCAATGTCGCCTTGTGGGTGTAACAGTAAATACAAATGTTAACACGACCTATTATAGGTTGTCGCACAATGATTTGACTATGCTTTTGCATTTCTAAGTAGACAATTACTCGTATCTAAATCTCTTGGGCTTGCCCAATTATTTAACACAGTCAACCTCTTCGCATAGTCGAGTAACGAAACAAAAGTAACATTGCAATCATACCTGTATCCACACCAATCATACTCGAATAATCCTGTCCGCCGCGTTTACTTGCCGACAAGCGTTATCAGCTATGTTGCACGGTAGTATCACACAAAACAGCAACTACAGAGAAAATCAAATAGTCATAAGCAACGGCATTTACACGTGGCGTTTCGTATTCGGACGTGGTGGTTAACACTACCAGATAAGAACCATGGCAAACTACCCTCTATTGCAAAAAAAATTGACGAAATTACTTTTACGAAGTATTTTTTAATTTTTAAGAAATATCACATACCCTGAATACCCAGACAAACGTCTAATTTACTTTAACTGACAAATATTCACGAAAAGCCAGATCTCAGTATCACTTCGTTTCAAAGACATTGTTGCACCTTAATTTATTCAAAACTTTTACTTTGAATAGATCAAGGCAAATGTCAGAGACGGCTTATACGCGTAAAGTGCACGTGGACCTATCCCACTTCTGATCTTAGAGACCAGTAGTGAAAAAGGCTAAAAAAATAAACACTATCACAATACCTACAGTTATATAATACCACAGAACCTCAACATAATAACAATAAACACTATGACAATACCCACAGCTATATAATGCCACAGAACCTCAACATAATAACAATTACATAATGTGTCTAAGCTAACAACATAACCATTACGTCCGAACCGTACGACGGCTACACGAAGACTGAAGACTGATACCCGCTCGCTGTTCGCTTTTATACTATCGAGCCCAGTCGCAGCGTGAGGGTAGTTGAAAATATTCTAACAGTAGGTATATTTATATTTTTACAAAATAGTTTTATGACCACCACCATCCATTATGATCTATTTTAAACCTCTCCATGCATGGTTGTCTGGAAGAGATCGCCATGAGCGATTAGACCGCCTATGACCCTATTTTTAACAACAATGTTTTAGTACTAAGTTTCTTGGTGTTCAATAAAGAGTATATCTATCTATCTATCTTATGTCCAAAAGTGGATGTATATGGGTGTTAATGATGATGCATGATAGAAGTTCAGAATTGAAATGTAAAACGTCTGCTTTTGTTCGATTAATCGATTAAAATAACTATGTACACGTCGCTGACCAGTAACTTTAATAAACATTGATTTAAATTAAAAAAAAATTAAAACTCGAAAAACTAACAACAACTGATGGTAGAGATAAGAAAAAGTATTATATTGTGTATTAGTACAGTTATTAAGGTCCAGTTTCACGGGTTCTTAAAACGTTGCAACAAGTTATCTGACATTTGAAACGTCATCGTTACAAATTGGTTATTGGGTACTTTACCAAGAACCGTTAACACTGGTTCTAACGGACAATTATTGTTTGTAGCATATTTTGATACAAAGGGTGACAAAGCCATACCTCGGTCGCAGCATTCAATAAATATATACACATTTTTATGTTTCCTAGTACGAGTCTCTGGTAGGACTCATGCTAATCCGCTGGGGCAGTACCACCACTTTGCCAATTAATTCAGCCGTGAAATAGGAATGTTATTCGGTTTGAATGGTAAAGTGTCCAGTGAAGTTACAAGGCATATGAGACTTAACATCTTCAAGAATTTTGGTAGTGGTGTAGCGTCAACGCTTTGTTGGTTAACTTTTAACTGTTATCATGGTGTAGTACACAAATACTATCTCTGTGCACGCGTATCGTAATGATTTCCCCCTTATATTTTTTTTCCTATCGCGTCATAGAATAGAAATCGTAGTACAACTTCAAAAATACTAATATTTTGTCAAAATTTTATCAAAAATACATACTAATTGAATCGCAAGAAGACTAATTGATAATAAACATCACATTAAAATTAGACCACTCACTATGTTTATTTGACAAGCTTGTCAGTTGCTTCTAGATTTGGTAAGCAGAAACCATCTTTTGAGGTGACCTTACACTTGATTCACGTCATTATACATTGTTAGTTGGAACAAAATGACATTAGAACTTTGAGGTGTAGAATTTTGGCCATAGAAAATAACTTCACTAAATAAATATTTGACAAATTACCATCGTAACCTTGTACGAAACCTTTTCATATAACGTCTTTTGATACCTTTACCAAAGAAAATAAACTATTATGACTTTACCATACAAACCTACTTGGCGAAGCTTTCATGTAAAGCTCTTATCACCATGTCTACTTTATAATAAAATATTTTTCAAGCCACTTAATATGAATGTAGGTAAGCGCTATGGCACACAGACAAAGTCTAAAGGTCTTACCTAGAAACGGTGTATTTAAAAGCTTTTTTATTTAACTAATCTATGATGTACTCGTATGTAGTTTCGTATTGTACACCACCGTCTTCTACTTCCTACAATTCTCTGTCCATACAAAGGTTGTCTGGTAGAGATCACTTGTAGTGATAAGACCGCCCATTGTTGTACTAACCTTAGATGTATTTATAATATAAGTTTAATTTTATAATGAATGGTATACAATAAAGAGTTTTGTATTGTATTGTATTGTATTGTATTGTGTGTGGTGGAAGCTAAACTAGAACCGCTTTCTGACGTTCTATTGAACTCAAATTTGGTATACTTGCGTATCTTCAGTGGCAATGCAATAATTATCGAGCTGACCTGATGATGGAGCTGGACTGTAGGGACTAGAAGTTCGTAATGACAAATGGTAGGACACTCGAATTTGGGCAAGTATGTATTGTTATCATTAGTAATTTTCATTACAACGATAACGTCTGTACGAAAAGCTTTTTATTTTACTTTTAATTTATTATTATATTTATGTCATTATATATAAACTAATATAAAATTAGATAAACCTAATTTTATACAAAAATGAATGATGAAGTCTAATATTGTGACAAATAATCGAGGAAAGAATTCTGTTTTATCGTTAAACCACGGTAATAAACTTGTAGCGATTATAGTGGAATTTTTAAAATGCTGTTTTTAAAATTATATAAATACTTATGTTATTATTTCATTAATTTATATAATATAATCAATGTGACCAGAACCTTTTCAATATTACCATAACCGTTTACTTTAATACCACCTGATGTAATATCACCGGACGATACGCCTGCTCGATGTCTACAAATGTATTCGCTGTCCATTAATACACGTCGACGAGCAGACGTGATGGATTAGTGCGCACATTTACACGGCACCGATAAATCTAAAAATCCAGGTATTGTTGGGACGTGAGACAGTAATGTACTGACTGTGGTATGTATGTTTATCTCTACACATTCTCCATACACTATTTTTGCATTATTCAATACCGCCTATGGTATATACATGGTCAATGTCATTATCAATAGAGATATATTTCGTCAATCTCAATGTATTTTAGTGTTGTAATTGGCATAGTGCCTTTTTGTGACGCAACGGTATAAAAAAATGTGTTCGAAAAAATTGGATTAACAGGAATTGAGAACCTCTCGTTTGGAAATTGGTAAAATATACGATTAATGAGGATGCCCAGATAAACACATAACTATTAGTCATATTTACTTGATATAAACACGAACCTAACTACGGGTAGGTATGTACTAAAATATTTAAAACAAAATAAACACACAAAATATGTAACTACAATGTTATCAGTCAAAAATTCTAAAACATACCAAATAAATATGTTGCGGAAATGCTACACTCATTTTCTTGACAAATATACATGTAAAGGCTTTCGCGATTTTTCCTAAGATCTTTTGATGAACCCGAAGAGAGTAAAATATACCTACGAGTATATACTTGTTTTACGCTTTCTTTAAATAATAAAATAATTTTACGCCTTATGTCATAATTGAGTACCGAACTCAGAAGATAAATCTCACTAAGGTATTTTAATTATTTTTAATCAATGTGTCTTTGCGCTTATGGATAAGAGTACCTATTGTCTTTGTTAAAGATAGCCAGTATAGTAAATTAGGTCATAGGATACTTTTTAACGCAAGCAAAGCCGCGGGGCGTAGCTAGTAGATAATATAATGTAAATTATTGAAATAATTTGTGTGACAGTTGTCATAGAAAACAAAACAAAGTATCTGTTATTGTACTATTTATTAGCTTTCACTACGAACACAATAGTACGTATCTACAGACAAATACAAACCTTTTCTTCTTCGAGATTCTATATAAAGATAAGATTAGTTCTTAATACAAAAACGTCAACATTGTTGAACGGTTAGCAGTCGTAAACTTTCCTACGTTTTTTACTACGGCCTCGGACAAATTACGGCTGGCAGCTGCAGACTGTAAAAACTTCCCACGGTGAAAGTTTCCAGTAAAATAATATCTTACTGACACTCCCTTCTCTTGAATACAATCAAAGCATGGGATAAACTCTCGGTAATTGCAACCCAGTAAGTCGATACTTATTTAATTTATTGCACGAGTGTTTAAAGTGTAAGTATGTTAAAGAATGTCAAAATCTATTTACCGTGTGACACTGCAGCCTAAACGGCTTGATGAATTTTATCAATTGATTAATTTTTTTTAATTGTGGAAGCCATATAGACTACTTATAAATAGTTACTATCAGTACGATTTAGCATGGTGGTAGGACACTATCTAGTGTCCACCTGGCCAGCTACCACCCTCAAGTTATAAAATCTGTCGCCAAACATCTAACGTGTTCCAGCAGCTATCCTTGAGAGACAGTTCCCATTCGAGGCATAGCGTTTTTACCATCTTCGATCGCACCATCACTTGCCAACAGGTGAGATAGTGGTGAAACGCTAGCCTATAATATACAAAAAAAATATTTACAGAAGATTACTGTTAAAACCAGGTATAGGAATAATTTAAAATAGTTTACTAAAAGAAAAAACTGACTTCCAATGTCGCGCTAGTCATTTTTACGGCTAAGTTTATGGTGTTTATCTCCATATCTTTGAACATGATGAAATTACAGCTCTTTATTATTATTATATCTTAATTATTCCACCAATTAAAAAAGAATCATTCAAATCGGTTCTCAATTGACGGAGTAATCACTAAACAAAGGTACAAAAATAAACTGGCCAAGTGCGAGTCGGACCCGCACAAGTAGGGTTCCGATTAAACAAAATTTGCCGGAAAAATAAAGTACAAAGTACATCGATAATATAAATACCGTGCCAATACTGAACATGCTTATTTACTACAACGCCATCTAACGAATGTCTATCGAACTTCTAACGCCAACTAAGTGAACAACACTAGAGATGCGCCGTATAGTGGTTTCACCGAATTACCGAATACCGAATATTATTCGGTTTAACCTTTACCGAAACAGATATTCGGCTGAATTATTCGGTTTACCATTACATTGTTTTGCCGCGTAAACAAGTTCTAGCATGTGCGCTACGTGCCGCTGCTGGTTTGATTAGGAACTTGGATGGATTTAATTGAGGTTTATAAAAATGTTGATTTTAAGTTTAAAAATAAATGTTGATTTAAAGTTTAAAAATAAATATTGTTGCAAGATTTAAATTAAATATTGATTTAAGGCTTAAAATAAATGTTGACTATACCTACTAACTATAGGTTAAGAAGTAAATATGTTTTCTTTGACTTATAATATAACATAAGTCTTATATAAGAAGTTTTGTCTTTTAGTTCTACACCTTGGCTACATGAGCCAATAAAATAGAAATGCTTGAACCGAATATATTTGGCAACAAAACCGAATAATTTGGCAGAATACAAATAATGGAAAAGATGCCGAATACGCTGAATACCGAATACCAAACGAATATTCAGCGCATCTCGAGTTAACACAAAAAACCAGTGTTTATCAACGTGTGGGTCGCGCCACTCGCGAACCCCTGAGGGGTCGCAAAGCCTCTATAAAGGAGTCGCGAAGCCTCAGTAAAAGAAAAAAAACAAAGTTTGAAAACATACTTTAAAAGAAAATATTAATTTAAGAGTGAGTAAAGTAGGAGTTTTGACTGAGAGTGCTTATAATTTTTGGTTTAAAAGAAAATATGTAATTTGTTTCCTGTAGGCCACACGAATGAAACCACGGGTAGAAGCTAGAAATATAACAGAATACAAATTATAAACAGTGCAAGTAGGTCGATTTTTTTTCATACTAAGGGGGTCGCATCGCGTCATGAAAAAGGTTGAGAAACACTGGTAAACAATCGTACATAGATGGCGCTATAGTAAAAACACGTTTTTTTGTATAGGGACCTGCTTTAATTCTTAACTTTAATCTGTTTTTAGTATTTGTTGTTATAGCGGCAACAGAAATACATCATCTGTGAAAATTTCAATCGTCTATCTATCACGGTTCATAAGATACAGCCTGGTGACAGACGGACAGACAGACAGACAGACAGACAGACAGACAGACAGACAGACAGACAGACAGACGGACAGCGGAGTCTCAGTAATAGGGTTCCGTTGGTACCCTTTGGGTTCGGAACCCTAAAAATGACGAATTGAAAACCTCCTCCTTTTTGGAATACGTTGTAAAAGAGACATATTTGTTTAAGTAATACGTTTGAAGTATTGTTTTGTTTGAATATTGCAAAAAAGATGAAGTTTTAAAATTCATAACTTTGAAAAAAAGCACCTTTGTAAAAAAAATATTGTATGACAGTTTTTAGAGCTAGGCCCCCTTAGCGATAACTATATTTTGTGGCCACACTTTGATCTGTGACCCGAGTGTCGCACAGCTTTCCGGTCTTATACTTACAAAACCCTAAAACGTGCCCTTTCATAAAATGTCGACCTTTGGGACCGTTCTACGTAATTCAGACCTCTTTAGAACGCACGGTCATAACGACAGCAATTAATGCTAAAACTATCAAATTACTCATGGAATTCTACTTAAAGTTAAATAAATGAGAGCGGTTATCAGAAATTAGTAAACCAACAGTCGGCAACAAGGCCAACATGGTGTTTGTTCGTTGAATATCACCAAACTAGAAACGAGAAAACCGCACTAGTTCGGTTGTTCACAGATCTAAGTTAAATTAAAAAGAGAAAAATAGTATTATATGTTCACTGATTAATGGCCTTTCTAATAATAATATCTAAAATGTTCTAAGAAAAAACTAGATTCGCAAACATGACAGAAGATAGTTTTACAAGAATAAAACTGACCATAATTAGAATTTTTATAAACTATGAGGATATCTACTACTTAAATATTAAGCTAATTCTAAAGCAAAAGTTACTCATCATTAGCACAACAATAGCGTTTCGTAAGGTCATTTCCTATTATCCGCGAGCTTACAATTATGTAAATAGAGAATAATTTTTAGATAGAAACGTGATCGGCGCAAACAAAGGTTTCGTTCATCCCTTTAGGAGTACGAGTGGCACAAGGTTTTTGCACGTGCCTACGTCTCCCACTTTATGTCTGCCTTTACACCGAACATAATTTATTTTTAATCTTATTGCTCACGTTTCAGCTCACGTAATGCTGTCGACATAAAAGTTCACCGCGTCCAAATTGGAAACTGCTCATGTCGCTTTACTTATAATCAATATGAGTTTGAACGTTAAACCCGAACACGAAAACGCAACTGGGCAAAACAGAATGTGGAAACTTTTTGAATCACGCTTACATCATCGCGAACCATCCATATTTATGTTATATTGCTTTTAATGTAGAATTGTTGAGATTTACTAGCCTGGTGTATTTACGTGCAATACTGTGTTCCACAACACAGGTTTTAAGCTAGTGTGGAACTCAGAGCTCAAAATTATGTAGAATTGTACTGAATTCATTTTAAGTATCGAAATCACGTCAATCGTCAATACATATTGTTAATTAAGTTCTATACAATTTTTTTTTACATTAATTTACCATTAGTCAACAATTTTCAGTTACAGAAATCAAATATTCGGTTGAAGTTTGATTTAATAAACTTCCGCTGTTACAACCTAGAATTTAGTTTGAAACAAAACATAGGAAATATTGCAACGCTATTCTAAAATAGTGAAATATAAGTGTAAAATCCAAAAGAATTTAAAGTTTCACACATAACTGATGGAATTGTTTTTGTTTACAGGTAACTTGGGAACAAAATGGAGGTTGAAGTTGTTTCTGTCTGCCCTGCAGAGTACTTTGCTACGAGTTGGCTAACTTCGTAAAACTTGGCATTGAGTTATAGATTCCCACTGCCTCCCAAATACTTATTTGTTTGCTTTACTTTGACCGTAAACAAAGATATACTTTTGATATATTTATGCGCAGATCTTGCGACTTGTGATTTGATATGAGTTAAGTATATAAATTAATTTAATTTTTCATGACTTCAAGAAAGAGGGGTTCTCAATTCGTCTGTACAAATATATTTATGATATTTGTTTATGTATGTTCAGCGATTTGTCTGTCAATTATGGACCGATTTTCAATATATTTTTGTGCAAAAGAGGATATAATATAGGATTCTTCTGAGGATATAATCATCCGATCTGGATGATTTTAGACCACCTATTGTAAATTCATCCAGATATGATTAGTATTTCCAAAATACCTCTAAATTGCTACTGAAAATAACTAGCGCGATATTTGACGTCGGTTTGTTTGAGTATGGATTATCATACATTAAACAAATGTCTAAATAAGCAAAAATAACATGCATAATTTATTAGTCATTAGCAAGCCTTCTAACATATCGTTTACTTAAAATGTTTTCGCAAAATACGAAAGACAGTGCACAACCTAATAGATATCAAATAAACTAAAACAAGATTAAACGTTTGAAATTCAGCCTCGTATATCCACAGCCATTCGCAGTTGCAGCGCTCGCTTAAAGT
The DNA here is from genome assembly GCA_954871355.1 of Cabera pusaria. Taxonomy (NCBI): domain Eukaryota; kingdom Metazoa; phylum Arthropoda; class Insecta; order Lepidoptera; family Geometridae; genus Cabera; species Cabera pusaria. The sequence continues at coordinate 13,761,902 of OX940888.1, forward strand.
GGGTCAAGTTTTTGTATAGCCGTCGTTCATACGTGCGTGATCCACTATCTAAGTCTGGAGTAGATGAGAGGTCCGATAGCGTCCTACCATAAAAAAGTCGGAACTAGGATGGAACGCTCACGTCCCGTCACCTTCCGCCCTACTTTATAGACGAGTGTCCCCTAAACCGCAATTTATGTCCTCTGCGCCTCCACCACCTCTCAAATTAATTATCCGCTCTTATTTTTATGTGGTCGTGTATAATAAAACTTTCATATTTTTTGTGTACTCTTCAGGAAAATTATGTTTGTATGACTTGAACCAGTTAAAGCACATTACATAAATGTGAACAATGAACATTTTACTTAATGTTGAATAAATTATTAAATGTTCATGTTAATTTAAAAATATAGAAAATATGACGACTCTCAAAAAACTAAGAAATCTTTGTATAGGCTCTGTATTTAAGGCTTGGGCGGAAAAATTATTTCCTTATTTCAATAGCCTTTTCGCTAGACTAACTCAAAATGCTGTTTTCCGTCTAACTTTTTTTTTCCGTATTCCGTATTCCTTTGATAAACGAAAAATTTTATGAAACTTCATAATCCTTTGTGCCTAAACACATTTACAATTCAATAAATTATTAAAAATCGTCATCTCATTTAATAAAGATTATTGATTTCTTTGCAATACCAACAATATATTTAGGCAGAAATGCATTGTAACGATAGATATTTTTATATAGATATTATATAATAATATATATTTAGATATATATATTAAGATAATTCGCTGACAAACTTAAATTACTTTGAAAAAAAAGCTTACTACCAATGTAGGTTACACATTACTTATTGTTCACTTATATTTATCACTTACTGTTAACCCCCTCCAACTAAGCCAAATATGCTTATGTTTGGAGTGGGTTTACGTCAATAGTGCAATGGGTGGGGATCGATCTCACGACCTCTCGATCGCCAGTCCGACACCTTATCCATTGGGCTATTGCCGCCTATCTAATACTATAAGAATCTTTGTCCTGACATACTGACTGACTGACTGACTGACAGACAACGCACAGCCTAAAGCGCTGGTCGTAGAGACTTGAAATTTGGATGGTATATTTGTCTTAGTACGTAAGGGTGTACTAAGAAAGGATTTTCCTAAAACCCCTTACGGGAAAAAATGGGGGTTCAAAGTTTACATGGAGAAACAAGATTAGGTAGTTTTTTCTATCCGAAACTTCACACAAGTGCTTCAGTAAAAAAATAAGTAAATACGTATTTCAGGTTTTTTTGAAATTCCACCCCTAACAGTGTGAAATGGGGTAACAAAGTGTGAAAATTAATATTGTTTCGGATTGCGCTGAAATTTGGCATGCAGATAGTTATATAACGACGTTAGTGACCTCTAAGAAAGGATTTTCTAAAATTCACCCCTGAAGTCTCCTTCAGTTCTGAATTTTAGAACGGGGGTTCAAAGTTTGTATGGAGAAACAAGATTAGATAGTCTTTTATATTCGAAATTTAACACAAGTACTTATGTAATTAAATACGTGTTTCAGGCTCTTTCGAAATTCCACTCCTAAAAGAGTGAAGTGGAGTAACAAAGTCTGAAATCAATATTGTTTCGGATTGCGCTGAAATTTGGCATGCAGATAGTTTTTTAACCGAATTCACAAAAAAGGAGGAGGTTCTCAATTCGTCTGTGTTTTTTTTTTGTGTGTATGTTACACGATTTCTCCGTAAATAGTGAACGGATCCAAATAATTCTTTTTTTAATAGGTAGGATACGTTTCCGAGGTGGTCCCATTTTAATTTTATCGAGATCTGATAAGTATCTCCAGAGATATGGAGATAAATACCTCACACATAGGAGAATGTACTGGTTTTAGTAGAAGAGTCCCAAGAAGATTATACACAATGGAGGTTGCTATTGGATATACTTTTGAAGACTAAAAAATATGACCTTGAATAATGTTTTTACATCTTTCTTCTCGTTGATTTTGGTTTTTGATAGATATTCTTACGGTAACTGTGAGCGAGATAGAAATAAAGGTGGGGATAATATATTTCTTTTTAAATATCTTATAGGCTAGCGTTTGACCACTATCTCACCTGTTGCTAAGTGATGATGCGGTCGAAGATGGAGAAGTGGACTAGAATGGGAACTGGCTCTCAAGGATAGCTGCCTGAACACATTAGATATTTGGCGACAGATTTTCTAACTTGAGGGTGGTAGCTGGCCATGCGGACACTAGATATGTCCTAGCACCATGCGGGGGTTGTTGGTTTCTTAACGATGTTTTCCTTCACCGGAGGGCAACTGTGAGAAGCGCACATATATTTTTAGATCGAAAAATTCATTGGTGCACGGCGGTTTGAACTCGGTACCACGGCATCAAAGCCGACTGTTCTCCCAATTACGCCACCGGGCCCTCAATAAATAACTATATGTTAATAATTATAATAAATAATTATATATAAATATAAATAATTTGGCTTCACGGGAATGTTCTACCGAGCAAAGTCTTGTTAGGGTGCAAACTTTTTTAAACATACCTAAGATTTTTTGACATGGCATGACGTTTGCCGAAGATGGCGGCCATTTTAGTCCCGCGACACTGCATACATTATTAAATAACTCAGAATTATGAACGTACTTTGTACCAACCAACACTGCAAAAAAAAATTTATAAGCATAATACCACAGATTATATAATAGTTACTACGTAAATAATCTTTCCGTTGTTAGGTTGGCTACACAGTGCTTTCATAATTCGGGTTTCAACAATATAGGGAAGTGCCTCTTATAACGTTGTAGAGTGATTCAGTGCTCTGTTGGCCATATGGCGGCAAGTAATGTTAATAATCGCAAATAATACTTTTTTATTTTCATTTTGGAATACAACTAGTCCGTGTTATAAAAGTATTTGGAATTATTGTAATAAAATAGACAATTAATTATCGTGTGTGTCAGATGCTTTAATCGCACAGGGCCATTTTGGACATTGTCCTGTGATACCTTGATGACATAATTATTACTAGTGAATATTATCACTTTAGCAAGGCATTTAAAGTCAATTTTTTTAGGGTTCCGAACCCAAAGGGTACCAAATGAACACTTTCTGAGACTTTGTTGTCCGTTCGTCCGTACGTCCGTCCGTCCGTCCGTGTGTCTATACATATGTGCGCACTTTACAGATCTGTATCTTCTTAACCGTTATAGGTACATACTTGAAATTTTCAAAAAGTATATATCCGTCAGAATATAACGGCCCAGACACCAAATGTAATAGATGCATGTAATTTAATTAAAACTTGTTATGCACTAAAAAGGGTAAAATAAGTTATTTTTCAAAAAAAATAAAACCGACTTCATAATCACAAACAGGCACTCAAAAGCGAAAAATAAATTACTTAAAATTATTATAAGCGCTACCCACTTATCTATTTGAAGTCAGTGCCAGCCAAGTCTATTGGATAGTAGATAGATACTATGTATGTAGTAGTAGAAAGTAGGTACATGTAGGTCAGTAAGTAAGTAGATACATGTAGGTATTATATATCTACTACCTATTAGAATTGGCTGGCACCGACTTCAAATAGATAAGTGGGTAGCGCTTATAATAATTTTAAGTAATTTATTTTTCGCTTTTGAGTGCCTGTTTGTGATTATGAAGACGGTTTTTTTTTTTTTTTTTAAATAACTTATTGACTTAAGTATCCGCCAAAATAGAATTTTTCAAAATTCACTCTTCAATGGGATGAAACGGAAACAAAGTTTGGATATTCATTTTATTCGACATTTCTCACAAGACTTCTGTAAATAAATAAGTAAATACGAGTTTCAGACTTTTTCAAAACGCCACCCTAAGAGGATAAACTGGGATAATAACAAAGTCTAAAAATCAATATTGTTTCGGATTGCGCTGAAATTAAGAATGCAGATAGTTATTGTGACGTAGGTATCCACTCAGAAAGAATTTTCTAAAAATTCTCCCAGATACGGAACGGGGATTAAAAGTTTGTATTGCGAAACAAGATGAGATAAAGTACCTACGTGTTGTGTGATTTTTCGAAATGGGGTAGATAACAAATTCTGAAAATTTAGGTATTTCGGGTTTTATAAATAAGAATCTCGAATTGCCTTAGTCACGCCTTAGTCAGTTAGATAACATGAAAACGAACCGATTTGGTTAATTCTTATTTGATGTCTTTAATGATAGAATCGTTTTTACAATAGAAACGTTTTAAGTAAGTAAAAGAAGTTTTTAACGCGGGCGAAGCCGCGGGGCACTTCTAGTAATATATATAATACTTTACTTACTCGTATACTACCCTGAATAAATACAGTGGGAATAATAGTTTTTTATTGAATGATTATTTCTGTATCTCTTACTTTTTCACATTTTTTTATTATCTGATGATATTACACAAGAATTACCTATGGTGGTGATAGTGTGTGATAAAAATGGGTTTTCTTATTATGTATTAGCAAGGAATGAGTATTCTTCACAAAAAAATTGCTTATTTAAAAAGATAAATCTAAAGAAATCTTGTAAGTCAAGATCTGTCTAGCCATTGTAGCTATTACAGTTTAGTTTTGCAGCCTTGATACAATTGAACAAGAGTTAAAAATAAACACCATATTATAGTAGCATTGTAGCATTTGCAGCGCAAGTGTCAGCCACTATTCATTTTCCTTGCTGCCAGGTCTAGGCACTTCAGGTCAACTGGCTTCTACATCGAGGGACACCACGTAGCCTATACGAAATTATCTGCCCCGAGAGAGGTCGCGCAACTCCAGGAAAATATAAAACGAAAATAAGTTACGCTAACCCGCCTACCTAAGCCGTGTGCCGGAGTTTTTTTGCATTACTACGGTGAGGCCGCGAATAAAATGTTTATTTTAAATTAACGTTTGCCCGAGTATTCCCCACGTTCACTTGTTTTGTGGTATGTTTGCTCGAGCGCGACGTTCAGCTAATTCAGTTAGCAATCTTCAGTTTTTGCAAAGACTTTAATTATTTCTAGTGGCGCGTTAGAAACAATGCTTCGGAGCCAACGCTCGGATATTGAAACCGCAACGATTCGTAATGGAAGCTACGCAGTCCTTTCGTTATTATGCTGCTGCGAATGGCTGTAATAAACAGACTCCTATACTGTATTGAATCGGCTTTGGCGGGCTAGGAGAAAGAGGGAATATTGTATTGATACCTATATATTCTTATCTCATTCGATTGTGAAAGTAAGCATTTGTAGTGAAACCGTGTTCGCACCGTAAATCCGCGACTTCAGTCAGACCACACGATATTAAAACTATAAAGTGGCGCGCGACCGAATCTCCACCCTCGACTCGGTCCCTGCTCGACCCGACTTTCTTTTGTTTTCGCCTTCTTTTATTTAGCACTTTGATTTTTATTACACCTGTAAACCTCTATCGAATTCTTCGGCAAGTTTGTTTTGTTCCGTTAATGAAGAATACTAGCGTAATAAAACGAATGAGAGAATGGGAAACCAAATGGAATATGGAAAAGTATACGCGTGTTTGTTCGCTCCGCTGGGAGTCACATGTTGAACTTCCCAGAGAGTAAGTACACCTAAGCAAGAAGAGGTGAGCATAAAATGACTAAGTTATCGCTCTCAGAAGACATAGGTGCTCGTAAAAGTTGAAACGGAGCAGCTCATATGAAAATAATCAAGGAATCGATGTGTCGTATATTTCCATTTGGAGTGCTCTCAATTCTCGTTGTACTTATTTGTTTTTAGTAGGTACTAAATGTACCTCAGAGAACAATTGTGTTAACAACAAGTGTCGTTAGGATAATTATTACTGTGAGAAAGGAGGGTATAACGACGCACTAACAACTGGATTTGTATTTTGTAGTATAGTTAGTACATATAACCCACAACTAAGTAAATGTTTATGTTGAGCACATCTAACAGCACCGTTTACAAAATGTTTCAGGTATTAAGTATTTTGTTACTATTGTATTTTTTAAAGAAAACAAATAATGATCAAAAGATTTTTTGTACAAAAGGTTTTAAGCTAAGGAGAAGTTATGCTCTCTTTTCTCCACTTTGAGTAAGACAGCTGCGTTGCAAAGTTAAAAACAACTATAAGTTCTGATGTTTTATTTATCCTAAACAAGAGTGTTGTTATAGTCCCAATTGTTTGTCAGGTTAACGCTTAATCTTATAAAATCTTTGTATAAAATGCCAACAACGATTGACTGACAAACAACGCACATAAAAATGGATCTAATAGCACAAACTATAATATACGAGATTCTTATGAAACTTAGATAAATATATATTTTTATGCACTGCCCTGACGAGATAGGAATTGGCAATTTCTATCAGGCAAACACAGCTAGATTGGTTTTAGAATAAAAACAGCGAATCGGCAAACGTAACGTAGGACACGATGTTCCCTTGACTTGCTACAAACACCAGAACAATTATTCTCATGAAAACACAATCTGATAAAACACTGTTTTAGCAATCTGTATTCCAAATAGGTTTACATAAACAGAAGGGCACCAAGTAATTGTAACGGTCCTATCTGGTTGTGATAGATAATGTCAGGGTATTTTCTGTTCTCTCTCAATGCTCTACAGTAATTCCGTTGTAGGCAAGGAGCCGCATACAATAGTCTAGAAGGTACTTTCAGGAGCATGTACGGTATTCAGGGTTTCTTTTGCAAAAATATTTTTATCAACTAAGTTTATTAGCACGAGTATAAATGTATTGATAAAGTAAACGATTTCACTTAAGGACGTTTGTATTTTTGTTCGAAACCATCCTTATTACTTTTAAAACGTAACGAAATTATTTTAACCCTTTATCGGGCATAGGGAATATTTTCACCACCAACTCTTTTGGTAGATTCTGACACATTTTTTAATAAAAATAAAAGTAAATAAATCAATGCAAAAAGTTATTTTATTCTGTAGGATCCTTATGCCCGTTAAAGGGTTAAGACAAAATAGAGGAAATTTTTTAAATCTTCTCTTTTAATGTCTTAGAGAAATTTATAAAAAATGCGTATAATATGTGTATAGTTATTTATAATTAGTTACCTCACAGTATTAAATTGATACAAAATAATAAATTAAAAATTCATTTGCATCAATGGTTGTTGGAAAATTGTTTTTATAATATTAAAGACTATCTGAATTTTTGACAACTAAGAAAATTAACAGTGAATGCTTTAATTAATGTAAATTTCATTGACAATAATTTAATATTATTTATTTTTATTTTATTATTATTTGACATTTTACTACAAATATTTACACGCCTGCCCGCAGGCTGGATACACTGACCTACATATTAAGAAACTAGATAATTTTGTACTATATTCTAGGCAATAAAAGATTTGATTGATTGATTAATAAAACAAATACTTATGCAACACATTTTTTACAACACAACAGTAAAATAGTTACTCTCACCTAAGTACCTACTTTACCGCACGCTCCGTTGTGTGGCATCATGCGTATCCTATACGGTTTTTTTTAATTTCCGTAAAAAATACATAAAAATGCACCAGAGTTTCACATTGCGATGCTAAATAAGCTGAATGTGAGAACTCCTTGGAAGCGCTTTTGCTTAATACGTTTGTAGCACTTTAATACTAAAGAGTAAATGAGACGAAATATATAGTTCTAATTTTTACCAAACGTGGCGCCATCTGTTGATTCGCGCCATTTTATAGAGATATATATATATTAGAATTGTCAAAGAATGTTTAGACTTTCCGACTATACATTTTATGGTTGTTTCGAGTTTATTACCAAATTGTACTGTTTTCAAATGTATTGAAAAACATTGTATGACACACGTGCGGATATTGATATTTACAAACGCATGACTATGGTAAGCCCTCGAATTCATCTGGGGCTTACATTTGTCTACTCGTTTGTAAAAACCAACTTACCGCACTAGTATAATAAATAACTATTATTATAATTTAGGTAATACTGCGATCTCCGCGTCTTTTTACATATTATAGTATATTTTTACCATGGTCTATTGCTTGTTGGGTCCAGGTGCAAGAATAGCTATCCAGTTCAGCCCGCCATTTCTGTCTGGGCTGGGAGTAACCAAGTTGTCGTCTAACGATCTGTGGAACCCACTCTGTAGAGAGTTTGGCTCACAGATCGTCCGACATGCGGCATACAATATGTTCTGCATTTTAAAATATATCAGTTTTAAACATTAATATATTTTGTACATTACCAATACGTTCTATAAAGTACCTTTAGTGAGTTTCTAGACCAGAGACGACTCTCAAACTAACGCTCGGGTATGGCGGGCACGTTTTCGATAACATGAGATTTATCAGATACATTACTCGATAGGATATGTCAAGGAGCATCTTACTTGGTATTAGGTAGCGTAAGTTATACCTAATGATAGTAGTGAGTACGTTTCAGTCAGTTGAATACTCGTTTGTGTGTACTTCTACCTATATCGGTCCATAGATTGTATTGATCACTATGTATCGAACCTGATGTTATCGCAAAATGGTTGGGCATCCTTATTCAGAAATCGTATTCGGGCTAAGAGACGAAAGCGCTCATTTTTGGATGACTTTAACTAGTTTTATGTTACCATCTTTTCACAGACAAAAATGGACATTGGTTACACACTAGTGGGAACGTATGTGAGCAGATATTGTTTTTCAAGGCACTTTTTATACATATGAACGATAAAAGAATGCTTTATTATTATATTTTTATTACCGCCTCATCATCATCATCAGCCTGTATCAGTCCACTGCTGGACTTAGGCCTCTCCCAAGATGCGCCACTGAGCCCGATCTTCGGCTCTTCTCTTCCAGTCACTGCCCACCGCTTTGCGTAAGTCGTCGCTCCACTTGGTCACAGGACGTCCTACGCTACGTTTGCCGATTCTCGGTCTCCACTCTAGGACAAGTCTACCCAAACGGTTATCAGTCCTGCGGCAGATATGACCAGCCCACTGCCACTTCAGCTTGCTAATCCGGTGAGCTATGTCGATAACTTTAGTTCTCTGGCGAATTACTTCGTTCCGGATTCGAACCCGCAGAGAAATACCGAGCACAGCTCTCTCCATAGCTCGCTGAGCGACTTTAAACTGGTGGACCAGTCGGAGTGTGAGTGTCCCCGTCTCGGCTCCGTATGTCATCACAGGTAGGACGCACTGGTTAAAGACTTTTGTCTTTAGACACTGTGGTATAGGCGACGAGAAGACTCGACGGAGTTTTCCGAATGCTGCCCAGCCCAGCTGGATTCTTCTCTGAATTTCCTTCTCGAAGTTATGTTTGCCTAGTTGGAGCGTCTGCCCTAGGTAAACATACTTAGTGACAACTTCGAGTGGGATTCCATCTACGGCAATCGTTTCCGTTCCGTAAGGCGTTAATGAACAGTTTCGGGGATATGACGTCGCCCTGTCTCACTCCTCGACGTAGGTGGACATGTTTAGTTCGCTGGTTCTGTACTTGTACAGTCATCGTTGCTGCATTATATAGACATCTCATTACTTCGATATATCGCCAGTCGACTTGGCAACGCTGCAAGGACTCAAGGACAGACCAAGTTATTACCGCCTAAATATGTATTTGTGACGTCAATCCTGCACTTGTATTGTAGTTGGGTGTAAGTTAACACTTTTTTTTAAGTTTTGTAATACACGGAGACGTACATAGTTATTTAGATAAAGATAGCCACAAAACTTCCTAGCTTTGCAGATTTTGTAAGCTTTTGAATAGTGTTCGATAAGACAAAGCAAAAGAACAGACAAAACTCCAACGCTTATCTGTCATCTTTCACAATATAATATAATTTAATTTAATCTTTATAATTTTATTATCATTTATATAATTACACGTTTATCTAGAGACCACACTTAGACTACGTCGTCCCTTAACATAAAGTGAAATAGTAGTCAAGTGCTTGTACGTTAGAAAATAAATAAAAACTATAGATTTATTTTTGTAACATACATAAAAAACGAAAAAAAAAGGGTTCCGACGAATGAGCTGAGCATGAGAGAGAAAAATGAGAACCCCCTCCTTTTTTGTGAAGTTAGTTAATAAAAGACAATCAAAGAAGTAAAAACCAAATTGGTTCACTCGTTTTCAAGTTATTGCGTGACCATATTGATTTTCAGACTTTTTTACCAACGCCTTGCAAAAATCTTGCAACACGTATTTACTTATATATTTACAGAAGTACTTAAGTAAATCTATAAGTGTATATATATAATAAAAAATAAAAAAAGTTTTAAAAATAAATTAATGTATATAATAGTATATTTTCCGTAAATAAATGAATAAGATATTTATTAAAAAAAAATATTAAAAATAATAAGTTATATCCGGGGGGAATTTTTATAAAATCCTTTCTAAGCGGATAATTACGTCATAACAACTATCTGCAATTCTACATTCTAAATTTCAGCGCAATCCGAAACAATATTGATTTTCAGACTTTGTTACCCCATTTCACCCTCTTAGGGGTGGAATTTCAAAAAAGCCTAAAACAACTTACTTAGTTACTTATTTTTTTACTTGTGTGAAGTTTCCAATAGAAAATACTATCTAATCTTGTTTCTCCATATAAACTTTGAATCCCCATTTCATCCCCTAAAGGGGTGAATTTTGGAAAATCCTTTCTTAGTACACTATTACGTACTAAGACAAATATACCCTCCAAATTTCAAGTCTCTACGACCAGTGGTTTAGGCTGTGCGTTGTCTGTCAGCCAGTCAGTCAGTCAGTCAGTATGTCAGGACAAAGATTCTTATAGTATTAGATTAAATAAAATTAATAAGTTACTGTAGTAGGTTATAACCCTTTTTTAGCTAAGAAAAGTTGTGCTTCTCATTTGAATACTTGTAAAGTCTGTTACCATAAGCACATTGGCTATGTAGAAGCTGTTAATAAAGAATTTAAAAAAGTCCAAACTGAGTGGATAATTTGTCGACTTGTCCGGAGGATCTCTTCATTAACCGAACCGTGCTACGGTCGTCGATACAAAAGCCGAACATGTTGTGGTCCTTTTCAGTTCACTATCTAGGTAGTCTATGGTTTTCAAATATGCATGTGCATGATAGAGCTTTGTTAGTTTTAAATCGAAGCTCTTGCACAAAACTTGATAAAACCTACCTTATATGCGTTGACTCTCTACTCTTGTAATATATAAAAATGTATATAATATACTTACTAACTAACTACTCTACTAATATTATAAAAATGTAACATTTGTAAGTTTGTGAGCTTGTTTGTACCACTTAATCTCTGAAACCACTCATTCTATTTAAAAAAATATATATCACTAGTATTTAGAATGGACTTTCCGAATAGGTTTTTTTTATTGTTCCGTTTAAATAATAGATATTTTCGTGGAGACTTTATTCTCATAAAGAAACATGAACCATGGAATGTACCTATTGAAAATACAAAATTTAATTACGTTTTATGTCTTTTAAAATCTTATTTAACCTACAGATGGCAATGCACACAGATCACACGTATAAACAAAAAAACTAACGTGCAAAGTATATATTCGTCTGAATTTGATATTGTGTTACTCAAGGAGAGCCGCGTAGTAAGAGGTAGTGTGCTTGGCTCGATGATGTTTTTAATGTATTATAAATGATCTCCCTGGAGCCATTGACAAAGAAATAGTCCTATTTGCAGATGATAGTACTGTCATGTTAGGTAGCAAGCTCGTATCCAATTTAGAGCTTGAAATCAACAGAACTCTTGACATGGTTATTTGTTGGCTTAAGTCTAATAATTTGTTGAGTAACATAATGACATTTAAAAATAGGAAAAATATTACAGATATTAGTTCAATATTAGTTCAATGGATAGCAAATCAATGAAATGGACAATACTAAGTTTTTAGACCTATGTTATTAATAAATTGGACTGGAAAAAAACAAATAGATGAGGTATAATTAAATTCGTTTTAATAAAGATTGAGGCTTAATTAATTGTTTATATGCACTTTACATGCTCAGTAAAGTTGTGAAACAATCTGCCCTACTCATTGCATAGTATGGTCATGTAGTGTCTGTTTTTGTACGGTGTTATCTTTTGGGGTAACTCAGTAGATAAATATACCGCATTTAAAGCTCAAAAGAGATGCGTTAGAGCAGTAAGCAAACTTAAACTGACAGACACATGCAAGCCATATTTTATCAGTCTATAGCTTTTGACCCTACCATGTACATATATACATATATTAGATAAGTATGTTTATGTACGCAATTAAGTCACTATTTGAACAAGATGCAAGCAAGCGACACCATATGAAAATAGCTTTACCCTCTTGGCGAACTGCACAATTCAGTAATAGTACTTTTTGGATGGCGGCACGAATATTTAATAAATTACCAAAATTGCTTCTCTGTAATAACCGTAATGCTTTTATATCATAAACTCATGTTAAAAAAAAAAAAACCGACTTCATTACCACAACCAGGCACTCAAAAGCGAAAAATAAATTACTTAATATAATTATTTTAAGCGCTACCCACTTATCTATTTGAAGTCGGTGCCAGCCAAGTCTATTGGATAGTAGATAGATACTATGTATGTAGAAGTAGTAAGTAGGTAGATGTCGGTAGGTAGTATTAATCTACTAGCTATTAGACTTCAAATAGATAAGTGGGTAGCGCTTATAATAATTATATTGAGTAATTTATTTTTCGCTTTTGAGTGCCTGTTTGTGGTAATGATCGGTTTTATTTTTTTTGAAAAATAACTTATTAACCTACTTTACAAAAAAGGAGGAGGTTCTCAATTCGTCTGTATGTTTTTTTTTGTGTGTATGTTACGCGATTACTCCGTCAATTGTGAACGGATTCAAATGATTATTTTTTTAATAGGTAGGTTAGGTTTCCGAGGTGGTCCCAGTTTAATTTTATCGAGATCTGATTAGTATCTTCAGAGATATGGAGATAAATATCTCAAACATAGGAGAATGTACTGGTTTTAGATGAAGAGTCCCAAGAAGATTATACACAATGGAGGTTGCTATTGCATATACTTTTGAAGACTAAAAAATATGACCTTAAGATAGAAACAAAGGTGGGGAGATTAATTTGTCTTCACAGGAATGTTCTATCAGGCAAAGTCTTGTTAATGTGCAAAGTTTTTGAGCATATCTAATATTTTTTGACATGACATGACGTTTGGCGAAGATGGCGGCCATATCAGTCCCGCCCGCAACACTGCATACATAAATAACTCAGAATTATGAACGTACTTTGTACCAACCAACACTATAAAAAAAAAGGATTAGCATAATACCACAGATTATATAATAGTTACTACGTAAATAATACTTTCCGTTGTTAGGTTGGCTACACAGTGCTTTCATAATTCGGGTATCAACAATATAGGGAAGTGCCTCTTATAACGTAGTAAAGTAATTCAGTACTCTGTTGGCCATATGGCGGCAATTAATGTTAATAATCGCAAATAATACTTTTTAATATTCAGTTTGGAATACAACTAGTCCGTGTTATAAAAGTATTTGGAATTATTGTAATAAAATAGACAATTAATTATCATGTGTGTCAGATGCTTTTATTGCACAGGGCCATTTTGGACATCGTCCTTTGATACCTTCATGACATCTTTATGACTAGTGAATATTTTCACTAGCGCGGCATTTAAAGTCAATTTTTTAGGGGTTCCGAACCCAAAAGGTACCAAATGAACACTTTCTGAGACTTTGTTGTCCGTTTGTCCGTCCGTCTGTCCGTCCGTGTGTCTATATGTGCGCACTTTACAGATGTACCTTCTTAACCGTAATAGGGTCATACTTGAAATTTTCACAAAGTATATCCGTCTGTGTATAATGGCCCAGACACAACATTTTATAGATGCATGTAATTTAATTCAAAATTTTTTTGAACTAAAAAGGGTAAAATAAGTTAAAAGTTAAATAAGTTAAATGCATCGTAATGGGAAAGGTACCCTTTAAAACAAAAAAATCTAAATCGGTTCAGCTAGGCTATTCTGTAGAATAGCCTAGCAGGCATCTTTCAACTTTCAACTTTGTGTTTCAACACAAGTGTTTCAGTCGAAGTTTAAATCAACAAAAATCTGCCGATGTCGTCAGTATTGTGTGTCGCAATGGCAACTCCGATCAAGATCAAATGAGGGTAGTTTCAAACTACTCTCAATAAAAACAATGCTGATACCCACAACTTCAGTCTTCTCGTGACCACGGTCAATGCAACTTGATCGAAACGTCGAGGTAAATAAAATTATGTTTTTAGCGCGATAAGTCCCGTATTACAATATAATTATGTGTGTAAATCGCGAAAGTTTAAAATTTACTATACTAAACCTTGATGAGATTAAAAATAAAAAAGCGGACAGACGCACAGACAGATCCGTCTGTCCGTCTTTTTCTCAGGAACGCATAGACGCACAGACAGACGGACAACAAAGTGATCCAATGTGTTTTTTTTTCTTTTGAGATACAAACCTCTAAAAAGCTCAATTTAAAATGGCTGAACAATTTTTCATGAATCAAAACTAAGAACACTCATTAGGACACCTATCCAAACAAAAACAACTAAATTACAATTGGTTCATCCGTATGGCGGCTACGATGCCACAGACAGACACACACATAGACAGATACATACGTCAAATTTATATCAACCCCTATTTTGCGTTGGAGGAGGGGGGGGGGGGGGGGGTAAAAAACCGGTTGACGCCAGTTACTGATAAATATTACTGCGTTGTTAATGATTTTTTTTTTATTTATGGTAATCCAACAGTTTCAATTAAAACTAAATGATAGACAGTATATAAGTATATATGTATGTATATATATATATATATATATATATATATATATACAGTATATAATACAGTATAAAAATACTGACTTATACATCTTGAAAAGAAAAATTCAGCAAGTACACTACTTCACAAAAAAAATATACTATGGAGATAAACACCTCAAACTTAGTACTGAAAACGATTTGAAGTCAGTTTTTGTCGTTTTTGAAGCGATCTTAAATTATAAAAAAATATGTTTTTACTTTTAATTTATTTTTCAAGGGTCATCACGAACCGTCTTGCGTGAAGATTCGACGAGTTCCAACCTCCGGAACAGGCCGGGTTTTGAAGCGGTTTCGGCACCATGGATCACATCCACACGGTGTGGCAGATTGTACAGAAGACCGAAGAGAACAATCGGCCCCTGTGCTTAGCATTTGTGGACTATGAGAAGGCCTTTGACAAAAGTCAAAAGTCTTTAACCAGTGCGTCCTTCCTGTGATGACATACGGAGCCGAGACGTGGACACTCACAGTGAGACTAGTCTACCAACTTAAAGTCGCTCAGTGAGCTATGGAGAGAGCTATGCTCGGTGTTTCTCTGCGGGATCGAATCCGGAACGAAGTAATTCGCCAGAGAACTAAGGTGATCGACATAGCTCAACGGATTAGCAAACTGAAGTGGCAATGGGCTGATCATATCTGCCGTAGGACCGATAACCGTTGGGGTAGACTCAAGAGAATCAAGAATCAAGAATCAAAGCATTTATTCAGTATGTAGGCAGTATAAATATACGCACATATACACGTCAAAATCATAAATCATAAAATAAATCATAACCAATTATCAAGTAAACATAGCAAAAGCAGAATTTAACGCTTTGAATTAGAAAAAAAAAGTAATGAACCATTCAGCTGTCATCCAATCGTTTACGTCAGAATATTTAAAAAAAATTAAAGTTGGTTAAAACCAACCATACATGTAAGTGTGTGTTTCAGTACTTCAGACAATTTTTATATAAAAAAAATAAAAAAGTGAAATAGTGAAACACAACATAGAGAAACGCATACCGATCACAGTACATATCATGATCCAAATGGAACTGATAGTCCGTCTGTCAGCTGCATAATATTGTTTAAATAAAAATAAAAATTGCAAGCCTAGAAAGAAAATCTGCGGACAAAAGGGGAAAACTGAATGGCTGTTGAATCTACCGGTGTTTCGGAAATACTCCCATCAGAGAAGAAACACCAAGAAACTCTGGGGCTTGTCTTGTCATTTTATCTTTTTTTTTTTTTTTTTATTAATTGTACATGTCAGCTTTAATATTTTAACAATATATTATTAATTATAATACAATTTATATTTGTTCTTGGAACTTGGGGCATTCAGGCCATGCATTTTTGTCATCCATATAGTCACCTATAGTCTAGACTAGTTCTAGAGTGGAGACCGCGAATCGGTAAACGTAGCGTAGGACGCCCTAAGCTGTGACCAGGGGCCTTATTCAGTATGACCAATGAGATAACGTGTTCCTTAACGCGCCACGTCACGTTATTGAAAAATTGTATTCTGTATGCCACACGATAGGTAAATTATACAAAACGCGCGCGTTACACGCCCTCATATGTCACGATATTTTGACAGCTCAAAACGCGCTCATAACCTTACCCTACCGCATTTTAATTGGCTTAGAGAATACTATAACGCGGAGATAACGTTACACGGCACGGTAAGACTTTAAAATGGACATACTGAATAAGGCCCCAGGTGGAGCGACGACATTCGCAAAGCGGTGGGCAGTGACTGAAAACAAAGAGCCGAAGATCGGGCTCAGTGGCGTGACTTGGGAGAGGCCTATGTCCAGCAGTGGACTGATACCGGCTGTTTATGATGATGATGACTTAATGTTTATGCTTACATGTTTTATACCATAATCTGTTTTCGTATACGCGTGAGCCTATAATTGGTTTTATGGTTTATATACATCATTAAGTTCGTCAATCATTTAGTTTTAATTGAAACTGTTGGTGACCTCACTCCCGAGGAAGAGCGACAGACTCGCTAGAAACATAGGTCGAGAAATATCGACTAAAGGTACGTGAATTACAGCCGGCATATAAACAATAATAATGTTACAAATTCACGATAATTTTAAAATCAAAATTGCTAGTAAGCTTTGTAGTGTAGTAAGTTAACCGATTTTTTTAAATATTTATTAACGTGTGCTTCTGTGGAATTCAATGACATTTTGACAGCACATTGTACCTACTAACACTGGTTAGAAATCTAAGAAAACTAATTTGATACAATTTACGAGTTTTCACCGAAAATCACCATAGTATAGGGATCAAAAACTCACCATACAAACATACATGTACATACACTCATACCACTCACCATACAAACTCGATATCGTGTATCGAACAAATCTTGTATGAAAAACAGTACAGCGCCTCTACGCGTCGTTACTACACTTCACTAAATTTAGACCAATCAGGGAGCCAGAATAAGTCGAAAACTATTTGAGATCTGTCAAAAGCGTTTACGATGAAAACTCGTAAAGGGTACAGTACAAAAACGACTATATTATCGGTCGACTTTTGTCATGTCAAACAGCAATGGTGTTAGATGTCGTTGACCGCACTAAACAAACAACACCAAGTGGTGATACCGACTTCTCCCTTCGCACCCCCTAAGCTGCCTTCCACCCACAGTCACACTACTTACCTACAAATACCACCTTAGAAACTTCGTAAGCAATGACTTCTGAATGCTAAGCGGCTTTCGGTGAACTTGTGAGAAAGTTTGCGCGTTAAAATAGGTTTCTGATTCTGTGCACGTTTACTTTATAGTTAAATATCTTGGTTGTAAATGAACTAGGTTTGCAATATTATTTTATATAACAAAATATAAATACACATGTAACAAGATATGAATTGGCCCTACCGAGTTTGGGCTCGATTGATTCGTCTTGAAGAGAACTTTTCACCTAGATGATATCCAGGGTCTGATGATTAAGCTGGAAAGTGGCCACGGCATCTCTGTGATAAATCAACGTAACTCTACCGAGTTTGGGCTCAAATGATTCGTCTTGAGGAGCACTTTACACTTAAATGATAGCCAGGAGATGAAGCTGTAAGGTGGCCATGGCATTTCTGTTATAATGCAACATAGCCCCACCGAGTCGATTGATTTTTCCTTGAAGAGCACTTTACCCATAATCACATCAAATATCCGTGGAATATTTTAAAACATCATGCCTTCTCTTAAATACTTAGGTAGTAGGTAGGTAGTCAGTATCTATACCTACCTACTAAAAAGTTAAAAATAAATTATTAGTAAAAAATATTTTAAAAAACCAGCTTTTATCTGGAACAATGAACTAAAATGTTTAAAATAAATTCTAGTAAGTATTTGGCGTGTAGATACTTACCTATATTTGTAAAAGCTTGAGGCACTGAAGTATAGTAATTACCTAGCCTGAAAAACGGGTAGTGCTTCAAGCTTTTAATAATATAGGTAAATACCTACACGCCAAATACTTACTAGAATTTATTTTAAACATTTTAGTTCATTGTCCCAGATAACAGCTTGGTTTTAAAAATATGTTTATGTATATATAGATTACCGTGTCAATTCCAAACAACTATTAAAACAGAAGCCGCGGGCTTATTCAGTACAACGCCATCTTACGAACACTAACGCCAACTAAGTGAAAGTAAGTGTAAGTGAAATTATCACAAAGGTAATTAATATAATTAATACAGTCAAATATTCGTAGATTGCGTTATAGTAAAATGCTGAAAAACACGTTTCATGTATGGAGATCCCCTTTAATTTTTAACTTTATTCCGTTTTTAGTATTTGTTGTTATAGCGGCAACAGAAATACATTATCTGTAAAAATTTAAACTGTCTAATTAAACACAAAGGTAATTAATATAATTAATACAGTCAACCGTACATAGATAGCGTTAAAGTAAAATGTCGAAAAAAAAGTTTCTTGTATGGGGACCCCCTTTAATTTTTAACTTTATTCTGTTTTTAGTATTTGTTGTTATAGCGGCAACAGAAATACATCATCTGTGAAAATTTCAATTGTCTCACTATCACGGTTCATGAGATACAGCCTGGTGACAGATGGACAGACAGACAGACAGACAGGCAGACAGACAGATGGACAGCGGAGTCTCAGTAATAGGGTTCCGTTGGTACCCTTTGGGTTCGGAACCCTAAAAACAAAATTAGGTAAAATATAAATTCAATAAAAATGTGGCATTTTTTTATTTTGTTTTACGAGCTTTAAATGTATTACGGATTCGTGTAAGGAAGGAAATTTACTCTGTGTAAGCATTCTTAGTATTAAAGGTAAAAAACAGTTAAAATAGATTTACAAATACATTACACAAGCGGAAACACGTATCACTAATCCAACTCTTGCTGAAACAACTAAACCACCCAGAGACCAGAACGCTCCCCTAAATAAATAGGATGTGTTTGATTCTCAAACACATTGAATAGGTGCTACGGAATCGAGGGGAAACGGAAATCGGTCACGAGGTCACCTGGCCATGGGATAACTACCAACAAACGCGTATAATGAGCCGTTTTTCACTAATTAAAACCTACATTACCCTTGCTGTAGGTGGCTTCCGAGTATCACTGTCAAAAGCGACAAAGCGAATCTTTATTTATTATTTGTATATTTATATATTATAAACTTATAATTTTTTATAGCAAAGGTCCTCAAAAATTACTAATCTTGGAAATTTACGTAATAAAAGCCGTTCGTTCATTTACTGTCATGATTTTTGTATTAGAAAACGCCCCATCACAATTAAACGCAGGTACAATTTTACACCACGTGTCATGACCGAGGGAAATTGCAAAGGACTCGATGTTTATACGTCACGTAACCTCCTGAAGCCCTCCATTAGACGTTGTTTACTTACTCGGTGCGCAAATCTTGAGAGGTCGACTCACAAAAATGCCCCATGAATATGCGATGACACAAACCGTACACAGCTTTTCCATTTAGAAACTCTAATGAAATCTCACGCACACGCTTTATTTGTTTTTCAATCAGCCTGATTAAATATTTGAATTCAGGTGGTATTATCATATTTACTTTATTAATGAAACTGTTGGATTTTTGTATGGAAACTTACCTACTCCGCAGTCTATATTATGAAATTGGGCTTGGGCGTGGTATTATTATTTATTCTGTGGCTTTGGTTGGAATTCCGGGTAATTGGACAATGCTGTACATTATGGGTACTATTTTAAATGTTTTCTCTATAAATTAATGTTGAGAAGTTGTAACTTGTACGTGGTATCTAATATAATAATAAATATTTCATTGTTCAGCCTTAATTTAATACATTTAATGTTTATAATTCTGTATTCTGTGTCTGTCTGTCTGTCTCTGTGTTATGGATTTATTATTATACAAATATAATATTCATATATTTTAAACGCAAGACCTGAAAATAATTTGTTTAGAATCGACTACTGAATCGGATTTGGTGATTTTTATTATTTTTTTTATTTTCATATCTGAAATTATAATTATTTTTATGCTTACGATTCCATCGGTTGGTTGAAATAGAAAACTGAACCTTATTTCAAACTCGTAAGACTCATTTCTACTTTCCTTATATTATATGATTATATTATACTAATATATATATATATATACTTACTCGTATTATTCCTATATAAAAAATAAGTTCAAAAACTAAAACCCAACTACCGAAATATCACGCTCTAAAAAGTATGAAACAAGAAAATATTCTCATCTGAGATCGCTATGTACAAACTATTCAATATGTATCGTGTATTATATAAACAACTTACTTGCAATTAATATTTTATTGTATTTTATACATATTCTTAGTGGTGTTCAGTGGATACCCGTGGTCGTGGTGGTGGTATTTGAACTTATTTTTTATTTAAAGTATTTTGGGGTTTTTGCATAAATGTATACGCATACATATAAACATACTTACATACATACATAGCGATCAACAAACACATAACCCTGCCTATTACTTCTAAGCGACGCCGCGCCGTGAGGTAAAAATTAGTTTTCTTGATTACGACGGGATATATCTCGCAAACGCTACGCTTGACAAAAATATGATGTACCAAACCCTACATTAATTTTAAACACACTACTTAACGATACCACACACCAAAGGGTTGGGGTAAATTTTTTTTTTAGTTTTTACTTCGTGCCCTCTAGAGGGCCACATTCAATTTGTTGCGACATCACATAGCCTATAACCAGCAGACAAATAAGACGCGTCCAACGGCACCTTATTTGTCAAATCTTCTAATATTATAAGAATCTTTGTCCTGACATACTGACTGACTGACTGACTGACTGACTGACTGACTCACTGACAGACAACGCACAGCCTAAACCGCTGGTCGTAGAGACTTGAAATTTGGAGAGTATATTTGTCTTAGTACGTAAGGGTGTATTAAGAAAGGATTTTCCAAAACTCACCCCTTAAGGGGATGAAATGGGGGTTCAAAGTTTGTATGGAGAAACAAGATTAGATAGTCTTTTCTATCCGAAACTTCACACAAGTGCTTCAGTAAAAAAATAAGTAAATACGTGTTTCAGGTTTTTTTTTAATTTCACCCCTAAGAGGGTGAAATGGGGTAATAAAGTGTAAAATCAATATTGTTTCGGATTGCGCTGAAATTTGGCATGCAGATAGTTATTACGACGTTAGTTCCCTCTGAGAAAGGATTTTCCAAAACTAACCCTCGAAGGGGATGAAACGGGGGTTCAAAGTTTGTATGGAGAAACAAGATTAGATAGTCTTTTCTATCCGAAACTTCACACAAGTGCTTCAGTAAAAAAATAAGTAAACACGCGTTTCAGGTTTTTTTGAAATTCCACCCCTAAGAGGGTGAAATGGGGTAATAAAGTGTGAAAATAAATATTGTTTCGGATTGCGCTGAAATTTGCCATGCATATAGTTATTACGACGTTAATTCCTTCTGAGAAAGGATTTTCCAAAATTCATCCCTGAAGAGGATGAAACGAGGGTTCAAAGTTTGTATGGAGAAACAAGAATAGATTGTCTTTTAAATTCGAAACTTCACACAAGTAGTTTAGTAAATAAATAAGTAAATATGTGTTTCAGGCTTTTTGAAATTCTATTCCTAAAACCTCAAATGGGACTGGGCAGGGCATGTGGTCCGTATGCATCCAGCAAGGTGGGCCAAAAATCGTAAGTATGAATCCAGATTTGTCTTAGTCACGCGATAACATGAAAACAGGTGAACCGATTTGGCTAATTCTTATTTGATGTCTTTAATGATAGAATCATTTTTACAAAAGAAAAGTTTTAAGTAAATAAAATGAGTTTTTAACGCGGGCAAAGCCGCGGGGGACTTCTAGTTATATATAATTTGACTTCTAAACTACTTATCATAACTTATCATAATTATGATAAGTAGTTTAGAAGTTATGAGGGAATAGATGAACATACATACAAACATACATACATACATACCCACATACCGGTCAAAAACATAACCCTCCTTTTTGCTTCGCCGTAGTCGGGTAAATACGGCACTAATCGCGCTTAAACATTAGTTAGTCGCCTCGTTACCACGATCAATGCGACTTGGTCGAAACGTCGAGTTAAATAAAAATTATTGTTTTAAGCGCAATAAGTCCCGTATTTAATATTTATAACTATGAGTTCAAATCGCGAAAGCTTAAAGTTAAAAATATATACTTTTACAAAGGAATAATATATATAGAAATAGTTCTTCCCATTGACCTAGAATCATGAAATTTAATCAGAAGCAAGGAGTTACAGCATTTATAAAGGAAAAAAATCTGGCACCGTAAATATATAGAAACAGCTAATTTACTATTACAAACATATTATTTGCGGTTGGTACATTAACCGTGTCTAGACATTGATGAAGTGATTGAACTGCAAAGTTAATTTTGTCCTTTAACCTAGTTTGACAAGTTTGTACGGAACATCGGTGCGCTAGTGAAACTCGCACTTGGCCGCACTTGTTTTTTTTTTTAAATTTAACACAATGTTTATAGGAATAACACAATTTATACCCCACTCGACACATAAAACCCCAAAATTCCTCATATGTACTAGCCTTCATATAAATATTTCATTCAATGAACTGTTTTGATGTGAAAGGCAAACATATATAGTAAATATTTTACTAATATACCAGTAGGAATATTTGAACAAGCACGCACAAAAATTCCAAAGTGGAAATGAAAGCTTGGAACTACAGTCAGTTCTTAATGTTTAAATTTTCTGATGAGATTTTTTTAAATGATGCTACCTAATAATAAGCTATTTCTTATGTTCTACATAAAGTTGATGACTTTTATGTACTAGTAGTTCTGTGAGAATAGTAGACCTCGCGTGCCCTTATAAAAATTGAAATCCGTCCATATATAACGCTACAGCAAACTTCACTACCTTTCTTATCTCCACTCCCCCTTCATGGAAATGTTTTCACCACATCTTAATATGTAGAATGAAGCCCTTAGTGTGCCTCTCAAATTTGATTGAAATTCGTCGATAAATGCCTCTAAAGAAAACTTTCCCCATTTCCCCCCCTCCACTCCCCCTTTTTGTTTTGTTTTTTCGTAAAAACAAGATCTCAGTATATGTAAGTAGAAAAACCAAGAAGTTTCCAATTCTATCCAGCGGAGGTATATCATTCGCAATGTTTCTCTGAACATATTTTATTATACGAAATACAAGCGCGGGCAAAACTTACACAAAACTTCTGTTCAGCAAGTAGTGCACTGAAACCTCCAACAGTTATAGGACTTGTTTCTACTTCCTCGTAATATAATATTTGTATCAATGTCTCAACCGCATGTAATTTCCTCAAACAATATTTCTCTCTTTGTATTTTACATTAGCATCGCATTATTAAAATATTCTTCTCATTTTGTATTCGACGCTTCATTCCAAGAAAGGAACACGATTTTTACTTGTTAATAAATAATGTTTTCGGGTAGTGAAGCTGAAAATGAGATTCTGAACAACACGAGAAAAAGGTAGTTTGAAACATTAACATACAATATGGTATGCATTAACTCGATTACAACTAGCTTTAGCAGCTAACAGATATTCGTTTGCAATTGTCGAAGTAGGTAGGATGAAGCGAAAGCAAATGTTTTCTCGTTCCGATTCGTTTGTAAGTAAAATAATATTTTGTTTGCCCTTACTCATACATTTTTACTAAATACGGTTTCAAGCGCGGGCGTAGTAAAGCGAGCGAAACGGACGACACCCGTGTCTTGAGCGGAGCGAAACGGGTTGTAAAGGAAGCATGATTTGTATTTGCCTTCGTCAGTTTTTCCGTTGTACGGATGCACTGCGCCGCTCAACACCGGCTTCGAACTAACGAACCATCCCCTGCCGAGCCAGCCAACCGAAATATTGTACCGATCATTTGTTTTACTTTATGCCATTTTATTTTCATGACGCTTCGTATCTGAAATTACACGCCTGAGATTCACACGGATTTCTTTTAATCTATCATTATTTCTACAGGTTTTTCTACAGCATTATGTTTGTACTGTACAAATGGGTATTTAACAACGGATACTTAACATAACTGGTATTCATCTGTCAGTGATAGGTGCTTCATTAAATCAGTCAATTAATATCAATATTTTTTCCACAAATTACTTACATCGATGAGTTGAATCGTTTGTCTAGTTACTTAGCCTATTAAAATCCGTTTTAATTTCCCGTTTCGACGTTAAAATTCTAATGAACTTTTTATAACTTTCGTTAAGTATTAAAACCATTGAACTCGCCTCCCTAAAATATTAACATTAAAACCGTTTAAAATTACGGTCACGTCGTCAGGTATTTTATATTACAGAGACAAAAAATAATGACTTAGAGTAATCTAAATAGCTTCGTCTTGGTAACAATGACGAAAGAAAAAATGCTTTAAATGTTGTTCAATCATTTTAACTTCTTATTTTTTCATTATTTAGTATTTTAAACATTAGGCATGTTTAAGTACCCACGATCCTACAGCCTACAGTATTGGATTTATGCAGCAAACCCAGACACTGTCAGAATTATTGAAATAGTGTCTTGTTACTGAACGTAATTTTGCTCAATTATATTAAATAATGTTGTACGCTAGGCTAAGTACCTATTCTTTTTTTATTTTTAAGCGAATCTCTTATATAGTAAAGGTTTAATGTAGCCATCTGGATATTACAATTCATTTAGTATTATGCCAGAGCGTAGTGAAAATTCCAACACAGGCAATTAAAGAACTTCCTGTGACGTATTAGTATTTTGTATTTTTACGCCATACTTTTTATATATAATATAATGGTATCACACAAAAGTAACCGGATCTTCTCCTGTTTTGAAGTCAGTTAAAATAATACACCATCAGCCAGTATTTTGTACAAAGCCTACTTCTGATTCATAAATGTAAAAACACAAAACCAAAGAAGTACTAAATTCTGGCAGACCTAAATTCAATTGAACGTAATTTTTTTATGTTAAGGAGTAGCCGTTGCTATTGAATTTTCGTACCAATATAATTTAAAACGGATCCTGCAAAATTTGTACGTGCCAACTTGCTTCAAAATGTTGGGCAAAAAGCAGGTATTTTAAACGCGCTCGGATCCACATGAGCTTTTGTTGGTGGCGGAATGCCAAATGAGTTTTGTGATGGAGTCCCCTCGTGGAAGGCTGGATAGTGAACCCTGTCTCCTTAACTAAACAACATCTCGGTACGGCTACATTCTTTCTCGTTCTAACCGTGGGACGCTCCACTTAGCTGTCAAGCACCTCTCATGTGACATTTGAATGTGAACCGCCTATTTTCCTCTAACTACGGTACAGCGAGAAAGAATCACCATATTTTGTTCAGGCATGCCCGAATTGACCGAAATTTTACACAGAGATTTTTAATATCGGGTATAAGAAAACGGATACTAACGGAACAAAGGATACTTTTTTTATAATATGGAGCGGCAAACAGGCTAGCCTGTGGTACCTGATGGTAAGTGGTCACCGCCGCCTATTGACATTTAAAACGTCTTATCTTGTGTAATAGTCGCACTAATTTTGTTTGACTGCTGTGTATTTTAATACATTTTGCTATAAAATACAACACACTTTTCGTTCAAATTCTAAGATATATTTATTGTAATAAATGTATGTAGAAAATGTGGAAACGTGCAACCTGGTAACAGTTTTAATAAAATACACGTCGATTATTGAAAAGCTATCCGAGCCAAGGAAAACACTTTCGTATTCCGACGTTTGTATATCTAGCTTAGAAATCTTAAAAAATATTACGCCATAAATATCTTGTAGTTCCGTTGGGAAGCTCGGCCAACACAAGCCGGCCCACGTTAACTGCAGTGCACCCACCTTATCTATTTTGGAAAAATAAAACTATAAACATGGACTGAAAAATGAGGCGATGAGGCGCGGATGCCCAACTTTTTTTCTCGTTTGTGTCATAAAACGTAGGGGTAATTTCAAGCGGGTGCAATTTATATTTTGCAGCCAACCGGTTCCAGTGTTGGACCAGTGAATAAAGCCTTCACCGCCCGCACTCGACCGCTCGCTTTATACACAAGTATCTGAATTTACTTTCAACCGGCCAGCTACGCTACAAAAATACAGACTTTTTTATGTGTGTCAATTACGTGTACAGTCAATTTTAGCCGCAGTAACAGTGCATCCAAATATATAAAATAATGGATAAAATTATGTTAAAATAATCCGATGAGCTGACGAATAGAGAATGCACATCTTATTTTTATTAACATACTCAAACGGCTCTTGAGAAACGATTACGCACTGTAATAATTAACACTTAATATCAAAGAAAATTTTAACGTATCCATATCCATACTTCCATACTAGAATCTTATATATATAAAAGAAAGTCGTGTTAGTTACTACACTTATAACTCAAGAACGGCTGGACCAATTTTTATGATTTTTGTATTTTTGGAATTGTCTTTGTCAGGAATAGGATAATAAGTGTTAAAAACAATGAATAATTGACCTAGAAAAAATAATAAAAGACAAATTATTTTGGCAAAACGTTCCTGGGTTAAAAACTGCCAATAATTTGATGTTCAATTATTTATCCCGTCGATACGGTAAACCGCAAATTAATAAGGGTCATCGCCCTCCATACATTGCTATTTACCATTCGTGATTGCTTATTGACAATATTTCTAAATATTGTTTGTCTTCTTTTATGTGCCTTAAAACCGACAGACGTGCAGTAACGCATGTTCGTTATTTGCTTTATATGCCAAATACGCAAATAGGCGAACAATTTCGCAAATATACCTTCCACACATTTAATTTTCTGTCACACATAGCAAAAGCCATGTGTGAATGGCATTACAATATTCGGAATACCACGAAATATATATTTTTTTTGTATAATTATGACTCCACACGATAAGTGTATTTAGCCAGTGTCAAGTAGTAAGTCAAGTAAAAATTAAGACATATTTAATGATTGACAATTATATGCGTGCGTTCAGAAATGTATGCTTACAACGGTGGATAGATAGCTTTTTTCTTTCAGTCCGTGCTTACAAGCAATTAATAATAATCAATACCTAATCAATTTATTTTTTTAAAGGAATGTAGGTAAATACAGAGGATAATTATGCAAGAATGTCGTAGCCAATTTATGAGTGCCGTATACATTCTTATCCATAAGGCAAAAAAATATTAAAATATATTTAGACAGAGATTATCCATGAAGTCATTATACTTAGTCAGAATTAAAATTAAATTCAATCGAACTAATGTCAAGTTAATAAGTTATCCATAACAATAATAACATAGTTTAATTCAATCATGTTTAGCTGACACGCGGTTTTAAGTACTTGATTATTGTATTTTTATTCAATTTCTGTATTGCCATAATACATTACTAAACTTAATATATATATTGTATTCATTGTATTACGTTCATAAAAGCCTAAATTAAGTTTATCTAAAAGGTAAACACGACATTCATTGTCTGTTAGGTGGTACGAAGTTCGCCGGGCCAGCTAGTAATATTATAAAAACTTCTATTAATATCTTCTATCTATTAATGTCTTCTAATATTATATAAACTTTGTTTGTCTATTTGTTACCTAATCACGCCTAAACGGACGATCCGATTATACTGAAATTTGACAAGGAGATACTTTATATTTATAGCATGAGGATAAACATTGGCTTCTAAATTCTTGGTGTAGGTGAACGAAGTCGCCGGTATCAGCTTGTAGTTTATATAAAAACTCAAACTTTTACAAGCATTCTCATATTTTTTGTAAACGTTTAAACTAGTATAATACTAAAGTTTATATACTAGTAATTTGTTATCATTCTGAAAAATGTGCTAATTAGTACATTTATTTAGTAGTAGTAGTAGTAAGATAGTAAATCGTTTATTTGGCAAAAACTCACATAGTAACAAATTTAATTAATTATAATAATAATGTAAAACATCAAAAGAAGAAAGAACACAGGTTTTAAAATAAGTTTATGAGAAGTGAGGTGCCAAAAAGGCTTAACTCAGCACATATGTCTGGGGTTACACACCTAGACGCTGGTTTTCAGCTAAGCCTGCGGGTGATGAACTAGCGCGAAAATATTTTTATTAAATTTAAATATTATATACAATGTAATATAATATAAATACAATACATATTAGTAAGTTAAATATATACATAGAATGTATATATATATATATATATAGATATAAGGAGAAATAAATAGATACATACATACGAATGCTGGATACAAATGCAAAATGTGATCTATGGCTTATGGTAAGAGAAGGAAATATTTAAGTAGTGGACATTTCGGTCCATGACGAGTGATAATCAGTGAAAAGTGCACGGCAGTAGCTTAGGAACTCAATACCAACGTAGTGGAGAGTATTTGAGATCCTTTTAGTAGTCAGCACGATTTTTAAAGAATTATTTTGACTAAGTCTTAATTTCTAGTCTAGATAGAAAACTCACCACTCGAGGTAACAGCGCCCGAGCGAAACACAAACACACACAAGTCCCTATCTTAAACCACAACCTATTTCAGAAGCAAAATAGCTCTACCGCACTATCCTTACAATTACACACAGCAGCTAATACACTTATGCAGCTAACATTTAAAAGTACCAGTTATATTTAAGCAAGTTTATCAATTGGAAATGATAACTTCACTGTAATTATGATGATGATAGTCGACAAGTCACGCAAATGCCATGCGTCCAATCACGTGAGCACAACACTCCCCCGTTTTCCTGAAACAAATAGAAAGAAATTACTTTATGTTAAAATTGTCATGAAATTCATGCAAAGCGTAGGATTAACATGACTAATTTAATTTAACTTAAAGATAATAATGTATGGCTTTATACATAGTTTAACAAAACATATTTTATATTATATTATAATATATGAATTATGGTCGGTACACACCAAAAATCAGACAGACCCCAAATAATCCGCTCTGTTTTTCAATGGCCATAGGAAATAAATTTAATTCTTCAGAAGAAATCATTACAGTTTTTTAAATCCGACGAGAGATGTTGCACTGCGTAAGTCAAATATGATCTGAATGATTAACTTACGTAATAAGTAGTCATAGATGGCGCCACCAATGCATAATTGGGTTAACAAATGCAATCCACTAATTTCGTCGTAACGATACTTCGCACCGTGGCTTAATTGGCAAAGCAGCGGAACTTGTTATTCCGGAGGTTGCGGGTTCAAGTCCCGTCGGTACGATGAAATTTTGGATTGTGTTTAACAATATACAAAAATAGAAAGTGTGAAACACTTCAAAGAAGCATAATATTAAATTTAATTCAATAGAGAATCACTATAAAAATATGGGTAAAATTGTAATATTTTTATATTAGTGAGAACAGTACCTCGCGTGCCCTTATTACTATGCAATAACCGACACTTTCCCATTCCCCCTGGCTTAGCAAAGCCATTTCAGAGTTTTGGCAAAATAGGGGTATAAGTTTAGCGATTACTCGCTTTTCCGAAAAAAAAATGGAGATCCGTCCATATATACCCTACAGCAAACTTCACCCCCTACCATATATATAAGGAAACGTAAGTATAAAGAAATTAATAGTATGGGATAAAATGTACTATTCAGTTCATAATGCTGATGCCGCTTCATGATAATAAAACATCGAATATCGACTAGCAGATACAGTATTGTATACTTATAGTATACCCTACAATGGTATCACTGTAACATAAATAGGAACTTTCGGAGGCAACGTCAGCATCAATTTGAATTTGTAATAAGGAAACCCAAGTTATTCAAACTCGTAACTAAATATCGGTCGGCTCTTCCGATATTTTCAATTCCTTGTAATTTGAAATGGACGTCTTGAGCCTGATATTGATAAAGGGAGAGAGTTATCTATTGGACGCTGATTAGAAGGAGTATCAGCACCGAACAAACGAATTTTTATTTACAGCACAGAAAAAATTTAGTCTGTTCTGTGAGTGTCAGAAAGAAAAACCTAAGTAATACACAAGAAATGTTTTGATAAAACATAAGCATTTTCTTTCATATTTATAGCCAACACAGCAAATGTAAACAATATACGATATTGAAGCACATGAGTAAAGAAATGGCGATGTTAGTTTGCAAGGTTGGTTGTCTTTCGTATCGGCTATATAGAACCTTACATAGCTTATGTTGTGTATACTTCGACATAGCTCAACATTTTTTTTTACATCTTATGGGCTACCGTTTGACCACTATCTCACCTGTTAGTAAGTTATGATGCAGTCGAAGATGGTAAGCACGCTAGGCCTAAAATAGGAACTGGCTCTCAAGGATAGCTGCCGGAACACATATTAGCTAGCTGAAGTGCAGTGGGCTGGTTATATATCGATCATGCTACCTAACTCGAAACAGAATGATTGGTCAAAGTGCCCTGTATAATTACAGAACGTGTGAGATAAATTACGCCCTGTATTTACAAGCTTTAATTTAACTTGCCGTGTAGTATGTTTGTGTGAGTCAAATCTTGGAAGATAAATTAGAACCTCTTCCTGACGATTGGATTGGACTCCAATTTTGGACTTCCAATTTCCAAAAAAATTTGACTCCATATGCTTGCGTATCTTTAGTGACAATGTAATAATATGGAACCATGGAGCTGACCTGATGATGGAGCTGAGATATGGGACTTGAACTCCGTAATGGAAAATGGTAGTACAGTCGAATTTGAGTTAGTATGTATTGATATCATAATTTATTATCATTATGGGTCTCAACTGTCCCATTACAGAAATAAACTGGCCAAGTGCAAGTTGGACTCGCACTCGTAGGGTTCCGTAACACAGTAGAGTATTCTATAACTTTGATGTTTCGCAACTACAACTACTTTCGTGTTTGTATGAAAAACAAAGTTATACTTGCGGTCGCTGTATCTCAACAACTGCTTACTGTATCTCGTTCAAACCAATTTTCGTTGAAAGTTTTTATTGAGATCTACAGAATATATTTTTTTCTAGATTTTTCACTCCCTTACTTTAGAAGTTAGAGGGGGGACACACATTTTACCACTTTAGACGCGCCTATATTTGATATGATTGACTTTGAGAAAACATTATTTTAGAAACCTCAAAGTCATTTTTAAAGACCTATCCATAGCCCCTACCACACGTATAGGTTTGACGAAAAACATTTTTTTTTGTTCCAGTTCCATGTATGGGATGCCCCCCTTAAACTTTTATATTTTTTATTTTTGTATAAGAATCGGAAAGCGGTTCACAGAATACATCTACCTACTAAGTTTCAATTCTGTAGTCCTAATAGTTTCGGAATAAAATGGCTGTGACATACGGACGGACAGACAGACAGACAGATAGACAGACAGACAGACATGGCGAATTTATAAGGGTTCCGTTTTTTGCCATTCGGCTACGGAACCCTAAAAAGGCCTTCTTTCTTTCGACGTCTCGCGATTTAGGGCTATTGTAGTGTCATTTCATGTGTGATTCCAGATCGTCTCGCCATATCCGTCGAGGTCTGCCGCGAAGCCTGTCCTTTGTTGGCATTCCAGTCAGTAATTTCGATAAATCCCTTACTTAGTTTAAATACCTACAATTTACAAAAAACACACCCTCCAAATTTTATATATCTAGGACCAGCGATTTGGGCTGTGCGTTGATATATTATCAGCCAGGCAGTCAGTCAGAATTTTGAATTTTATATATACCAATATTAGTCTACGAGTAAAAACATATTAATTATAGTTATAAGTAGGATTTTACCATCCATTTTTTAAGAGGTGCACGTTCCAGATTTCAGAAGAAATTTCGCCTCTTCTTTTTTTATGTGCAATAGTAATAATTTAACTCTAAACAACTGATGCAGCACGATAACGTACCGCAATACGTTAATAGACAAGTGCCCTAATTAAGCCATCAATAGATTACTCTGCACTTAAACTGCAAGCCATTTCATACATCCTACGTAATTAAACTGCTCGATCTACCCCACTGGCTTCATTTCACGCTTCATTGCTACGTGTAAACTGAAATACTCATATATATTACTATCAGCCAACGAAGTTAATATAATTAAGCACAATAAAAGGACTATCTTGGCGCTCGGTTGTCCGGTGATAGGATTATAAAGCTATGTAAAAACAGTTTGCAAGGCTCACATAAAAATATAGAAAGTAGAGTAGTTACTTTAATAGATATATCGCTACCAGGGAGACGTTTACTAATTAGAATAAGATTTTCTTGAAATGTTTGCGTCTACTCTAATCTTACTTAAAGGAGAGGTAAGCTTAAAATAAGAATGTCTTACATATTTGATATAAGGTCCTACACCCAAGACGTCTGTATTTCGGCGTGCTTACCTACCCGTAAAATACTTACTAGATTTTTTTTACTTATAATTTATTTTCAAGAAAATTTATCAATATATTGATTATATCGATTACGCGACATGACACATGTTTAGGAAGTCACGAGTGAACTCACTCGTGACAGGCCTCCCTCACTCGCCCATAGCTACTGCGATTTATACCTAAACTTTCGTCACCTGCGCCGGTACTATCTGCCAGTCGGTTGTCACTGCTCACGCGCGCGCAACGTATATTATTCTAATGACGGGATAACTGCGCATTCGTATTCTATCTTAGAATCGATTTAAGTTATTCATAGTCATTTTGCGGGTTTGACAAAAAACAAGCACACTATGTTTAATTTTTTATGCTACCGATACTAAAATGACAAGACGGCGTAAAATTCACTTTTCCGACATAAAATTCGACTCTTAGATAGGAACTTTGATGTCATTTTGTGAGGTAAATAAAAATAATTCGTAAACTTTTTGTTTAGTTTATTGAGTCAACCCTTTACTGTATCGGGGCGCGCCGATACATCGCGCGCTGAACGAAGTAATAACAACGCTAGGTCGAGCTCCTTAGACACATTTTTGCTTGTATTGTCTGAAATAAACGTTGGTATTGTGTTTTTGTAGGAGAGTGAAGTATCTGTTACGTAGTAACTATTATATAATCTGTGCTCGTGACTCTACTTATGATAACCATGAAGTGTTTTAAAGTCTACGTCTCTGTGTCTCAAATGCATTGATTTGAGTGTAAAGTTCCAAATTTTGGTTTACTTAGGTACTGAACAGAAGTGCAATGAACGTCGACCGTTAGTTCCCACTTGTATTTCCGTTATTTACCAGAGCATTTTGCGCCTGCTTCTAAATGAATTGTTTAATAAAATGGCAACCATCCGTCAGCTTTTCCTTAATAAACTTTTTTGATAATAATTAAACAGAATACAGCTACTAAAAGCGTTCTTTTGTCTTTGATCAGTTGCGCTTCTTTCAGAGGTACATCATCCTGTGCTTTCAGTAGAGATTTTTAAACCTGAAACAATGAGCGTTCTCCAACAATAACAATGCTACTACGTTTCCAAGTTCTGACGCTTTGTTTAAACTGTTTCTGGAAATCGAGGAAGCACTGTTTTCTTACATCAAGGAAAACTTTCAACTTGCTTTAGCTAGTAGTATGTTTGGCTTATTACGTGGTTACTACTAATATAACATGAATAATGTTACCACTGCTGATACTGCAGCCACTGCCACATACAGAAAAAAATAAAGTAACTAGCTGTAATTGTTTTTTTTTTGTTTCAAATTCCTTGTACATAATTTCGTCTTGGATAAGCATTTTAAAAGTCAGCGTCGAATAATTAATCTTAAGATACCTAATTACAGAACCATCACGAACGTTTGTATATTTTCAATTTAAGCTACCTGACAAAGATGGAAGAAAACTGAAAATGTTAATAATTTCGTCGGAAAGTTGCCGAGCAATCATTCCTTTATCGCGTTGTATAAGTTGACTCGTGTTTTGATCGAAACTCAAGTCATGAGGCGGGGCAGATGTTGAGAAATTGCTGAGCAAGGCTCAGGAGGATATATTCGTATTACGGAATCGGGCGCGTAGCGCACGTGACCGTGGTACACTTACGCCTAGTATAACTCCACCGTTATCAATCACATGAAACTATGCATTACTTCCATCACTTTGTACTCAATAATGTAGTGAACTTCCGAATTCTCTCAAAACATCTCAAGTACGAAGTTTGCAAGCAATTCGCCCTAGATAGCAGTTTGATCCAGACAACTGCTTGATAGTTCCAGACAATGAGGGTCTAAACTGAAACATAGAACTGCTGCAAAGAAAACCTGTTGAATATGTACGACATATCTTTGTTTGCAACTCTAAGATGCTCGCTCAATACTATTATCACCTAAATGATATAGTTTTAGCGACAAGAAGCGTTTGCTTTTCTAGCCGCCAATGCCCGTATAAAATTGGTGTATATGTGACGCATATAAAGTAAAACTAGGCTAGGAGTATATTATAAAATCAATCATCACCATATTGATCTTCTCTCTAGCAACATTTGTCTCTTAGAAATTTGTCAGAGCCAAAGCAATGATGTCGTTCAGGTGAATAAAATACAAATATAGAAGTAGAAATAACTCACTATAGTGGAATGTAACGCCTTAAAATTGATAACCTATTACGTATTGAACAATTTGTTCTTGCTCTATAAATCTTTTCCAAAAACTGGCACATTCAGAGAAGTCTTAAAACAAGCTTTTTATAAAACTCAGCGAAACTGAAATGCACGTTCTGCAATAACACGAATTTGCTGAGTTGGGTAAAGCAAACAACGCGATAATTCCGTTAAGATGTCCCAAAACACGTAGCAGAACTATGTTATGCTGCTATTACAGAAACTTTGGACATGTTTACTGTCTAGTGAAATCTTTCTCGGAAGAATAGGTGAGCATGTCTTGAGGTGTTATCACACAAATCTTGACAAAATGCCGGCTAGACATAGCCTCAATAATTGCACGTATCTTATTACATATTACATTATATTACAACCGTATATATTATGCACTGGTATCATATAATACAACGTAGTACCTGCTTATGGTGCTGTCGAATTTAAATTCAATAGTCACCAAAATAATAGATTAGGTACCTAGCAAGAAATTGTATATACACAATAATTACACGAATAATCGAAAATTTTGTATGAGCAATTCTTCACAAAATATATAGGTACCACATCATAAAACAAGGCTTCAGTCGACAGTTATTCCCGCCACGTGTAAGCTAACTTATGTAGCGACGACACCAATATCATTGCCGACGGAATATAAATCGCGGATCCATTCAATATGTTTAGAAATGATTGATATCTCGCACTGGAAACACCCTACTATCCTATTTGATGTTTAAATGGATTTACTGCTTGCTGTAGCTATTTTTATTTGATTGCATAGTCACTTAACATCAGGTAAGATAGTGGTCAAGTGCTTGCCTATCTATCTTGACTAAAAAGAATAGCTAGCTGTATTAAACTTTCGTATTACTTTCTTTTTACAGCAAGTGATGAGATTTTTCTTACTTACAACATGTATTGACAATATCTATATATAGATATAGATTTATTATTTTTGTTGGATATTATTGTCTCTAAGAAATATTTTCTTTTATGTCTACTCTCCAATTTGGAGACCTTAGTCCTCTCTTAGTGATTAACAAATCTTAGATTGGCGAATTTTGATGGTTTATAAGTGCAGTGTTTGACATCTGTGTGTTCGGTCCTTACTACAAGAAGACTTCAGGGTTCAGGTTCAGGCTCTACATGAATAGCGATGAACTTAGAGCGATAACTGTCAATAAGAAAAGAGATGCAGATAACAACTGTCTAGCTGCATCTCCTTCAATGAGACGTTTGCGATGACAAGACGCATCGCTATCAATGTAAAGACTTCCACCCCTAGATAAGGCATGCCGCACATACTATCGTAATGTAATACCCTCGGATCAGGACAAGCGCAAGCAACTCTCCGTAGTTGTACTTGCGGCCCGTCGTCCACGCTCTTACATCTCTTCTCAGTGGTGCTAAGCTAAAAGGCACATTCAAATGAGAGAGAGCTGTACAAACTTATTTTGCTAGCTATTCATACAAAAATCATTGTCACGACATTGATGCCGCCGACGTGGCGACCACGACGTGACGATCCTTTTCGCACGATACACGTAAATGAAACGCCGTGCCTACGGCAAGGTGTCGCCGTGCTAACGGCAAGGTATCCCTGCCCTTATGACAAGGTGTTACCTGG
This sequence comes from Cabera pusaria, assembly GCA_954871355.1. Taxonomy (NCBI): domain Eukaryota; kingdom Metazoa; phylum Arthropoda; class Insecta; order Lepidoptera; family Geometridae; genus Cabera; species Cabera pusaria. The sequence goes on from OX940888.1 coordinate 13,798,434, forward strand.
GGAAATGGCAGCGTATGTTGTTAATGTTAATGTCGTAAAAATCATTTTTAATGAATAGCCCGCATATAAGTTTTTACAGCGCTCTCTTGTTTTGGCGCCGCTGAGGAAACACGTAAGCGCGTGAACGAATAGCCGCAAGCGCGACTACGGCGAGTTGACCGCGCGCCATTTTAATTATATCTATTCTAAGAACGGTGATTGGTTCCTCAATAAGTGCGCGCAGAACAGGTCTTTTGAGCGGGTAGAAAAGCAACTTTTTTTTTGGCTTAAGAATGTTTTTTTACTGTGCCCTGTGTTAGGAGGTTCAATAATAATATTGTATAGGTAATTTTACTACCTATCCTATCCTACGAGAGCGCGCCGAGCTGTTAAAGAATATAGCAGAATAGTAGAAAAAGAAGAATTTGAGAAATAGAAATAGGACATTGAATCAAGTCATTGCATGATTTTCTCTTTAATTTAGTGTTTGACAAAATATTACAGTCTGTTCTTACGTTATGCGTGAGTGACATAAAAACAACACTGAAGTGTTCCCTTTAGCAAAGATCCATTGCAATGCGATTTCCTTGTAATACCTATAGGCTATAGCGCTAGTTACTCGAGAAGGTATAATACCTAAGTGGCTAACCTTCTTGTAGTCATTATACTTTATGATTTTTTGTTGATCTGTGGTATAATGTCAATTAAAGCTAAGAAGCACGCAGAATAGACTCTAGGTAGAAGGAGAGCGATCTTTTTAACAAAGCTTGTCTAAATAAAACTGGCCAAGTGCGAGTCAGACTTTGTCCCGCACACGGAGGGTTCCGAACGCCATCTATCGAATTTCTAAAGAACTTCTAACACCAACTAAGTAAACGTTAACACAAAGGTAGAATAGTATTATATAGTAGTAATAGTAATAGTAATTGTAGTAATTAATATTATTAAATATCTGGTTGACCGAGCTTTGCTCGGTATTTTTTGCCACTTAAACAGACTAATATGACTCTTCCCGACATCTATTGACGAATAATAATACTATTTTTTTTAATTGAGAGCAACTAACCGCTTTACTGACACAGTACTTCTACTTGCCAATAGATGTCGGGAAGAGTCATATTTTACTCTAAGTAAGTACTAAGTTAAAAAACTTTTTTTACACTTTTCTTTAATTATTAACTTTATTCTGTTGTTGTTATAGCGGCAACAGAAATACATCATCTGTGAAAATTTCAACCGTCTAACTATCACGGTTCATGAGATACAGCCTGGTGACAGACGGACAGACAGACAGACAGACAGACAGACGGACAGCGGAGTCTCAGTAATAGGGTTCCGTTGGTACCCTTTGGGTTCGGAACCCTAAAAAGTTCTGAAAATCTGTCGCAGAGTAGTGCTTAGGCCCGCCGGTTCAATGCGTGTTTCGCTAGTGAATTATAACGACGGCAGAAAGCGGAAATGTCGTATCCGAAAATTTGCGCAAATGACTTTTTACTATATTGTTGTATAGAAAAGAAAGGCGCGTCGAATAGTCATGTCTCGTCTTTCTATGATGAAAACATTTAATGACACCATTAATTTTTTTCTAGGTTGTCTACTGTTCACTCAAAAAATAGTTGTAAATAAAGGAAAAATCGCAACTTTTGTAATTAAAATAGAGTCTGTGCAAAAAGAGAACCGTCGTGGAATTACGATGAACTAACATTCAAAGGCAGGCAGGTTTATACCTATTTCTATACCTACCTAGTAGCACATGATAATGATAAGAGTAGATATCTACCAAGTATCAATATTTTTTTGGTCGTACTAGTAATAACAGCAGTGTTTTCAATGCAACAAAACCAGTAAATTAAAACGACCGACCTAGCGACCTCAATTTCTACGACGGTTCTTTTTACACAGACTCTACGACACTACGCCTAATATATAAGATCGTTTAAAAAACTAAAAGAACCTACTTCAAATGCCGCGCTATTAATTTTTTGTACCGTACCGTAACGTTCACTTAGTTGGTGTTAGACGTGTGTAACTCAGGAGTGATTAACTAAAAAGAGTTATATCTCCTTAAACCAAACATTATATCCGTATATCTTACATTTCACCACCATCTCTCTAATTCTTTTATATCTTCAACGCAACAACTCATTTCGCGGAGTTAGAGTAAGCGGGATGTAACCATATAACATACCATGCGTTAAAAAGAGAGCGTAAAGGAGTTAGAGTAAGCGAGATGCATATAACTCTCTATGCGTTAAAAAGAGAGCGTCACGGAGTTAGAATAAGGGAGATGTAGACATATAACAATCTATGTGATAGAAAGGGAGCGTAGCGTCACAGAGTTATTAGGGATATAGAGATATAAAAGATATATATGTATCTTTTGTTCAAAATGATACGTATCTATCTTTTCTCTTTAAGGATATGCACATGGCTAGTTCGTGTTAGAAGTTCGTGAGATGGCGTTGTAGTAAATAAGCATGTTTAGTATTGACACGGTATTTATATATATTGATGTTAAAACTATGTACTTAATTTTTCCGGCAAATTTTGTTCAATCGGAACCCTACCTGTGCGAGTCCGACTCGCACTTGGCCAGTTTATTTATTTAGACAATGTTTTTACGGTAAGTGTGTACGGAATATAAACAAAGCCGGAGTGAATTGATTAATCTCACAGCAATGGTCTTGCTCTTCTTGCAAGATCCAGATAGGGCGCAACGTTTTTGGTAGTCAATATGGTCTTTGAAATAATATTAATTTGTGCAAAATGTCACTGACCTTTAATCATGCACGCAAAACAGGTGCATGATAATATTGTAATTATCACGGATAAAGAGTAGTCTATTTTCCGTGGTAATATTAACGTGACAGGTGGCTGTCAATGTAGATTTGATGAACGATCATCCTTCTTTCCACGGAGCTTCTCTCTACACAAATGGCATCTATTTGAAGTATAATATTTATGTATCAAAATAAGTACAAGGGACAGTCGCGATGGCGCTTCGAATAGACTCATTGGAATAAATAACTTTCACTTGTGTTGGAAACTAGTCCACGTATACTCGACGAATATTCGTTGTATCGAAAGGATCGTAGCGTAGCTGAGTTGGAACAGCGCCGGGAATAGTTCCCGCAGGCGCGGGTTCGAGTCCCGTTGGTACGATACAATTTTGGATTGCTTCATTCAATTTATCTGTGGACGTGAAATTTTTTTTGACAGAAGCCTAGAGTAGAGTCTATTCTCCGTGAAGAAACCGTTGAAGCACGCGTTGAAGCATTCCGTATATATTCTATGGTTTAAGCTCTTCTGTATAAATATTGTCTACAGATTTATGGTTAGTTTCAGAAGGTGAAAAGCAAATAATTTAATAAGGCTCATCAACCGGTGATTATTATGAGCACGGCTAAAGACATATTCATCGTCTTAGCTGTGATACTTTTATTTAAGATGGTCGCAATAATCCCTATGTACGTTCAGTACATAAAGAGTGTGAAGGCTATGAATGAAGAAGGTGAGGGTTGTGTAAAAGTTTTTGTTCTTTTTGTCCGTTGCTCTTGTGTACTGATAAATAACGGTTCCGGTTAAAATTTAGAATCGTTTGGCACGAAAAAGGGGGGTTGGATGAGTGGAAGGGGGAGGGGAGGGTCCCCTTTTCACTACCCCACCATTCTCATTACAAAGTAATGCATAGTTTTTGAGTTATGCTTTTTTTTGTGAAATCATAACCTCACTAAAAATTTAAAATCATTTCGCACGAAAAAGGGAGGGTGAGGAGGTGGGGGGTAAAGGAGGTTCCCCCCTTCCTTTTTCCACCACTTTCATCACAAGGTAATGCATATTTTTAGAGTTATGCCTATTTTTGTAAAATCATAACCTCACTTTTTTGTAACACTTTGCCGATCAATATCACTGTTTTGTTTGATGTTTAGCAGTCTTTTAGCGCTTCGCCAGCCGCTGCCGCGGCACGCTCGCTTTGCTCACTCGGCTCGCGCGTTGTGTTGTCGCAGTTTCAACCTAACTTAGTTTTTTTTTTGCTGGTTGGGTATTCTTATCAATTTAGTAGTAGTAAATCATATTAATAAAATTTTCGAACAGTATATCTTTTTTTTTAATATCTTATAGGCTAGCGTTTGACCACTATCTCACCTGTTGGTAAGTGATGATGCGGTCGAAGATGTTAAGCACGCTAGGCCTAGAATGGGAACTGGCTCTCAAGGATGGCTACCGGAACACATTAGATGTTTGGCGACAGATTTTCTAACTTGAGGGTGGTAGCTGGCCAGGCGGACACTAGATAGTGTCCTACCACCATGCGGGGGTTGTTGGTTTCTTAACGATGAGTTCCTTCACCGGAGGGCCACTGTGAGAAGTGCACATAAATTTTTCTATAGAAAAATCCATTGGTGCACGGCGGGGTTTGAACTCGGTACCACGGCGTCAAAGCCGACCGTTCTCCCGATTACGCCACCGGGCCCTCAAGATATCTGGCCCTTGTAACTATTATTTGCGCTCTGTTTTTATGGTTTAGTATATTTTTAGGTTAGATTTTGTTTTTATCGTTTTCTTCTAAAATATGCATTACATTGTTATAATAAACTGGCCAAGTGCAACTCGGACTCGCACTCGTAGGGTTCCGTACCACACTACAGTATTTTATAAGATCGAGCAAAAAATACCACTATCATTTTTCGCCAGCAAAAAATAATAATTAATAAACATTTTATTTCCTATAACGCCATCTATCGTCTAACAAAGGTGTTAGGGATCGACATTTCAATATAACGCCATCTATCGGACGTTTACCTAACTAAGCCGTCATAGATGGCGTGAAATGCCGAAAAAAACACGTTTCTTGTATGGGGACCATCTATTATTTTAAACTTTAATCTGTTTTTAGTCATCATCATCAGCCTATCTTCGTCCACTGCTGGACATAGGCCTCACCTATGGCACACCACTGAGCTCGATCTTTAGCTCTCTGTTTCCAACTGCTGCCAGCCAACTTGCGTATATCATCGCTCCACCTAGCTGGAGGGCGCCCTACACTACGTTTACTGAGCCGTGGTCTCCACTCTAAAACACGTCTACCCCAACGGTTATCGGTTCTACGACAGATGTGACCAGCCCACTGCCACTTCAGCTTGCTGATCCTTTGAGCTATGTCGATAACTTTGGTTCTCTAACGGATGACTTCATTTCGAATTCGATCCTTCAGAGAGACTCCAAGCATAGCCCTCTTCATGACTCGCTGAGCGACTTTGAATTGGTGAACCAGTCGCACTGTCAGCGTCCACTTCTCGGCTCCGTAGGTAGGACGCACTCGTTAAAGACTTTCGTCTTCAGGCTTTGCGGTATGGGCGATGAAAAGACTCGACGAAGTTTTCCAAATGCTGCCCATCCCAGCTGTATTCTTCTGCGAGCTTCCTTTTCGAAGTTGTTTCTACCCAATTGCAAGATTTGCCCAAGGTAGACATATTCGTGAACAACTTCGAGAGGAACTCCGTTTAGGGCAATCGGTTCCGGAATAACATGTTCGTTGAACATGATCTTGGTCTTATCCAAGTTCATCCGGAGACCGATGCGTGCAGAAGAATCAGCAAGGGTGGTCAGCATGTAATGCAAGTCCTGCACGGTTTAAGCCATGATGACGATATCGTCCGCAAACCTCAAGTGAGAGAGGTGCTCGCCGTTTATATTTATGCCCCGTCCTTTCCAATCGAGCGTTTTGAACATTTCATCAAGAGTTTTGGTGAACAATTTGGGGGAAATAACGTCCCCTTGTCTCACTCCTCTATGTAAAAGGATATGTTCAGTCTGCTGATTTTGTACTTGGACGGTCATAGTCGCGGCGTCATACAGGCCTCTCAGTACTTGGACGTATCGCCAATCAACTTGGCACCGTTGCAGAGACTCCAGAACAGACCAGGTTTCTACAGAGGCAAAAGCTTTCTCATAGTCCACAAACGCAAGGCACAGGGGCTGGTTATACTCTTCGGTCTTCTGTATAATCTGCCGCACTGTGTGTATGTGGTCTATGGTGCCATATCCACCTCGAAACCCAGCCTGTTCAGGGGGCTGAAACTCGTCGAGTCTACGCGCGAGACGATTTGTGATGACTCTCGAAAACAGCTTATAGACGTGACTCAAGAGTGAAATGGGTTGATAGTTCTTTAAGAGGGTCTTGTCTCCTTTTTTAAATAACATAACGACTACACTCTTGCTCCACGCCTTTCGTACGAGTTCTCCCCGAAAAGAGGACGGAATCAAATATACGCTGCAGCTGTACAAGCGTTGGAGTTCCACCAGCTTTTAAGAGCTCCTTTGTAATTCCATCCTCTCTGGGGGCTTTTCCATTTTTAAGCTGTTTGAGAGCCATCACAATTTCATCCAGGCTGACCTCTGGCAGATCCTCGGTATAATGGCGGGTAAGAGTGGCTCTAGGATCATCGGACTGGGGTTGGGGACGGGACGCTTGCGAGGTATATAGTTGGCCAAAGTCTTGAACCTCCCTAAGAATCTCCGGCTTAGAAGTGACGACACTCCATTGAGATGTGGTCAACTTCGTCAGATGGCTTCGACCCAGCCGTTGAACAAAAACTTTTGACCCCCGGTTTCGCTCGGTCGCTTCTTTGATAGAGCGTGTGTTGGAGCTCCGGAGGTCACGTCTTACCATCTTAGAGATTTTTTTGTTCAAAGCCCGTTGGTCTGACGAAGTGACTGCGGGGATTTCTCGTTGCCGCTGCATTAGCTGCAGAGATTCCTCTGAAAGCTTAGACTTCTTACCGGCACCTCGCGTCTCGCAAAATTTCGTCCCCTCCTCCCTGAGGATTCCCACCACTTGGTCGAGATCCTGGTCCACGTCAACGTCAATTGTGGTTTCCAAGGCAGCGAATCGGTTCTCCAGTTTTAACTGGAACGTTTTAGAACCAACCACGGATTGGAGCATATTAGGCCGGAGCGTAGATTTCATTAGGCGGACTCGTTCAAGCTTGCAGTCGATATCTAGAGTGCCTCGAACCAGTCGGTGATCACTTCCGGTGTTGAACCTAGCGATCACTGAGACATCTCTAAATATACGCTTCTTGTCCGTCATAAAGAAATCAATCTCATTTTTGGTCATAGCGTCGGGGCTTTGCCACGTCCACTTCCACCGGGGGTTTTAAAAAGCCCCTCTTTCTCCAGGAAGTTGACGAGCATTTGCCCCCTATGATTCCTGCTTCCAAATCCGTGTGGTCCTACTACCGATTCGCCGCTTGTCTGTACTCCCACTTTAGCGTTGAGATCCCCCATAATAACGTTGAAGTGGGCCTTTTGGGTGGTGTACAAGGCCTTGGAAATGTCCTTGTACAATTCCTCCACTTCATCATCCGAATGTGCCGAAGTCGGTGCGTATACTTGGATGACCTTGAGGCTATACCTCTCGGTGAGTTTGATCACAAGATACGCTACTCTTGTCGACACACTGGATATTTCTAGGACGTTGTCAGAGAAGACCTTGTGTACCAAGAACCCGACGCCGCCTTGGGATTGTTGGTCTCCCTCTCTGAAGTACATAAGATGACCGGATTCTAAGGTTACGGTATCCTCTCCCTCTCTTCGGACTTCACATAACCCCAGAATGTGCCATCTTATGTTCCTCAGCTCCTCTTCGAGTTGTGCCAGATGTTTGTCGAGCCGTAGCGTGCGTCCGTTATATGTAGCCAGAGTCAGTCGGTGTTGGCGGCCTGCCGTAGCCCGGAGATTCTTAGCACCCCCTGCCCCGCCGTTACCATGACCGCCGCCTTGGCCAGGAATAGCGGGGCGACCGGGAACTGGGGGCCGTTGTTCTGGTGTGCTTTCCATAGACAGAAATGCCCGTAATCACCTCACGCTGGGCAGGCGGGTTGGGTGATCGCAGAACGTAGCTCTCGCACCAGTGACGCTGCTGCCCGTCACTGGCCTGTGGCATTTAGCTACATTGTCTCAAATGGTTATACCGCCATTGGTCGTTCGCCAGAGCCTCGTTCGCTATTCGGCAGGACGCACCGCGGGCAGGTGAGGTTGGCTGGGAGCACTAAGATGAAATTGTGCTCCCTTACATCCCTTGTGCTTCCTTACATCCCGTTTTTAGTATTACATACTGTTTTTAGTATTTGTTGTTATAGCGGCAACAGAAATACATCATCTATGAAATTTTCAACTGTCTAACTATCACGGTTCATGAGATACAGCCTGGTGACAGACGGACAGACAGACAGACAGCGGAGTCTTAGTAATAGGGTCCGGTTTTACCCTTTGGGTACGGAACCCTAAAAACTGGTTCTAGAATGGAGACCGCAATTGGCAAGCGCAGCGTAAGACGCCCTGTGACTAGGTGGAGCGACGACATTCGCAAAGTGGTAGGCAGTGACTGGAAACAAAGAGCCGAAAATAGGGCTCTGTGGCGTGTCTTGGGGGAGGCCTACGTCCAGCAGTGGACTGATACCGGCTGATAATGATAGTCTGTCAGTCAGTGCTGTAATTTATTTTTAATTTTTACACGCTGAGCCGTGGATACTTTGATAGGGCTTTGCCCGCACCAAAATTATTTTTATTATAATTTAAATTGATGGCTACGTCTTTTAACACGATAGTGAAATATTTTATGTTAATCTAGGTTATATTATCTATGTGCAAAATTTAATCCATATCAGTTCAGCCGTTAGTAACAAACAAACAAACATTCACATTTATAATTTTACTTAATTAAGGGGTTAAAAGAGTAATTTATATCACAAATATATGAGGGTTCAGTGGGAGAATGGTCGGGTGAGGGTATCGGGTGTTCAGGTAGCAGTCCTTGAGAGCCAGTTCCCATTGTAGACCTAGCGTGCTACTATCCTCGTACAAACAGGTGAGATAGCGGATCAAACGCTACCCTATACGACGTAAAAGAAATAAAAATACCACAAAAATTCAGTAATAATATATTAAAACAAAACAATGGATCTTATGTATAAAATCGATAAAGCTGTGACCGAGTGCGGTCAATGCTTTATTGAAAATTATGTGTATGATTACAGGTTCAGACGAAGAATATTTAATAGATGTGTTAGGATATGAGATATAAGCCCTAAAAAGTATATAAAGCCCGCAGAAAGATTCCGTGTGAGAGAGGACCTTTACTTTAGTAAGTTTATGGTGAATATGCCATAGTATATACCATAATATTTGATGCACTTCTGTTGTTCTGTCATGTTATTGTATTAATTATGTTAATTTTATTTTATTAATTGTTTTTCAAAGAGTTTTCTGTTATAAAGAAATATAGAACACCAATATCTTTAGTGCGGCAAATGGATTCTTTTGCAATATTCAAATTAGAAACGGTATTCCCATTTTTAAGGATTTATCATCAGCTTTATTTTCGGTCATCAGATACTTCTAATAAAGTGAGATAGCTGTACGCTGCATCTCGGTCTATACTACGAACATCAGTCATGAAGCTATGAATATCAAGAATACCTGGGCAATAGAGGTCTTATCTTATTCGATAACTATTAATAATCTAGTCTAACAAGATAATTATAATTCCATAGAAAATTGTATAATTACTTGTAATTATCATAGAAAATTGTATAATCACTTGTAATTAAACAATTTTCTATGGAAACTAACCAATAACACATAATGTATATTATATATATATATATATAGTATACAATTCAAAATGAAACCGATAATTTAATTTAATATTGATACTGCTTTTAGCTGAGTAATTGTAACTATTTTATAACATTACCTAGTATAATTGAGTTACTAAGATTTGTCTATCATTTAATCCCCCTATAATATCTGGCTGGCGATAATAGCGATTGGAAAAAATGAGCTCAGTGGCGTGCCATAGGAGAGGCCTATGTCCGACCGTATCGAATACTGGCTGTAAATGATAACGAATCCCTCCATAATATCGAGACAGCTGCATAACTGCCGAAGTAGATCAAAAGACTCAGTAACTCTAAGGACCGGATAAGTTTAAGTTTCATACACTTCGTATAAGTTACTATGTACCTATATTATGTGAATATATGAGACGTGGTATAATATTACTTTGTTTGCGAGTTTGTGGGGCCGCGGTATGGACCTAATCTCGTAAGCAACCAGCAAAGGAGCAAATAAACAAACAATCTCGAAGACTCGTCCACTATGAAACCCTTTTGATGTTTAAAGTTTATTAGTTACATGCAACATAGTAATAAATATTGCCTTTGAGGATACAGCCTTCTCTTAGACCTTTGTGATGAATAAATAAGCATATTCAATTCATGTTTGCTTTCTATAATGAAAATTGATTTAATTTAGTTTTACGTTTGAGAATAAATATTTATATAAAAATTCAAAATTTAAATATAAATATTCAATAAAAATCACAACGTTAAATCAAGTGTTGATTTAACGTTGTGATTTTTATTGAATTTATATTTTTTGTCAACTATAGATGGGATTTTGCAAAAAAATATAGGTATATATATAACTAATGTGTTCTGGCAGCTATCCTTGAGAGCCAGTTCCTAATCTAGATTAGGAACGAGGATAGGATAGGCCTAGGCCTAGCGCGCTACGCCCATCCTCGACCGCATCATCACTTACTAACAGGTGAGATAGTGGTCAAACGCTAGCCTATATGATATAAAAAAACATTGATAAACTAAGGTTAAGATTATAGTTACGCTTATTCTACAATTGAAAGTTTCTAGGTTTTGTATAATGAAATGAAATGAAAATGAAAAATGTTTATTGGTAACCTACGTCACCGATCGGCCCCAACTCAGCATAATTTAGTATCAGAATTATATATTGAGTGAAGACATAGTTTAAGTATAAATTCATATCAAGCTCATCATAAATTATTCTGTTTTTCTGTTATTACAAAATAAGTATCTTAATAGATACTTATTAATACTTATTGGACCGTAATCGGTCCAAAAGTACCTGACTAAATTAGTAACTAAGTCGAGATCAAAATATATTTTCTCCTCTAACAAATCAATATTTATACCTTGTCTCGTCTTTCTTATAAACTTATTATCAAATAAAAGCTGCGAGGCTATACTCGAACTTAATTATGGGCAAACCTTTTATACTCTCAGGAAAACTATAGCCATTCATATTTACCTGCTCTGCTGTTGTTGCCTTATATACGAAAAGTACATACTACACTTTAGTGATTATTTCATAACATTTATGGGCAAAGTTTCGGATCCTTTAATTAAAATGTGGGGTGAACACAGAAAGGTTATATTTATATAAACGTTTAAGTGATTTCTTAAAATGAGTACTTACTAGTCTTAGATACTCATAATATCCGAAACAACATTGAATATCTTTGAGCTGCAGTCTATCTATACAGCCACAAAATAAGTAATAGTTACTAATAGCGTGCTAATAAGGGGTTTTAGTAAGTTGCAACATTTTGTTAGTGACTTAAACCATTAGCGATTCTGTCTTTAGATGTTGTGTACCTGTGACGTGATAATGTCGTAACTTGAGAGCTTTTAATATACCTATTCTAAATTCATATCGTGAATATGAAAGAGTCATAAAATTGTTTAATACATATTTGAATACTACTCTTATCAAAAAGGCATATATTTGTAAGATCGAGCATAAATCACCTGAAAATAAATGTTTCTTGTATCCCATTTATTTTAACTTCATTCTGTTTTTAGTATTTGTAGTTATAGCGGCTACAGTAATACATATTTTGTGATGATTTCAAGTCTCTATCTACTATGGTCCGTAAGCTCAAGCAAAAAACGCCGAAATTATCACATTTCTTGAATGGGGACGCCCTTTAATATTTAACTTTATTTTATTTTTAGTATTTGTTGTTGAATCCTCCATAGTAAAACATACTATTAATATTTAGTATTTCAAGTATCAAGTATCTACTTATTACGGAGTTAAGTTAAAGAGATACAGCCCTGTAAATTGCGAACAGACGGACGGACACGAAGTCTCAGTAATAGCCACAAATTGCAGAGAAATTGCAAATTGTGATTATTTGCAAATCATCAATCGACTATGCTTGCAAAACGTCAAACTTAAATATTTACGCCCGTTTCTATTGTTATGATAACCCAATAACCTCGAAAGCTCCGGAGTGGTCTCATTTCATGACAAGACGCAGTTTTCATGAAAAGTCAAATGGAAAGCGTAACCAATCTTAATGTCTTGCATGCACGCTTGATGCAAAATTCACACGTGATAATAAATAGATGGGTCTTTATGGTTCATAATCTTTTTAACATCTGTGTTTCCTTCGATGTCTTTTCGTCCTAATGTTAACATGACATGACATACTTATTTGTTGACCTCGTTTTACGGCTGCTAAATATTTTGTAGAGTTGTTTTATTGATAGGTAAAAATGGTAGAGCTTAAGCGAATGAGCACACTTCATGTTGTGTATAGTGCTAGTAAAATATCAACCTTTATAATGATCAATTGATCATACATGTAAATACAGGGTGGATAGTTAATAAAGCATGCAATATTTAACGTGCAATTTAGACAAAACTTTTTTAATGCATAGAATCGATCCATCACCGATGCCAATAGAGGTCAAAATAGGGTCTTAAATAGTAGACAGTCTACAACATGGCTACCACGGAAGAGGTATCTGCCCTTGCGGTTACATCTCAAAAATTCATCTGTAGCTATAATCATCATTATCAGCCGTATCAGTCCACTGCTGGACTTAAGCCTCCCCCAAGACACGGCACTGAGCTCGATCTTCGGCTCTTTATTTCCAGTCACTGCCCACCGCTGTAGGTATATGTAAGTATACTTGTTTTAATTAATTTGATGTGTATAAGATCGTTTAAAAAACTAAAAACAACCGACTTCAATGCCGCGCTGTTAATTTTCAGTACCAATTTTGAGGTGTTTATCTCCATATCTCTGGAGATACTCATCAGACCTCGATTAAATTATCATGGTACCACACTTGGGATATCTCCTTTCTAACAAAAAAAGAATAATCAAAATCGGTTCATAAACGACGAAGTCATCCGCGAACAAACATAAAAATTAAAAAAAACATATATACGGTCGAATTGAGAAACCTCCTCCTTTTTTTGAAGTCGGTTAAAAATGTATATGAATCAAAAATATTATAACTCTATTGGCGACCATAATAACCATTAAAGATTTAACCAACAATTAATCGGTTTCCGATATGATCTATCTGTCAAATGGTTAAAGTTAAGTAAGTGATATGCATACGAACCTAACCATTTCTCAAAATGTTGTTTTTAGGGTTCCGAACCCAAAGGATACCAACGGAACCCTATTACTGAGACTTCGCTGTCCGTCCGTTTGTCCGCACTTTACAGGGCTGTATCTCCTTAACTTAACTCCGTAATAAGTAAATACTTGATACTTGAAAGTATGTTTTACTATGGAGGATTCAACAATAAATACTAAAAATAAAATAAAGTTAAATATTAAAGGGCGTCCCCATTCTAGAAACGTGATAATTTCGGCGTTTTCTGCTTGATCTTACGGACCATAGTAGATAGAAACTTGAAATCATCACAAAATATGTATTACTGTAGCCGCTATAACTACAAATACTAATAAGATCGTTTAAAAAACTATAAATAACCGACTTCAATGCCGCGCTCTTAATTTTTAGTACCAGTTTTGAGGTGTTTATCTCCATATCTCTAGAGATACTTATCACACCTCGATAAAATTAACGTGGTACCACACTTGGGATATCTTCTTTCCAACAAAAAAAGAATAATCCAAATCGGTTCATAAACGACGAAATTTTCCGCGAACAAACATAAAAAATCCTGACATACTGACTGACTGACTGACTGACTGACTGACAGACTGACAAACAACGCACAGCCTAAACCGCTGGTCGTAGAGACTTGAAATTTGGAGGATATATTTGTCTTAGTACGTAGGGGTTTACTAAGAAAGGATTTTCCAAAATTCGCCCCTTAAGGGGATGAAATGGGGGTTCAAAGTTTGTATGGAGAAACAAGATTAGATAGTCTTTTCTATCCAAAACTTCACACAAGTGCTTCATTAACAAAATAAGTAAATACGTGTTTCTGGTTTTTTTGAAAATTCACCCCTAATGAATGCGCTGAAATTTTGCATGCAGATAGTTATTACGAAGATAGTTGCCTCTGAGAAAGTATTTTCCAAAATTCACTCCTGAAGGGGATGAAACGGGGGTCCTCAGTTTGTGAGAAACAAGATTAGATAGTCTTTTATATTTGAATTTTAACACAAGTACTTAAGTAAGTAAATACGTGTTTCAGGCTCTTTCGAAATTGCACCCCTAAAAGGATGAAGTGGGGTAACAAAGTCAGAAATCAATTTTGTTTCGGATTGCGCTGAAATTTGGCATGCAGATAATTATTTTGACTTAGGTATCCGCTAAGAAAGAATTTTTCAAAATTCACTCTTCAAGGGGATGAAGCGGGGGTTCAAAGTTTGGATAGTCATTTTATTCAACATTTCACACAAGTACTTCTGTAAATAAATAAGTAATTATGAGTTTCAGACTTTTTCAAAACGCCACCCTAAGAGGATAAACTGGGGTAACAAAGTCTACAAATCAATATTGTTTCGGATTGCGCTGAAATTTGGAATGCAGATAGTTATAATTACGTAGGTATCCGCTCAGAAAGGATTTTCTAAAAATTCCTCCCGGATACGGAACGGGGATTCAAAGTTTGTATGGCGAAATAAGATGAGATAAATTACGTGTTGTAGGATTTTTTGAAATGGGGTAGGTAACAAAGTCTGAAAATTTGTGTTTTCGGTTTTTATAAATATGAATCCCGAATTGCCTTAGTCACACGATAACATGAAAACGGGTGAACCGATTTGGCTAATTCTTATTTGATGTATTTAATGATAGAATCGTTTAATACAAAAGAAAAGTTTTAAGTAAACAAAAGAAGTTTTTAACGCGGGCGAAGCCGCGAGGCACTTCTAGTATATATATATATATATACGGTCGAATTGAGAAACCTCCTCCTTTTTTGAAGTCGGTTAAAAACAGAATGAAGTTAAAACAAAAGGGTGTATACAAGAAACATCTATTTTCAGGCGATATATGCTGGATCTTACAAACCATATAGTTACTATATGGTTTGTATATAGATAATATCAATAGATAGAGACTTGAAATTTGCTTATAATGTGTGCTAAATGGCTGCTAAAGGCTGCTAAAAGATCAAGTAACAAAAACTAAATTTAATTAAAAATGAAAGGGGTACATACAAGATTTTTAACAACTTATTTTTCCGGCCAATTTTGTTCAATTGGAACCCTACGTGTGCGAGTCCGACTCGCACTTGGTCAGTTCATTTTACTACGGCTTTATTAGAAGTAGTTCCAAAGGGCAATGTAATATAATATTTAGTACATAATTATTTAGTATATCGATACAACAAGCTTTGCTAGCTACAAGTGCTGTTAGAAAGTTGATTATCCAACTTTTTAACAACAAATTAGGTATTTCTGTCGTTGATATCGTTTGGATTAAGAAATAAACTGACTTAGTGCAAGTCGGACTCGGACTCATAGGGTACCGCTATTTCGTACCACAGTACAATATTTAATTAAATCGAGCAAAAGATGCTGAAAAAATCACGTTCCTTGTATACACCCCCCACCCCCCCTACTTTTATTAACATTTCACTGTTATTGATTTGTTGCCAAGGCAACCGTAAATTATCATCGGTAATATGACAACTGTGTGAAAATGTCAAGTGTCTATAGCTCTGTCAAACCATTTCAAACGGTGAAATATCTATTACAGTTCATAAAATCAAGCGAAAAGCGCCAGGAAAAATTCTTTGGGGGACCCCCTTTAACTTTTTACGTTATTCTATTTTCAACCGTCTACCAAAAAGAAGGAGGTTCTCAATTAGTCTGTATGTTTTTTTTTTCTTTTTTTGTGTGTATGTTACGCGATTATTCCGTCAATTTTAAACCGATTCGAATGATTCTTTTTGTAATCGGTAGGGTACATTTCCGAGGTGATTCCATTATAATTTCATCGAGGTCTGATAACTATCTCCAGAGATATGACGATAAACGTCTCAAACTTGCTACTAAAATTGACTCGGAGAGCAATAAAGTCGGTTGTTTTAGTTTTTAAATCTTCTTTTCTCTTCCTTCATCTTAATTATTAGTATTTGTTGTTATAGCGGCCATGGCAATAAATATTTTGTGAAATTCAAGTTTATATCTATTACGGTTCATAAGATCAAGCAAAAACACAAAAAAAAAACTATTTTCTTGTACTGTATATCCATTTATTTTTTCATTTTAATTTGTTTTTAGTATTTGTTGTCTAATCCCCTATAGTAATACCATCGAATTATTACCTACAGAGAGTATTTCAAGTAGGTTTTCAAACAACGCTTGCTCAGAAGCTAGGCCGAAAAGTTCGCTATGTGTGCGGAACTGCGCTGTGTTTACTTGCCATGTCACACACACAGACGCACTTATAATGTTGCCAGTAAGAATGACTTGTAGCTGAAAGTTGGGTAAACGATACCTATGTAAAAATCACAAATCATCTTTGATTTGTGATTTTTAGATAGGTATCGTTTGTGAGTCGGAGAATTGAACTTTTCATCATCATCTTCATTTTTAAACGCGGTTAAATCTCTTACATACATACTTACTAAAAAATATATTCCTCCTTGCGCAGTACGGTAATAATAATACATTCACAATAGACTAAGATATTGTGTAACAGTTCGAGACGAGCCTAAACAGAACCTTACCTAGGTAGTAAATAAGTAATTAGCAGAACCTACTAAAAAACTAAATTATTCATTATTATAGGTAAACAAGTATAGTTTAGTTTAGGAATATTATGTACCTATTTTTTTTTTATTATTGTAAATTAAAGAAAATTTGGTAATTAATGTGTAAATTAAATTGGGCCAATTTCACTCGCACTCATCTGGCAACACTCCGCTCGTACTCAGAGCTAGTTAATTTGATTCACTCTATTTGTTTTATCACACAATTTACGTAATTAAATGTAAGTATTAACTGTGGAATGATACTCTAGAAACCTTATAATCCTTTTCCGATGCTTTGTGGCACAAAATCACGGTACATTATCTCATATTTTGATAATTTTGCGGGAGACGCACTCGCTACCTTGTGTCACGAACCACTAATTACGCGGGCGTCGATTGGGTTGGATTCCGACCCAAATGAACGGCGAGTATGACGAGTGCGTACTTGGTTTCTATAGGTAATAATTCGATGAGTAATACATATTTTGTGAAAATTTCAAATATCTTCCTATTACAGTTAAGAAGATACAGCCCTGTGAATGGCGGACAGACGGACGGACGGACGGACAAATTTAATTTTAAAAAATCAGTTAATTCGATGCTACAAACAATCCATTGGGACAAACAGTCTTCATACATATAGCACACTACTAAGTATATAGTCGAGATTTAAAACAACATGCATCGCTGAAAAATACGCCACAGTTTCGCACAGCGACTTTTCACGCGCGTACAAGTACAACGTGGGAACAATACACGTGGGTTAGCGAACCACTGGTCAGTTTCCTTACTCGTCAATTTCACTAAACGAATCAAGTCAATAAGAACAACAAGAACAGAACAGCGTCGCGGTGAAAATCTCAATGAGCAGTTTTAAAAAGTAATATTTGCATGTACTGTTTATCGCTAACTCTGTAACATAGAAAAAAATAACCGACTCTAAAAAAATAACTCGAAAAATAGCCGTCAGCAACGCTCAAAAAAGAGGCCGCGTGAAATACCCTAAATTTGGTTAGGCGCTGTCTCCTGTCAGCATTTGAAAACAATGCTGATGCAAAATCTACCCAAAAGCTTTCCAATTAAAACATAATCCGCTCTGTTATCATTCAAAGATTGAAAAACCATATATGCATTGTTTGTTAAAACGTGCTCGTTTATGATTATATTGCAATTTGAGAAAATGATATTTCAAGAACCGTATTTATTAGACACTAGCTATGCCCTGCGGTTTCGGCTGCATTAAAAAATAACCTATAGCCTAATCCATAATATTGGCTATCCCTGTGCAACATTTCAGCTAAATCGGTCCAGCCGTTTGACCGTGAAGAAGTCCCAAACAAACAAACAAATATACAAACTGACTTTCGCATTTATAATAGTGGTGTTGAAGTAGTGTTGATTGGTGTTGATTCGTTGACAGTAAGTGCTGCCGCTATCGATACAAAGATCAGTATCGATATATCGAGAACGCAATGGTATTAAAGGCTTTACAGCTTACACAGTCATAAGTTAGCGGTCAGTGAACATTGAACAGGCCTAGCGAATACGCAGCCATTAATTCGAAGTTACGATGCAATACAAGCCATAGGTAGGTACTCTAAACATGCTACACTCGTACAAAAAGAATACATTCATACATATAGATAGCAAAAACTTCCTTGTAACTACAACACATTCCGAATCACCTAGATCCTAGAGTTTCTAGATCTTGAATAAGTAAAAAGCTCTCATCAGTTTTTATTTCCATTCGTAGACAAACATTTGTTATTATCGAACCAAACACAAACGGCTCTATTCAAAAGACAAGACAAATAAACCTGAGTTATGAGGAACTGAAAAAGAACAATTCATAATGTTTGCAGTGACGTGATATATCAGCGTTCTTACATCCATTGTTCGGGAACTAGCCGTCACTGAAAATGCGACAGAAATTCTCGCATTGGTTTCATTTTCCTTGTATGTTGAGAGAAAGGATTTTATGAGACTGTCGCTTTTATGAATCCTAAAATATTATTCTATATTGTAGTTCCCGCTTTTTTTTCTTTGTTAACTGGACGTTTATTTTTTTAACTGTAGGCAATTTTGTACCAAATTTAAGTCAATTATAATCTGGGAAAACAATCCAAAACAAAAACATTAAAAAAGAAGCGTAGTTAAACTATTAACGTAAACAAATTGTGCATCTATTAAAGTGCTATTATTAATTGTCTTTTAAAGTGACTAACGTAAATAAAGTTTCATGCGATAAAAGTTTTAAAATGTAAATAAGCTCGAACATTCGATCATACCAGTTGTCGCGACTGATAACGGAGAAGTTAAAGTATGGAGTACTTCAACAGTGGTAACCACGTGAGCTGTCAGTTTATGCGACACTTGATTAAATTAACGAGTGTGGAAGGCGCGAGGAGCGCAGCGCGACGTTCGCACTCGGCGACGGAGCGGCGAGCACTGCCGCCCGCCCGCAGTCCGCCCCGCTCTCGTCATCCCTTAACTTCCTCACTCACCACCGAATACACCTATAAGGTGCAGCTTGTCATACGATTCCGAATCTGCTGACTGCTCCATTGCCAAGCGCAAAGACTTATTAGCATAAACCAAATTAAGATGCACCAAGCTTAAGCCGCCTCACGTGAGCACCGCGCCGCATTCCGGAACTGTATTGCACAGAGTACTTTTATATACTGCTGTATTGTTGCCGATTCATGTGTATATTATAACTTTAGATATTTCAAATTATCATACGCTTGTTTACTCGTGAACGTGACGGCTAGATGAACATCGATCAAGTTAACAAAGCGCAATATCATGCTTTTGTGCGACAAGCCAAAGCCGACGAAAGTAGGTCGGTACCATAACTCTAAATAAATTTACTCCCCCATACATCCTGCGAAGTTAATTTAAATAACAAAAAGCTTAAAGAGTAAAATTTAAGTCCAATTATTGCACATTATAATGCTTATTTACGTTGCACGCCCAGCAAGCTGCCCGCCCACCGTAGTGCTCCGCCCGCCCATCTAATGGCTCGGCTTTGAAACCTAATACTTTAGTTCGCGCTGTTATTTTAACACTACCATCTAGCTGGCGTTAGCAGCACTAAATGAGAATGAAATACGAAAGAACATTTTATGAGAGACTACAGAATTTTCAAAATCTTAAAATCCTAGACGCGTAATTATTACATGAATGGATAAGAATACTTATAAGAATATTTTCTTCTCACAATAATTCGAATATTTCAACATTGTCTGCAGAAACTATAATATGTTTGAACTTTAGCTTCATAGGGTCTACCAGAAATTCTACAGCTTTATACCATGATTTCGCTCTCTCCAGCGTAGTCATATTAAACTTAGAAGGCTGACCTTATGGTAGACCCCCAGAACTATTTTGTTACAAAAACACAAGTCAGCGAGTTTTTTCTTACTAGAGAATGAATAACAGGAGGTACACAATCTGTGAAAACATAATAGGGGATCATATTGTCTGCCAATTTTATCTACTTAATGCTAGGTACCTACAAAGAGCTTTACCATTTATTACATTAATTTACTAGTAAACAAGCATTTGTTAGTTAATTAATAAAAACATTGATGTTCTTAGAAAAACTTATGTAAACCAACGTTATAGTTGGACCTGTGTAATTGTTGATATGATACCTACTGGAACATAGGACCACCGCAATCATCATCTTCGGCGCTACAGCCCGGGGCGGGCCTAGGCCTGGTCAAGAATGTGCTTTTAGATTGGTCTGTTTCTAGCTTTCTATCGCCAGCCTCTGACACCGTTTGTTTTTAAGTCTTGCTCGACGCCATCCAGCGAACGGAGCTTAGGTCTACCACGACTTCTACGGCCATCAGGATTCCCTCAAGTAGACGTTTTGGTGTTCTCGCCTCTTCCATACGCTCTACGTGACCGAACCATCCGAGGCGACCGAGATTTATCGATTTGACAACATTTGGCTCGCCTTAGAAGCTGTACAATTCATGGTTATACCATAAATATAGGACCACCGCAATGCTTGCCCAATAGTAAGCAATGACGTCGGTCTATAACAGATACTAGGGCACTTGAAACATCAGACTATCACCATGCCTCATACTCTGAGATATTCTAAAGTTTTAAGATTTAGGCAATGTCATTTCACTAAACACTGCCATTCAAACCAAAAACCACTAACACAAGAGGTAATGTAGTCCCAGACTGACTTACACTAAAAATATATTTAAAATCAGAATGAAAGATAAATTCGTTACTGTATAAAGAGGCTGAGTTGTACCCATCTTACTTTAACTATAACAATCATCAAAAATCAGTTAAATTCCATACAATAACACCGGTAAATAGTTATAGTTACGGTTAAAATAAGATGGTGCAACCCAGCCTAAGTTAATTATTGGAAGAATCTCATGCAATGAATTCTTTTAAAACTTTTAAACATTGCACTAAACTGTGAGCAAACGTTTGAAACTACTATTATTCTGTAGTTACCACACAAACAGAGATTAATGTTCGTAACATTCATAATCAGGTTATGTAGAACGCAGCAAGTTCTATTACTATTCTAGGTTACACCCCGCTCATAGTTTCTACCATTTATGGTCGTACACAGACGACCGACAAAAATCGGCGTTAATATATCTTTTTTTTAAATATCTGATAGAGAAGCTTTTAAGCACTATCTCGTCTGGTGGTAAGCGATGATATGGTCGACGATAATGAACACACTAGGCAGGCCTAGAATGGTCTGACTCTCAAGGGTTAAGCTGTCGGAACACTAGTAATGTTTTGGCGGCAGATTTTCTCCTCGATAGTGGGTAGCTAGCTACCTATGTCAGACGGGACATAGAAATAATACTCTTACCATTGGTGTACGGCTAAGATTTGAACTGGCTACCTCCAGGTAAGAAGGTATATTAAAAAAAAAAAAGCAGTGTCAAAGCGTAAAGGATAGATCTTTACGCTTTACCTTTAAGTCAAAATATAATTAATTAAATAAAATATTACGTACATGGTGACATATAATTGCTAAACTAAGGAATTCTTTGCATTCATCAATATTGACAACAGCGTCTCTTCTCGATAACTCTATTGGATCCCTGAGTAACAAGAAGTTGCAAGTAACTTGTAGAAACAAAAAGTCGACCATCTGCGTCAGCTCCGTGGCTGTTAATCCCAACTAGGTAATAAATCGTGACAGCTCACTGAATATAGTAATTAATTCTTACGCTCCTAATAACAAAACATTACGACTACACGAATTGTAGCCTGATTCCGTAATTAGTTTGCTCGCTGTCATCGAATAACATTACTATATGTTATGTTTTTACGTCCTTGTTTCATTGTTTCAATAGAAAATTATCGAGTGGGCTGGTGTTGTTCACTATGGCTATAAATGCTATAATATTAGTATGGTATTTTTACGTGCGTGTATTTAAGTTGTTCGTCACAATTTTCAAATACTAAGAGCTGAAATCGGCATAACTATGTATGTTCGATGACTATGCGATATTATGGTTTTATGAAAGTAAAATTATTTTTTTATGAGCTGATCTTATGATCGATCTGGGCCGTTGAGACTAGAACTAAACTGATGGGAAATGGAAGGACAGTTAAATTTAAGCTAAGTATGATTGTTGTCACCACAAACCTAGGATTCACTAGCGTAAAGACACAGACAGCCACAGTCACTTAACGTAGTGAATCCTAGGTCTATTGTCACTTTACGCTTAAGGAGTCTTTACATAAAGCTTGTTTTGAAATGTGATTTTTTTATATATCTTATAGGCTAGCGTTTCACCACTATCTCACATGTTGGTAGGTGATGATGCGGTTGAGATGGTGAGCACGCTAGGCCTAGAATGGGAACTGGCTCTCAAGATAGCTGCTAGAACACATTAGATGTTGATTGTTGATGCGACAGATTTTCTAACTTGAGGGTGGTAGCTGGCCATGCGGACACTAGATAGTGTCCTACCACCATGCTGGGGTTGTTGGTTTCTTAACTATATTTTCCTTCGCCGGAGGGCCAATATAAAAAGCACACAAATTTCTCTATAGAAAAATCCATTGGTGCACGGCGGAGGATTTTAATTTTTTTTTTATAGTGATATCCTCTGATATTCTTGAGTTCTTCTGAGTTGTTTGGTTTCTTTATTGTTTATATTCGATGTTTACAGACGAGTATTTTGGCTAGTATGATGATTGTTCTTTATCTGGTTTTATTTCTCTCTATAACTTTCCTAGCAATTCCAGTACAATATTCTAGGAAGTTATCTCTCGTATTTATATCTTCGATCAGTTTGTGTGTATTTTCAGGTGTTATGTTTTCATTAAGCTTCTGTTCAGTATTATATCTGTGTACACTAAAGACGGGGCATTCGAATAAAACGTGGGCTATTGTTTCTGCTGTACCTTCTTTACAAATACACGAAGGGTTCTCCTTACATTTGAATCAATTCTGATATTCAGAGAAACCGCCATGACCTGTTAGCACTTGGGTGACAACATTATCTATTTTTAATTTCCTAATGATTTTGTGGGCACGAATAACGTCCGGAAAGAAGATTTTCGTTGTTTCAGCTGTTTCACCCGTTTTGTATCTCCGGTTCCATTCATGAAGCGAATCTATACGTATCTGTCGCTTCATGAATGAAACCGGACATAGGTCGTGGTCCGGTTTTCGCTTGATTCTGAGGGCTGCGTCCTTGGCCAGCTGGTCTGCTCTTTCATTGCCTTCTAGCCCGGCATGAGCTTTTATGCAGTATAAATCTACTGTTTTATTATGGTTTTTGATTGCTTTTAAATACCAAAGCTGGCTTCAGGACGAAGTTAAATCTCGCGAGTGGTTTTACATATTGCCAGGAGCTCAGCCTGGTAGACCGTGCAGTACGGAGCCAGTTTTAATTTTAGGGTCTTAATCTCCGCATTACCGTTCCAAAAAGATAATGCTGCTCCGACTAGACCCTCAATTTTACTACCGTCAGTAAAGATCCGCACTGCTTGAGTTTTATTATTCTCTACGTCTTTTTGGTCTACCAGACATTTGTACACAAGTTTTGTATGTTGAGCCGGATGTGGTTTATCTGTGTACTTAATTAACTCAATGTTCCATATCTCTGTCTTTTTGTGACAGGTGGGATATCCCCCTCCTGGCCTCATACAGGACGACTGTCTCCTGTATTCGAAGGTCAAGAGGGAGGATCCCACCTAGCACAAGAGCAGAGTTCAGCGAGACTGTCTTATATGCTCATTTCTTGGGCAAATCCTCGCTGCACGTTATTGAGCTGTTTCTGTATCCCGAGTTTTTTAGCTGCAGGAGCCCAGGAGCTGGCCGCATATATGATAACAGGTTCTATTGTTGCTGTGCATATTGTTCGGATGACTTCCAGGTGCAATCGGCTGATCCTCGCCGCTCGTGATAGACGTTTATATATGCTTATTGCTTTCTTGCATACTGTTGTTACATGACTGTCAATTTATCGTCTAACACGAGTCCCAAGATCTTTATTTCTTTGGACATTCCAATGTCGACTCCGCCCATCCTCAGGAGTAGAGTGTCAAATTTAAGCTTTTTAGTAATTGTTATCGCAGTCGTCTTATGCGGTGCGAATTTCAGCTTATTTTTGACACCCCACCCCTGAACATGGTCAAGAGCGACATTGGTCGTTGCACCTCAATTGCAGTTTCCCCGTCAAAGATCAATACAACGTCATCGGCGAAAGCCTGGCAATAGTGGCTTTGCTCCGCAAATTCCTTGAGTAGTCGAGCAGGAGGTTCCATAGTATCGGACCACCTATCGAGCCTTGGACACAGCCCTTGTTGGTGGTCTTTGTGAACTCCTGCCCGGCGTACCTCACGTTTACGGTCCTGTCGGTGAGGTAACTATCCACTACTCGTCTGATATTAATAGGACACATTTCCTCAGCCAGTCGAACCTTGATTGCTGGCCACCAAGCGCTATCGAATGCTCTATGTCCAGCGATACCATCGTTACTATCCGTTTTTGGTCAAGTTTTGCACGTACGTATCGCATTAGGTCATAGAGTCCTCAGTGCTTTTTTGGGGAATAAAGCCGTACTGGTGAGTACTAATTCTGGGGAGCAAGTGCCATTTAAGACGAGCTACAACCATCTTTTCGAATATTTTACCTATTACTGGTAATAAGCCTATTGGTCTGTATGATAGGAACAGCTCAGGGTTCACACCGATTGCATGACAGCAGATGTCTGCGGCAAGTCCATCTCCACCCGGAGCTTTCTTAGGATTGAAGCTTTCCACCGTAGAACTCAGCTCTTTAATTGTAAACGGTGGATCATAAATTCCATCATGATCCAGCGCGTTTATATTTTCGGCCTGTGTTCTAGTTCGACGGTGGTCAACATTATCCTCTTGTTCTCATTGTAATGAATCAAGGATAATGTCAATTACCCGTGGTCTCATTACACTAGAGATTGAAAATGCAAATATATTACAGGCGATTCCCTGAAAGTTTCAACAAATTGAGCCATAGCGTTATTTGTAGTAATTTTGTCTATTTAAATATTTAAATTACTTAATGCAAGCACGGAACAGTTGCTGTTCTGTGAATGCAAGCTTGAATTAAAATTGGCCATATACAAATCATTATAAGCTCAAGCGTAATTTTCTTGCATTTACAAGACTTAATTACTTCCTAAGGCACTAACAAGATAATTTTATTTATTATATTCTATTTATTCCATTCCCAAGTTAAACGATCCGCCTGAATGTATTTAGAAGTTGGATGGAAAGAATAAAATAAAACCAAATCGCCGGAACAAATGACGTCCGTATTTAAAGTGACAATACGTGTACCTTTCTACAACGTAGCGTAGATAGGGATGGGGATATAGTTTTCGTTCTAATTAGTTTACCTTCCTGTCGTCACCTTGTAGTATCAGGTTTCACTATGTTTCGGAGGCGACGCCTGTAATTGATTAAGACGCATAATTTATTAGTGTTCGTTGAATTACATACAGACAGACAGCGCGGAATTAGATCGACGAGGCAAGGTGTGCGACCGCATTGGCTTGTAGACTGTATACTCATACTAGACATAGACTAGACATAGACTATTATAGTATCAGACAGTCCAATAAATTTAATACCTTAAATTTTCATAAAATATAAAAGGCCAAGATGAATGGTAAAATTACGACTTTATTTTTTTACCGCTAAGAGTAAGCTTTTAGATATTAAGGACTTAAAAAAGAACTCGAATGACTGAATCATATTTTAAAATTGATTCTGAAACTTTACATAAAAGTGAGATGTTTCGACCACTTATTATATTATAATATTTGACTAGTCTAGTCAAAGGTGAAAAACAGCTTTTTTAAATAATTAAATATTTAAATGTTGAGTACATAAAACTTAAGTACATTACAACCATTATTTTTACACCAAATCTGTGCATTACAAACGAGAAAATTATAGTCTAACTCTCAAACACATTAAATGGTGAATAAAATATTCTAATCTTATAAAAGGGTTTCTTATTTTATTCGAAGCTAACTTGAAATAATATTCGGGCTCACAAAATTCTAAGTGTACATTTTATGGAGTTTCTTTATAAATTTTTACGAGGAATTTTATAGCATTTCGCACAATGAAACATTACTCTGGGAGCGGCGTCGAGCGCTGTTACAGTTTTATGCCTGTCCTATTGCCTACCTATTTGTTTGGTTCCACTTGTATCGATAGCTATGTTTCAACTAAGATTAAAAAGTTTTATTTGAGGTTGATTAGTTAAGTACGCATTAATACATGTATTAAACACTAGAAGTGCCCCGAGGTTTCGCTCACGTTCAAAACTTCTTTAATTTACTTAAAACTTTCTTTCGTTTTTCAAAACGTTTCTATCATATCAAAAAAGAATGAGCCAAATCAGTCCACCCGTTTTCGAGTTATTGCGTGTCTAAAGAAAATAGAGATTCATTTCATTTTTATAAAACCCGAAAAACCATATTGATTTTCAGACTTAACAGGTTTTACTTATTTATTTACAGAAGTACTTATGTAAAGTTTCGAATAAAAAATACTATCTAATCTCGTTTCTCCATACAAACTTTGAACCCCCGTTTCATCCCTTTAAGGGTTCACCCCTTTTGGAAAATCCTTTCTTATCTGATACTCATAATAACTATCTGCATGCCAATTTTCAGCGCAATCTGAAACAATATTGATTTTCATACTTTGTTACCTCACTTCACCCTCTTAGGTGTGGAATTTCGAAAAAGCCTATTTATTTACAGAAGTACGTTTGGGAAGTTTCGAATAAATAATTTAAGATCGTTTAAAAAACTTAAAGAACCGACTTCAAACGTCGCGCTAGTCAAAGTAGCCAGTAGCCAGTATCATGTCATCGAAGTATACAAATGCATCGTAATACAAATGTTGATATATTAAAAACGGCTCAACGGATTTCGTTACAATTTAAATAGGACCACCTCCTTTGAAACAAAAAAAGAATTTTTCAAATATGTATGTAATGTATGTATGTATGTATGCATCTTCGAGTAAAGTGCATTTCAGACTACGCTATACCACAAAATAATGAATAGTACGCTATACTATGCTGCTTTATATTATAGCATGACACGTCATAAAGCTATACTATATAGCATAGCGTTATTACGCGATATAATCGCAACCAATTATGTCATTTGGCAAGCTCAGTTGATATTTCAGAGAGTGTGCCATCTATAGTAGAGTCAATTTAACAGATCACATTTGACATTAATTGTCATTCTTGGCTTAATACGGCGACGTGCTTAAAAACATCGATCGACTGAATGAATCGATACAATCAATAAATTATCATTTCCCTATTTCATTATTCATTAGTTATTTCCCTGTTTTATTATTATTTTCTACCGTAAATTTAGAAAACAAAATATGACAAACAATGTAAACAATAAAAAAAATTAACATCATTAATTTAGTTTCTATTTCATTATTTTTGTTTAGAATAATAATATATTTTATTATAATCGCAATGTGGTTATTCATTAATAGTTAAACATTTATTCACACGTAATTATTTTATTCAATTCAACAAATCGACTAATCAATCTTCCGATTTTTTGAGTAGCATTCCTAGTGTTTAATAAGAAAAAGGGTTCACCGACGTTACCTTGTAACAACGTTCACTTTTTACCCGAATGCGCGACGCAAAGGAGAGGTAATGTGTTTATCAGTCTATATATGTATGTATGTATGTATGTATGTTTGTTCCTTTGTGGCACACTAGAGACCAAACGCGTGGGCCGATTTTGATAATTGGCACGTCAATAGATTCGCCATGCTAGCGCGAGTGTCAACGAAAACATAAAAAATTGAAAAATTCAAAATGGCGGATTTCAGACGCCAAAATTTGGGGTTCAAAAAAATTTTTTTTTTTCAAAACCTATCGAGTGGGGTATCAAATTAAAGATCTTAAAGTGAAGATTCCAAATATATTTATAACAAATAATTTATCATCGTACAAATCGAAAAAAGAAACGATTTTACATGCCGCGTTAGTCACTTTCAGTAACAAGTTTGCGGTGCTTATCTCTGAAGTTACTTATCAGATCTCAATAAAATTACAATGAGACCAAACGGAAATCATATTAACTCAAACAAAAAAAGAATTTTCCAAATCGGTTAAGAATTGATGGAGTTCTGAGGTAACAAACAACCTCTTCCTTTTGGTATAGTCGTTTAATAGTACAACTGTAAAGTAAGTAAGCTTAAAAAGCAATACCCTATCTATTTCACGCATTTCGGTTTTTTGTTCTTTTTTCCATAATTGTAATAACGGTCATAGTTATACATATTTTGTGAAGATTTCAAGTCTCTAAGTATAGTGGAAAAAAAAGTAACTAAATGTAAATTAAATAATTTAATTTAATAATTTCATCAACTCTCTAAATGAAATGAGAAGATTACGGAATTTGCCGTCCTTTACTAATTGTGCAAAAAGTGAAGTGTTAAAAAACGAATGTTTTTTTCTTTTCAGTTCGTTTTTTAACACTTCACTTTTCGCGCAGTCGGGTTTTTTGATTTTTTAATTTAATGTTTTATTTTAGAAAAATAATTGTTGATTATGTTTAGAATGGTTTATTAGTCAAAATAAATCTTAAAATTGTCTTATTTTGTCCTTATTACAATAAATATATATGTTTAACTGAAAAAAAATTGGTAAATAATAAGATCCAATTTAAAAAAATTATAATAATTTTGGTGCACTTCGTTACAAGGTTACGTTGTTGAATTTTTATGAAGTGTCAAATGTGATCTGTTAAATTGACTCTACTATAATTGCACAAATTAGTCCCACTATCCCCTTTCCTCTATCGGACAACCAGATGTACCGATGTAAACCATCGCTTTAAGGTGGACATTCTATCTACCCGTACAAAACTTTTTGCTTCATCTTTTATCTTTTAGGCTAGATTTTAATGGTAGTGAAATATGTATGTAAATATGTTATAAGATAAAAAAAAAGTTGAAAAAACCCCAAATTTAGGGAGAATTCCCCAATCTGACAGTTGCGCGATATAGCACATCACTCAATTTCATAGCTATAAATAGCAACCCAATTTTATATATAGTATAGCTAAGTGTCAAAATCATAAAAAATAAAAAATGTATGGTGAGCTATATTGTTGCGTTGCGTTGTATTGCTATAAACTATATGCTATTAAACTATTTATCATAGCGTAGTCTGAAATGAGCTTAATCGGGAAACATACATAAAAAATATATATTCCGACGAATTGAGAACCTCCTCCTTTTTATGAAGTCGGTTAAAAGACAATCTCATCTTGTTTCTCCATACAAACTTTGAACCCCCGTTTCATCCCCTCAAAGGATGAATTTTGAAAAATACTTTCTTAGTAGTCTTAGTAAGTACTAAGACTACTAAGAAAGTATTTTTGATTTTTGATCTCGTATTTGTCTTAGTACGTAAGTACGTACTAAGCCAAATACGAGTATACCCAACAAATTTCAAGTCTCTACGACCAGCAGTTTATGCTGTGCATTGTCTCTAACAGTCAGTCAGTTAGTCAGTGTGTCAAAACAAAGATTCTTATAGTATTAAACTAGAAGTGCCCCGCGGCTTCGCCCGCGTTAATGACTTCTTTTATTTACTTAAAACTTTTAATGCTTTTAACCACAGATCTAGGATTTCATTACGTTTATTAGTGAAATCCTTGATCTGGGCTTATAACGATAATTAGAAGTGATAAAATTATTCTAATATTATATGTTATGACAGATAATGTTATGCGAAACAATAGTGAACCGTCTCAGGGTAATGGATATCAGTGCAACATTTTCAACCGACTTTCAAAAAGGAGGAGGTTCTCAATTCGTCTGTATGTTGTTGTTGTCTTTTTTGGATGTATATTACAGATTATATAACGATTACTCCGTCAATTTTGAACTGATTCGAATGATTATTTTTTTAATCGGTAGGGAACATTTCTGAGAAAGAATCTTCGATAAGTATTTTCACAGATATGACGGTAAACGTCTCAAACTTGCTACTGAAGGTGACTCGCGGGGCATGGAAGTCGGTTTTTTTAGTTTAATAATCTTAATTATAGTAATCTAGAGTTTTGGTTGCCACGGTATCAATTATACTTAAAATCATCTATCTCGGTCACCGGTCAATTAGTTAGTCTATGAGATTGCTCATCAGGCGTCTGTGGCTCCGGAAATAAGTCTAATACGGAGAATCTGATTCATGTATTGGTATCAATCGTTGGCATCAATCGCCATTGTTCTATAAACCAACTCTACACTAACGAGTATATCAGAAAACTCGAATTAAAAGTCTAATTAATTAATAACCTACCAAATCACGCACAAGCGTCAAAATTTCCATAAAAAGTTTTCTACAAAAAGAATCCTCTATCCTCTAATAATTCGGCCATCAGACTCAATGTAAAAAGAAACTTCCTGGTATTCATAAAGGGGAAACCTCTACGTGGACTGCTTTACTTATTATTTTTTTATAAAGATGTTCCTTTATACACTTGACCTACGTATTTAAAATACAGTTGTTCAATAAGTAAGGAAACGTTACGGCAGGTACTTTGGCCCTTCTTCTGGCCCGAAAAGGTCGGAAGCCACGATTAGCCTGCGTTTGAAGTCTTTATAGCCAGTCATTTACGGAGTAATGTGCCGCTGAAATATAATTTCAAAAAGAGTGCCTCCGACGAATTCTCAGTGGACCTTAGAGGTATAGATAAGAATCTCTTTGTGATTCACTGTTATTTTGAAACCGTTTCAGTTTCTGATTTTGTTGCCTTATTTTTTAATAGAATTATCATATAATATGTAGGCTTTTAAGAGTTTTATGTTTTCTTGATACATTTTAGTTGTGGGTGTAACGAAAAGGATTTAAATTTTGTGTAGCCGTGTAAGCCGTCTGCATTTAATTTAATCATGTCAACTTTTTTTATAGTACCTATAAGCTAGCGTTTGTTCATTAACTCACCTGTTAATTATGTGACGATGTGATCGAGAATATAGCACGCTGGGTCTAGAATGGGAACTGCTGTCGAGAACAACTCTCAGAGCACATTCGTGATTTGGCCAATGTTTTCCTACATTGAACCTGAACCTATTTACTGCAAAAACTAAAGCAATATGGGTAAGTATTACGCACTCATTTTACGAGTTATTGAAGTTATATTTAGGCGTGATTTTTATGTTACATGATAAATCATAGCAAATATTACCGTAAAATAAAACAGTTTGAAATGTTTTAAAATTGTCGGTGTACTTAGGAAATAGGTAATAATTTTATTCATAACGGAAAAGGTCGTGTGAATGGATGAATTTTAATAGGCAATGATGAGGAGCCGAGAGTGAAACGTAATTACTGCGGTCACCGTACATGCGTAGATAGGTTATACTGTATACGATGGTCCTAAATGTGGGACGAAATAACTAGCAGACTAATCTGTAACGTTGTTACTCGTGTATGTAAGACTTTACACTAATCTATGAAATTAAAATCTTAATATAATAAGATACTGTTACTGTCGGAGAATTGAACTTTATTTTAAAGCTGCAGCGCCTCGCGGTTTCACCCTCGTAGTTCCCGTTCCTAATATATTAACTGGCCAAGTTAAAGTTGGACTCGCACTCGTAGGGTTCCAATTCCGTACCACAGTACAAAATTTTATAAGATCGAGCAATTATTCTGAAAAATCACGTTCCTTGTAAAACCTTAAAAATATTCCTTGTAATAAACATTGCAATGTCATTGTTAGACGTAATAAGATCGTTTAAAAACTAAAAGAACCGACTGTAAATCAATCAGATCTCGATTGAAATTACTATGGTACTACCCTTGGGATATCTCCTTTCCGACAAAAAAATAATCATCAAAATCGGTTCATAAACGACAAAGTTATCCGCGAACACACATAAAAAAATATACACGGTGGAATTGAGAAAGCTTCTCTCTTTTTTTGAAGTCGGTTAAAAAGAAGAAATAAGAAGAAAAAACTTAAGAAAGAATGTAAAAAAGGAATTTTATTTTAGATAAAAAGCCAGTGAACAAAATGAAAGATAAAAAAAATCAAGTATTTATTATATCACGTAAGTTCATAAAATCAAGCGAAAAGCGCCAAGAAAAAACATGTTTCATGTTTTAAATCCCCTTGAATTTTTCACTTATTCTGTTCAATTTGTGTATCAATGAGAGAGGTATTTGTTGTTATAGCGGCCATAGAAATTCATACTATGTTTCTATCTATGATGGTTCATAATATCAAGCTAAAACACAAAAAACACGTTTTATATATATACATAAAACGTGTTTTTTTTAAACGTATATACGTTTCTTGTAAATTAAAGGGGATGATACCCTTTCCCCATTAACTTTATTTTATTTTTAGTATTTTTTGTTATAGCGCCGTTAGTAATACAATACACACACGTATATGCCCACTTTGTGAAAATTTCAACTACCTATTACAGCCCTGTGAAAGGCAGACGGATGAACAGACGGACGGACGGACAGCCAGGAAGTTCCAGTTATTACTCAGTTGTTACTGTAACCCTGTTGGGTTCCGTTGGCACCCTTTGGGTTCGGAAACCTAAAAAGCAGATTCTCAATTCGTGTTTACCTACAGCTTAATCTTTCTTACTCTACTTACACAGTCACCGGGAAAGGAAAGGGAAAGAGACCGAGCCATGCTCTATTTCGAATAAAAATAAAATTATTATAATTATAATATAACATATGCAAACCTGCTACAATATTGACACAAATTGTACTTTAGCTGATTCGCTCAAAAAATATTCTTTTAGGAAAAATTTGGTAGAAATAATAAGGAAGGAAAATAAAAAGTGAAAGTTACAGCGGTTATCAATGAGAGAGGTACTCCAGAGGCTACTAATTAGGTTTTGACACGGTTACCGACCTCGCATACTGCCGGGGGAAGAGATTCTCGCCAATTTTAATTTTGTTACTAAAATTAGAACCAAACTCACAAGGTATGAATTTCGTAAGATTTGTGATATAGAGTTTCAATTAATTTTCATCATTACTGTCTTACCAAATTGAATTAAAGGATGTTAAGGAAAGATTATTTCGTAGACTATACAATGTTGATTGACAAACAATAACTTTGGACTTCAAGATTAGAAACAAGGGCGGACTGAGATGAAAAGACCAAAACATTACGAGAATCGGTTAAGAAATACGACCACATGAGTAAAGAAAAGCTTTACTCATGTGATGCGACCTTATGCTAGCTGAAATGGACACCTTCGTTTCGTTCCTTCAAATACATGTGTAAAAAATATATATTGCAATGAAAAGCTACAATAAGCCGTAGGTTACATACATTTAGGAAGAAATAGCTATATACAAACACAACTACAAAAGTGTTTTCAGCAGATATCAGAATTTAACAACGGAATATTCGATGTCGCACCTGGGTCACACTTTTGATACAATTTTTAATATATCTCTGTGACAGCACGCACACAGCCAGAGGTCCCAGACCCGCTTTCTCTCTTTCTGCCTCTGTATTTGATATTTTTATAGCTCCCTATATTACCATGAGTTATTGCTGAGCAATTTAAATATGAATGGAGGTTCGACAGTTTCATGTCTCCTGAAAGATGAAGAATGAGTAATGGCGCCGCAAAAGCCTACGTCGAAAACAAGCCTCGAAATTTCTCGTGCTTCTACCGCCCGTGACCTTAATAAAACTTTTATTACTAATTTCTAATTTGTATTACAGCGTAACGGATATTTTAAGACCACATTATTATTAAAGCCTCAGGGACCGATTCCGTAAGTTTTAAGTTTATTGCTTACAACAGTCTTAATTAGCGACCCACCTATTTAAATTTTTAGTTCCGTTTCTCGGTTGAGCCGGTATAATTTATTTGTGGTACAAAGTTTTTCCTACGGATAGCTTTGGATAACACCGCCTTGGATGACGGTAAACTTACAGTTACCGAATTTTCGAGCGGCGAATCGCAGTTGCGATGAGTTAAGAGTTTGAACGTGAATGTCTGTAGTCGTTACGTCGCTTAATTTCAGTATCCGACGAATTTAAAACATGCATCTATCCTTTGAGCGAACCTCTCTCACAAAATTGTCTCCGTTTCAGCGGTTTTTTTCCTATTTTGCATAACTTGGACAATGTATGAACTAAAACACTTATAACGTACACACACAATACGTGATATGTAAGGATGGAACAATTAAAGCAAAATACGAAACCCTGAATATTTTAGTTTGTCCAAAACAAATGAGGCTGATCCCTTAATCCAGTATTTGCAGAGTTTAATGAGGTATTTTCAATGTTTATGCCCAGACTCACCGGATTAACTGACCGTAATACGGCTTTTCTGAAACCAAATTAGACACTATTAGTAAACAACTGACAAAATAATACCCATAATAGATGGCTTAATATAATGCTTATCATTGAATTCGTCTAGAGATTTTTGTCAAAATTTTGAATAAGAAGCGAAACCAAAATTTAATTTTTAATTTTAACTGCATTTTAAATCGCAATATTTGGTACCCCAATAGTCCAGTATACAGGATGTTTGGTGGATGGACCGACAATTTTTTTTTAGGGTTTGAAGGGCCATGCGCAAGTTTTCTCCGGTAAACCCGAAGTCCTAAGTGACACGGTGTTTTAGATATGATTTTTTGATATAACCTAAAACCTTGCCTTTAAATCGAGCAAACTTTTTTTTGTGGTTGTAATATGACAAATAAACTTGTGCTGTATTCTGCAATGTATCCGTATACTTAATTAAACATTACTCAACAGATTTCCCTTTAAAAAAATAGTTCTGAGCTTTTAACGTCGTTATTCTGTTTGAATATTTTAAAAAGTGAAAATTTATTAATTTTGGGCATAGATGTAATATAAATGGATGGTGCACTGCAGATGTTTTGACAAATTCTATTTAATCTGTATGTTTTAACAATAAGGTTGTAATCGCTTTGTAGAACGAAACGGCCTAATTGAAAGACACCCGGGTGAGAGTGTGTCCTTAAGTGTGTGTCTAACAACCTGCTAGTCCTATATATGTTCTATACTATATGTATAGTATATATATATAAGTTGTCCATACAAAAGAAAGGGACAAACTCCGGTCAAGGTCGGTCCGTGGTCGGTCCATCCACCAAACTCCCTGTATTATAATACTACTCTTCGGCCGTAACTTATATGACTCAAGAACCTCAAATAAAGGGGCATAAAGTACTCAGAGAAACCATCGACATTAATTTACCAAATTAAGTTGTTTTCATGGCCGTGTTACTGACCACTTTTCACATCAGTACCTACACTATACACACACCACAGTTCTGTGGTACCTACTCTATTTAAACATTTTGAGAATAAAATAGAACCCCATTGTAAATTTGGATTATTTTGTAAGCCATAAACGCAAATATCATTCGTATTATAAAGCTGGTACCCGCTCCAAGCCCGCTAACGACTGGGCCGACTTGTTAAGCTGAAAGAGCGTACATTATGATGGTTATGGGTAAAGGTCCACTTTATACCCGTGTTGTGCCCTCACACGATCATCATTTAACGATGTGGGTAGCCTAGAATCGCGACAGCGTTAGTTAAAATACGAGATAAAACCCTAATTATTCATTGTGGTGTTCCAACTTTTAGCTCTAATGTCGAATAGTTGACCCGTTTACCGCAAAGTCTAAATTATTATAACTTATTTGATTTTATCGTGCGTATTTAATGTTATTTAAAACAGAAATTAATACAATTAAACAATAAATACATTTCAACTTATCTATGCTACGATAATATGTTTTTAGCAGTTTATTTATTTATTAACATAACGCAATAGTCAAAACAATTTAAAAAACTAATTAAACGAATATATTAACTATGACTAATAATTAAAATAAAAACTACAAATAATAAATGGAATTTAAGTCGCTGTCTGCTGGTAGAGTACCCAAAAAGCTGGCGACATTACCTTTTTTTTTTTTTTATACCGAACTGGGTAAGCACTTGATCACTATCTCACCTGATGTTAAGTGATGATGCGATCGATGATGTAGCGTGGTTACCCAGAAGATACCTATTCACTCGCGATTTGAAGACCCCCATATTGTACTTAATCGGAAACACGGACTCAGGCAGGGTATTCCATTGCTTAGCGGTTCGTATGATGAACGAAGAAGCAAATCGCTTCGTTCGGGTAGATGGTATATCCACCATAAATCGGTGGCGCCTTTTAGTGTCTCTGGATGTCCGATTATAAAATGGGGATGGTGGAATCAAATCATGCAGTTCCATTGCACACTCTCCGAAATGTATCCGATAGAAAACCGATAAACAAGCGACTTTGCGGCGATGCGCGAGACTCTGGAGTCTCTTGCTTACTAATAGGTCATCGCTGATGAGTTTTTTGGCTCTCCTCTCAATAGCTTCCAGTGTCTCCAGCTGGCATTTAGCAGAACCATCCCAAAGGTGAGAACAGTACTCCATATACGACCGGATTTGTGCTTGGTAAAGATTAAGCAACTGTCCCGGTGTGAAGTACCGTCTCACCTTAGCCAAAATGCCAAGCTTTTTTGAGGCTAGCTGGGCTCTAGACTCAATATAAGAGCCGAAATTGAGAGTTGGTGTCAAAGAGATGCCAAGAAGCTCGAGATTGTTACTTATCGGAACGGACACATCCCGGAAAGTAGGAGCCAGTAGAAATGGGCTCCGTTTAGCGGAGAAAAGACACGCCTGGGTTTTCGCAGCATTGAACTTGACCAGATTGGCATCGCCCCTCTTTACTACCTCTTTGAATCGCGAAACGAATGCGTTGCCCGAGGTAAGCGCCAGCTCTTTGGTCGTGGGAGACATCGGTTAGGCGTCTAGACAGCTACCTAACAAAACCGCGTGCTTGTTGACCCCACGGGCCCATGGTTTCGACCCCAAACGGAAGAAAAGCATAGTTATCACCGATGCTTATGTACTTCCTCCGTTTGAGAGCTTCTGCTGCTCCTGCCGCCCGTGAGGTATTATGGAGATGGGAAACTGCCAATGTGTCGACGCACGTCGCATCCCACACTAGCGGCTTCCCACGACACCAAGGAACCAACGTCATGCCGTCAGACCTCTTACCATCGTCACGTGTGATACCGTTCGGCTCTAAAATAGCCGACACGTTGACGGTGGCAAGAGCCCGACGGATGACGTCGTTCAGTGAGGCGTGTCGAGAAAGCCGTCCCGCACTGCGACGACATGAAAGACCGTGGTGACCCAGTCTATCCACCTGGTCACCGCAGCGACAGAGATGCGGTTCTGTTATGGGGATGCCCAGACGCAGTCCCACCGCTATACAAAAACTGTTGTTATTCATGAAAGTACCTATATTGGACGAAGGTAACGCCTGCAACCAATATCCAGATTCCCGTTCGCGCGTGGCAAGTAGACGAGCATGGTCCCTACTATCTATATAACTATCCAATAGTTGTTTTTCTAAAATTTTACATAAGGGCTCGTCCCATTGCCGCTGCGAATGGAGGCTCCTTGAGAAGGCTTCTCCTGGGCATGCCATGGACCAGGTGTTTTTTGCTTCTTCCATTATATCAATCGATATATTC
This sequence comes from Cabera pusaria, assembly GCA_954871355.1. NCBI lineage: Eukaryota > Metazoa > Arthropoda > Insecta > Lepidoptera > Geometridae > Cabera > Cabera pusaria. The sequence continues at coordinate 13,836,355 of OX940888.1, forward strand.
GGTAGTGAACTGTTTAATATTTTCCCGAAAAGACCGGTAATACTATGGACAGAAGATAAAAACGCCGGTAGCGACACACTAGAAATTTTGAAAGAAAGAAAAATCATTTATTTTGCAACAAGACAACAACAGTACTTAACATTTCACTTATTTAAATATGAAACATAAAATTAAAATGTAACATAGTGAGAAAATGACACAGCATTATTGCAAAACAGGACCCAACTCAGCATTACGTTGCTCATGCTGGGCATGACCAACGCTGGTCTTCCGTTGGAACCCTGAGTGATATCACGGAATCCTACTCAGAACTACGATCTTCAATTATAATTATGTGCCAAAACAATGAATGATTAAAAATTATTAAAGAAAATAATACTGAATAATTACAAATTTAACTATAGAAAATACAAATAAAATATTTGTATTTTATATAGTTTAAAAACTATTTCATGAATAAAAATATAAATAACATTATTTATTAAAAAACAACATTTAGTTATGATAATGTATTAATTACATTGCACTCGTATCGTGCAGTTGAGTTTCCTCTTGTTTCTGGTGGACATTTAGCATTATTTTAAGTTTATTCCTAAAACTATGAATACTTCGCAAGTTCCTTACTGGCGGTGGTATATTGTTCCAACACTTCGAGGCTGCGTATCGGAAACTACCCCTAAAAGTGGCTGAACAATGGCGTTGCGTCAAGAGCTGCGCTGCGCACTGCCGCGAGCCTTGAGATCTTCGGCTAGCCGCCAAGGTTAACTTTTCAAATAAATATCCCGGTGGTTTAAAATTAACTACGTCAAAGAAAAGACATGCCAGGTGTAGTTTACGGCGATGTTCCATTTTGAGCATGGAGTGCCTATTGAGATATGGTGTTATATGAGCCCTCAACGGAATGTCGAAGCAAAAACGTGTGCAGGAATTCTGCACTCTTTGAATAAGTTTTTGGGTTCGTGCTAGCAACCGCGGTCCAAAAACCGTGTCCATGTAATTTAATTTTGATAAAATAAGTGATTCAACAAGCTGAATACGCAAACTTTCTTTTAGGAACGGTCTCGCTTTGTATAGGACTTTTAGCTTATAAAAACAACTTTCAATAGAGATTGCGATATGTTGCTCGAAGCATACGTCACAATCCATGTGAAGGCCTAAATAAGCTTCATAAACCCGCTCAATAGGTTCGTTTAAAACTGCGACTTTTGTTGAAGACGTTTGTTTTGCGTATGCCTATGCCTCCAAACCGAATAGGTAAGGAAGCTTGACACCATGATTTGTCCGAAAGGGAACAATTTAGAATTTTTATTAGGATATTTTTGATTGCTTCATCTAAATTTGTTAGTAAAGTCATGTGATTCCACAACGGGCAACAGCGAAGTATATAAGTGAATTTTGGAACAAAAAGACAATAACGAATTATATGGAATGCTATGTGGCAATGATTTTTTGCTAGGCGCTCCGAAGCATCTTCAAATTTTTGGCGCTGTTCATCAATAAAAACCGGTAAAGACTCTTCTAGAATTGGAGCACCAAGGAGGCGAAGGTTTTCTTTATGTAAAAGTTTAATATTTGGGGCCAGACTGTTGAATTTAGTGAATAAGTCATTTCTTTTATCCATAGGCACAATGTCCGTAAAGAAAATTTCACACTTTGAAAAATTTAGATCTAAACCAATTAAATGACATTTTTCAATTAAAACCAGTAAATCCTGTAATACCGTGTTTGCGTCGCCTCCCAGGGTTCCATCATCCAGATACCACATGTTCAATTTTGAATTTAGGCTCGAAATTATCGGATGTATAGCAAGCCCGAAGATAGCCGGTCCAAGAGGATCACCCTGTTGACATCCGCAGCAAGAATTAATTATAATATTCCTGTGAAGTAATTTTGATTCAGTTCCATAACATTGCCAAAGATACTTAAACGTTTCCGGTATGCAATTTTGAATTTCAGTCAAAAGAGTGGTTCCGTCAATAGAGTTGAACGCATTTTTAACATCCACCTTCAAAATTACTTCGCCACCATTGTGATTAACATATGAGCGAAGTGCATGAACGGCCGCCTCACAGCCACTTTTGCGGCTGAAATTTATCAGTTAATTTTTTATGTATGTAGCGGCAGCAAACTTTAGATGCGATCCTTCTATAAGTGCAACCTACGGCTATAGGCCTGATACCGCCGTGTTTTCTTTATTTAGAGCACATAGATTTGCACCGTATAGAATAGGAGCGATCTGTTTATGCACTTTCCCTGCTAACATATAGTTTATAAGATCTGTGATGTCTTTTAGAAGGGTCCGGCCGGCATCTCCAATGGCACCAGACATAAGATCTTTCAAATGTTGGGGCGTAAGGCTATCCATGCCGCCGGCCGAACCATTCTTAAAAGACATCACCGCCGTTTTAACGTCTTTTTCAGTGACCTGTAGTATAGTGGGTCAACCTAGGAATGAGACGGGTTGGACAGAAGCTGGGGAGGTGATTGTGAGGGCGGATGTTTTTCTATTAAAGCTGCCAAAGTTGCAGGCGTATCCAATGCGAAAGTATCGTTGGTAAGCAAAAGCTGAGCAGCACCTTTCAAGTCCCCACCGCTTGCATTGGATTCCACTTTGTCGTAAATGTTGTGTGTTCTCTGATGAGAAGCCGTTCTTTGGGTGACAACAATAGGAGGGTCTGAACAATTGTTTTTAATTGTTGCAGTTAATGATTGTTGGGAACTACTGGAGTTTAGGACTTAAAAAGCAAAAGTTAATAAATGTTCCCAGGCGCTTTCAGAATTTTCTTTTAGAGCTTTTTGAATTTGAGTGACAAATTATTATTATTATTATGTAGATATTATTATAAACATTCATAGTTGCACGATTTGAAAAGAAAATAAGCGTTTGTACTGACAAAACACATTTATACACAGGATTACCCTTGCTATCAGGTATTTCATGTTCTTTTCTTTTCGGTTCCAAGCAATACTGTTGAAAGTTACCGAAAATAAGGTTAAGCAGGGCAAACAATGGCAAAACAAGCATATTCGTCACTGACCTATTTTTCTTCGTGCCATAAATATGTCAAAATTTGTGACTAAACTTGTTTTGGCAAGTTAATAAGTAAGCATAACTTGTACTATTCATTATTCTGTGGCATAACTTAAAATTGGTGTTTTAGCGGGAACGTGAAAATGTGCGTGTTATCTCATTGTGTTTCGTGGCAATGTAAAGTATCCGATGTAAATGAACGAGTGTAGGTAAATTGCATTAAATACTTGAATGGCGATACACAAATAAGGTGGTGCCATAATGACGCGAAGTAATAATTTATATTTAAAAAATCTAACTATATTACAGCCAACAATAGTTTAGACGTTACTTTTATTTTATATGATGAAGTCTAGCGGTTGACTACTATCTCACCTGTTGTTCAGTGACGATGCGGTCGAGGATGGTAGCATGTGTTTTTTTTGTTTGCAGCTATCAATGATAGTTAAAAGTTGAATGTATTACACCAGACACGCTTAGTCGCAGAGCTATATTAGTTTATTACGGATATTGCATATTGCAATAGCTACCTACCACCACATTTTCCGGTTATCAGCTGTGAACCAGAGATGTTGCACGGATTGAATAACGAAATGTCGATAGTATCATATTTTTAAAAGAATCCCGTATGATAAAAAATAACATAAGCCATTCGACTGTCCTAGCATTTGCCAACAGGAATTTCCAATCCCTGAGTCTTGGATCCATCATCAGATCAGCTCAATGGTACAATAAAATTGCATTGTAATCGAACCATCATAATGTGTAGATATAGATTCTGTTCAGTCGAATACCAGCAAGTGATTAAAAACTGATGCGCAAAATTTTGACGGACGACTGTATGTATGTAGGTACATACGAGCATTTCGAGTGTTGAATAAAGGCTTTTAGTGTTAAAATATCTCTTCGCATAAATAATGCTCTACAAATTACATTAAGCCATGTATAGTTAAGCATGTCAGGCTACATGTTAAAGGTATTACGTCATTGCTAACAATTAGGCAGTCCGTGCCGTCGTATCATAATATAATGTTAATAGCTACAAAAATACTAGTTAAGTTATACATTCGAGTATAAAGTATAAACAAATCGTTTACATGAGCCATACAATTAAATGCAAATCGCGTGATCGCAGCTGTAGCGGCGATTTTTACAACGCGCTGGGATCGGTCGGTCATAACATTATCAGATGACGGGCCTCCGGGGACAGTAAATATCTCCCCGCGATGCGATCAGTCCACGCTCCAGGCGTGAAATGCGTTTAACAATATTTGGCTGGTTTTTGCACTTGCCTAATATGAATTTGTGTAGGCTTACATACTAGACCATTTTCATTAGTGCAGTATTATATAAGTAGATATACGCAGTGACGGATTTTAGACGGCTACACATGCATAAGATTTTTGTTGACCCCCTAGAGATAGGACTTATGAAAGATTGCATATATTTTATTTATCTATTGAGAAATAATAAATGAAATTGTAATCAATGGAACCAACAGAAAGCAAACAATCTGATCGTCACATTCAATCAAATCAGATCAGATTATGAAGAACTGTTACCTGACTCACGCAGGTAAGCAGCAGTATATTTTTTCATGTGGCAGTCAGCCCGACTGCCACATGACAAAATATGTTTTCAAATCCCATTTTCTTTCAAATATATTCAGTACTTTCTTTATTCTATATTTTCCATGACATTAATAAGATTAGATTTAAACATTAAAAGCACACAAACAATCTAAAAACAAATTAAACTAAACTAAAACGAATCCTCTGATTGCAATATCCACGAAGCCAACAGGATCGCACAATTCCAATGATTTTTCCACGTCCTTTGGGGCAACAAGTTGATGAAATATTTGTTCAATCGCGTGTGTAACATAGTTTCATTTATTTCACTTCACCCTAGTCACTCGACTGAAATAACAACACTCCACCGGATGTGAATCAGCAATAAATTTCAATGGTACATAGGTATAGGTACCCCTTGGATGGTAGTGGAATATTTTTTATTATACTTAGATTACTCTTTCGCTGCCGTTAGACCCAGAAAGTTGAGAAATTCACTAATAGAAATCATGAATTTGACCGTTGTACGCTATAATATACAAATATGGAGTGTAGATACAAGGAGGGCAATCATCTAAGGTTGCCAAACCACAGACCACTACCCGTTTGGCCCCATTGTACAATTAATCAAGATCTAATAAGTATATCCAGAGATATGGAGACAAAACCTCAAATATGATACTTAAAAATACTAGCTTGGCATGTGAAGTCGGTTTTAGGGTACCGTACCTCAAAAGAAACAAGGAACCGCTAAAGGATCACTTTGTGGTCCGTCTGTCCATCTTCCATCTGTCCATCTTTCTGTCTGTCCGTCTATCAAGACCCTTTGTTTTCGTTTCTTTAAATGGTCATAATTTTATTTAGTATGTTTTGTGGGTGCATAAACTCATATATTATCCATCAAATTCATCAATTAGCCAGCACGGCGTGCCTTCCTTTCAACAATCAACTTTTCTCTTACAATATTATTACACAATATTATTATAGACCTACTTAGACAGAGCACTATAGAAGCGCCAACAAATAAAAAAACTGTACTGCTCAAAAGGCTTGAATGTAAAGACCTACTATTTGCGCACATATCAAGGAACCAATCATCGTTTTTTTAATTGATGGGATGATAAACATTTTGATGACTTTGCATGTATTTTTTATACTGTATGTATCCTCACATTTTTTTTATAGTTTTTAAGATATTGCACATATTCACCGTATAAATACTAATACTTATCTTCTAAAATCTCTAAATGCTAAAATAATACACTTTTATCGTCTCCTTCCCGCATTTACCTAAAATGATATTAAATCAACATAATGAGAATCTCTTCTCAGATAATAGCGTTAAGCTTTGCCCCAAATTCCTCAAAAATAGCTCTAATAAAAGCAAAAACCTTTGAAAATGATATTTTCTCCATTTGTCTCAAGCCACAAAGATGTAACCGAGTGACCCAGTTGTCCAATTTAAGCGACCGCATTACTTAAAAACACAAAGAGTTTTAGCTTGGTAGGGAAACGAAATTCCTTATGAGTAGAGATGCAACCAGCTGGGTTTTATCGAAGAAAACAATCACTAGCTATACAAAAATCTTAATAAATGCCAGTGCTGCCAGTGTTGTAATAAGAGAAATATATATATATATATATATATAGATATATATATATATATATATAATAAATAAGATACTTCTCTACAGAGATTATAAACACGTATTTTTTTAAATATGTATGACACGTGTGCGTGTGAAAAGAGTTTTATGTGAGTTTGAACTTTGAAGCAACTGAACGTGATATAATAAAAAATGTTATCGACATAATAATTTCCCTGCTATAAATTTATGTCGATGTTTCCAGCTGGGTAACCCCTGCTGAAGAAGTTTTTCAAAGGCTTTAAACTGCACTGAGTATACAAGTATCAGTACGCCAGCGATACATAATGCATAAACATGGCACCTACACTGCACTGCAGAAGGCTGTGGAGACGAGAGCTCTTCATGTTTCGAGGATCTTCCACTTTGCTTGTATCTAGCCTCTTAGTTATTTATACCCGCTTCATGTCACTTTTGACATCAAAGTACATTATCATATCGAGTTAACTTATGTAGAATAGGATCAATTAACGAGTGTTTATTTCCCGCATTATTTGCATGTCGGTTATGAAAATCTTCAATTTAAGATTACCTACAGAACTACAGGTGAATAATAAAATTAGTTATTATTAGTAGTAGCAGCTAGTAATAGCTCTATGAGCTGTAGACCTTGCGAGCCTGTCTTTGCATAGCTTAAAACTAAATGGATGAAAAATGTTTTTTTATGGTTTCCCATATTTCTGATATTTTACAAAAATTCTAAAAACTAAATCGACGCAAAATGCATATAATTATCAAACCTGCTCACAAAATTTCACAATATTCCGTTAAGAATTTTGACCTAAAGAAGACATCCGGATACGCGGAAACATTTTTACACAAGCTGAAACGAAGTCTCTTTTATAAAAAAGAACACTTCTTAGACTTTAAAAATATATTAGAAGATGAATTGAATGGTAGATTCAAGCCTCATGTGTCTATATTATAATCATAACCAGAGTATTACCAGCACAAGCATAAATAAAGTATAAGACGAGATATTATACAAAAATAGGTCTCTACAGATTAATATTTTATTTATTTATTTATTTATTACAAACAAAAAATACAATGGTTCAGATTAATATTATCTAAAAAACCTGATAAAAAGGTTTGTCTTAGACAATAGGTTCTCGCTTAAATACTACTACTATAAACTCGCTTAAATACGGCAAGAAAATTAGAGATACTTATCACTAACATTGATAACGCATAGTCTAAACTGCTGAGTCTAGAACCATGAATGCCTTTCTGTATATAACGTAGATAACCACTAAAAACTGGCTTTTGAAAAATTATTACGAGTATAATCACAGCATAATTAATAGTACTACGTAGTATAATACATACGAGTACACAAAAGCGTAGCAAACATTTCTAGATTACATAAACTTTCAAATCCAACATAATTATAATGTTGTTATTACATATGATGTATGCAAATATATTCAATACGATGATATAAAAAAACAGAATGAATTATTGATGATTTAAAAAATAAATCAGAAGATATTTTGCTCAATATATCTAGCTATTTTTGTAGGTACTGTTTATTTTGTTGAGTGGTGCAACAATGCGCCGAAACAATAGTTTTGTTTTTCAATTCACTGCACTTGTTTCGTTTGAGTAAAACCTTCAAAAATTTGATAGACATGAGCAAAACAAGCTAAATAAAAATGGGTGGAGAAATTGCGTAACTTTGTAATGTTAGAGTTATTCAGGTAGTTACAATTATGACCTATAATACCATATATATACACATACTGGGGCCGTTTATCACTTGTCTTGTCAACAGGTCAAAGTGCTCTTACAATATCATTGAAGGAACAGGTTAGCGAATTTCGGATATATCAGATCTATGAAAGTAGCTCTCGTAGCCTCATCAACTAATAATATCGTTTAAAAACTGAAAAACAACCGACTTCAATGCCGCGCTATTCATTTTCAGTACCAATTTTGAGATGTTTATCTCAATATCTCTGGAGATACTTATTATACCTCGATAAAATTACCATGGTACCACACTTGGGATATCTCCTTTCGAACAAAAAAAGAATAATCGAAATCGGTTCATAAACGACGAAGTTATCCGCGAACTAACACAAAAAAAAAAAAAATATATATATACGGTCGAATTGAGAAACCTCCTCCTTTTTTTGAAGTCGGTTAAAAAAGACCTCATAATCTTTGAACCGTTGAACGGATATTCTTGAAACAAAACTAAGAACAATCTCGTACGAGTCACCTAAAAAAGTTAAGATTACCCTTCAGAAAAACATCTTTCACAAGCTCTTCTCCTATAAGTTTTTATGGAAATTCTCTTTGTGCAGACCAGCAGTAGGTTATCTGCGTGACTGGCCTATCTACCCTGATACTTGTCCTCCATCGCTGTGTGGTCCTGATAGAAGCGTTCTCACAGTTTCTAACTGTAATCTCTTATCAACAAATCTATACAGGTGATAGTGGAGAAAGTGTATCGTTATATTTTGAAGCTTTCTAACATCAATACAATATTTATAAAATTTGGTGTTTTATGGTTACTTAGTAAATATTCGACTACTATCACAAATATCTTCCAAGTTTTATCGCCCGTGTTAGCCATTATTTTATGAAGATAAGTATTATCCTTCATCAATGTCTGAATGTGAAGGCCATAAAAATTCCAGCTTTCCAGTATTCAAAACCAGAGCCAATTCAGTACATTCATATACGTGTAACATATTAAACCAAGACCTGAAAATAATTTGTTTAGAATCGACTACTGAATCCGATTGGGTGGTTTTTATTAATATTTAATTTTCACCGAATCAGTAATTAGTATATCTGAAATTATATTTATTTTTAGGCTTACGATTCCATGGGTTGTTTGAATTAGAAAACTGAACCTTATTTCAAACATGTAAGACTAATTTCTACTTGTACTAAATTGTAGTATTCCTTTCGAGTAACTATTAATTAACTGTGGTGTTAGTTTAAATAAAAAGTTTCATTAGGTTTTTTTACGAAATGACAACAATCAAATCTTCTAGGTGACGTGAGCGATATGACACTGTCATACGATTATATTGCATGTTTTGGTATAAAATCTTTTAAATCACATAATAGTAATCTGTGTTTTAAATATCGATTAAATTCAGCATCGCAGTAAATTAGCAAAGTATAAGCTTATAAAATAAATTGTCTGCTGTAATCGCGAAAACCCCAATATAAGTGCTAGTGAGAATCAAATATGTTTACATTTATTATGTGCGCGCGAAGTGTGATACGAGAGTGACAGAAAAGTTTTATTTACTAAGTAACGTTGTTAGTGCAACCACAAATTTTGTGGTAAGTTGGTATATCAAATATCTTAAAAACAAAATGATTACATGTCCCGAAATGAGTTTACGCTTTTGCTATTATATAAGAACTCTATATTCTATTTGGGGTATCCGAGGTCTTGCGCTTATTATGTTACACGTTGTATACAATCGAAAACTGTGTACTCGAAATCATACACATGCAAGGCAACACACAATTATACGAGTACTAGAAGTGTCCCGCGGCTTCGCCCGCGTCATAAACTTCTTTTATTTACTTATAACGTTTCTTTTGTAAAAACCTTTCTATCATAAAATACATCAAAAAAGAATTAGCCAAATCGGTTCATTTGTTTTCAAGTTATCACGTGACTAAGGGAAATAGGGATTTATATTTATAAAACCCGAAAAACCATATTGAATTTCAGACTTTGTTACCTACCCCATTTCGAAAAATCCTGCAACACGTATTTACTTCTTTATTTTCAGAAGTACTTAAGTAAAGTTTCGAATAAAACATACTATCTCATCTTGTTTTGCCATACAAACTTTTAATCCCCGTTCCGTCTCCTTAAGAGGTGAATTAGGAAAATCCTTTCTTATCGGATACTACGTCATAATAACTATCTGTATTCTAAACTTCAGCGCAATATTGATTTTTAGACTTTGTTACCCCAATTCACCCTCTTTGGAGTGGCATTTTGAAATAGCCTGAAACTCGTATTTAATAATTTATTTACTGAAGTACTTGTGTGAAGCTTCGAATATAAAGACTATACAAACTTTTCATCCCCGCTTCATCCCCTTAAAGAGTGAATTTTGAAAAATCCTTTCTTAACGGATACTTACGTCAAAACAACTATCTGCATGCCAAATTTCAGCGCAACCCGAAACAATATTGGTTTTCAGACTTTGTTTCCCTATTTCACTCTCTTAGGGTGGCATTTCAAACAAGCCTGCCACACGTGTTTACTTATTTTTTTACTGAAGCACTTATGTGAAGTTTCGAATACTGCGTAAGTATATATATAATAATACTATCTTATCTTGTTCCTCCATACAAACTTTGAATCCCCTTTTCATCCCCTTAAGGGGTAAATTTTAGAAAATCATTTTTCAGATGAAACTAACGTCGTAATAACTATCTGCATGCCAAATTTCAGCGCAACCCGAAACAATATTGGTTTTTAGACTTTGTTACCCCATTTCACCCTTTTAGGGGTGGCATTTTGAAAAAGCCTAAAACACGTATTTACTTATTTTTTTACTGAAGCACTTGTGTGAAATTTCGAATAGAAAAGACTACCTAATCTGGTTTCTCCATACAAACTTTGAGCCCCCATTTCATCCCCTAAAAGTGTGAATTTTGGAAAATCCTTTCTTAGTACACCCTTACGTACTAAGTCAAATTTACCCTTCAAATTTCAAGTCTCTACGACCAGCGGTTTAGGCTGTGCGTTGTCTGTCAGTCAGTCAGTCAGTCTGTCAGTATGTCAGGACAAAGATTCTTATAGTATTAGATTCCCTGCAAGCACCTGAACTCGACATCTCGTTACCAAAATAGGCCGGACAGTCAACATGTACCCGTATTAGTGGGATTTATTTATACACCCAAGCGCTTTCAGTAACAATGAAGAATATATATAGCCAATAGTAACAGGGAGGCCATAACGAGGAAGGGCGAAGGCATTATCTCTCGCGGTTGACCGAGCTTCGATCACTGCCTCAAAGAGCCGAACGCCTTGTTAGCGCCTAATGACATGAGAATAAAATCACCACTTATTTATAACTTGCATTATATTTAGGAGCATTCTTAGTATCCACTCAGGTGCGAGGCACGGATGTGACCGTTTCTCGGCCATTGTGAATCGAGTAGGACTTTTGTTCCGTCCGTCCGTAATATATAAAGAAAAAAACCATTAAATAACTATTCATATTCATATTTATTTATTCCGAGAACAACATTAATTGTATTGGAAATTACACATTAAAAAAAATAATATCACCGATACATAAATTCATTTAAAAAATATCAAAAATTAACAATGAAATAATTACATATTTAAATAAATAAATAAATTATATACATTGGTAAAACAATTAAACAATAAATGTGAGTCAATTTTGAAATATGCCAATAGTTAAATTGATAAAAATAATCATAATCAAAAAGTCAAACTAATATCCATTAACAAAATTCATTTTCATTAGTCAAAAGCAAAGTAATAAAACACATGTCAAAACAAAACAAAAAGGTCAAATTACAATTACTTATTTAGAAAGTCATATTATATTTTATTAATATCTCGGTCTTCAATATATTCCGTAACAGTGTATTAACACTTTTCCAAAACGAAGGACTTTAAATTATTTTTAAAAGAGTTACTATTTTGAATAACTTTGAAGGCGGTTGGTAATTCGATTTGACTGCACTCTGACACAGTGACTAACAACATTTAGGGATGAGACAATATTATTTTGTACGAGTATATCTTTCCTTCGCGTCCGTTCTCTTTTTTTTCAATCCTCTTCCGATTCAAGACTACTTAATTTTTTTACAAAGTTCGTAAGTGTAACTAGAATGTAGAGGCATGGCACCGTCAGTATTTTTAAAGCGATAAAATGTGGTTTACATGAGTCCGTTTGAGGAATTCGAACCATAGTTCGAATGGCTCTCTTTTCTATGATAAAAGCTGCTTCTGTGTTATATTTATAGCTGTTGCCCCATAACATTATACTATACTTAAAATTAGATTCTACTAATGCAAAATATACTTGTCTCAGTTGTGTACTTGTAACTTCGTCTCTTAATTTCCTGATGACATAACATGCAGAACTAACACTTGCTTCAATAGTTTTTATTTCGTCCTTCCAGTTTAGGTTATCGTCAATATGTATTCCTAGAAATGTAACTACTTTTACACAGTCAATTTGATCACCATTGAACTTAAAGGAAACTGTAGGATTTTTGAATGATATTTGGTAACAGAGCCAGCAAGAACCTTGCCAGCCAGTAAGCGACGACGTTTGCCTATAATAGAAACCGTGGCACGCAACAAAAACTGTGTACCTACTAGCAGAAGTTTTAGCACTACCAAAAGGACTAGACAGACTGTCTATGATAAAAATGTAACCTATGGGTTATGCATACGTCGATAGATAGGCAATACTGCAATAGCCCAATAGCTGAGGCGTCGGCCTGGCGATCAAGAGGTCGTGAGTTCGATCCCCACCCAATGCACTATTGACTGCAGGCTCAAGCATATTTGGCTTAGTTGGAGGGGCTAGTAATGTGAAACCCACATTGCTAGTAAGCTTTTATTACACTAATGTACTAATAATAATAATTATTATTATTATTATAATAAAAAATAATAATAATATTGACAACCGCTGTGACAACACGTCTTTTTTGAAAATTTTATTTTTATTTTACTTTTCAATCCAATTTCGAGATTTTTACTCCAAAGTGCTAGATATCTACAAGAAAAAGGAAATTAAATACTAAGACATTGTACAAAAGAATAATAAAGAAATTACGCCGAAACCAGATAAGAAAAAGCATACGGAATCATAGTTTTTACTTGACACATTATGTCAAAAACATCAACAAATAAAATAAGATTGGATTGTGATATAAGTAAGTTAGATGATAACAAGATCCCAAAACAGACGACAAGCGGAAACTAGAGCGCACCCACCACCTTCGCCCGTCGCATCATGTCCGAGCTCGTCATCGGGAGACGAATTCGTAACTCCCCCGGAAGGCAGCTCGTCGAGTGATGACGACGGGTCTACGCCGCCGCCGCCGCCACCACCACCAGTGCGACGACGAGGACGACCACCGCTGCCGGCATGCTTGGGGCCTGCGGGGCAATCTGCTCCGCGCCCGGTCCCCGCTACCGGTGGTGTAGCGCGACACATGCGATGGACTGAATGTATGAACGAGAATTGCATGCGCGCCTACTACGGGGTTACAGAGGGAGGAACAAACCTGTCCGCGTACCGTGATAGGATGCTACCTCTGTTTCAGACCCTTGAACCAGCCGTCGCCGTTACCGCACAACGACTGTCGGATCAGGTGCGGGCTATCCAGCGGCTCAAGTTGTTGGACGACTCTGCGCTTAATCGGCTGCGTCTGGAGGCGTTACCTATTATTCCTACTACTTCTGCTTTAGCGCGGGACGCGCCCGGTGTGTCGTCAACGCAGAGGCCGGCAGGCTCGCCTTTGACGTCTGCCCCGGCGGGTGCCGCGCTAGACGCAGACGATTGTACGAATACTATCGTAAGTACCCAGACTAATGAGCAATTGAGGAGGGTTTTCGAAGACGCGATTTTGGAGTATCGCTCTACACCTGATTCTAGGCCGCGACTACCACGTTTGCCAATGAATAAACGTAGCCTCGCGTTAATGGGAGCCCTAAACGTTTTGCTAGTCCCGTATATGCGGACTAGCGAAACATTAGTTGACACACACTCGATTCTATATTGCACGGCCATAGCGGCGTGTCGCGTCGCTCGTGTTAAGTTTCCGGACTCTGGTCGATCGCCGCGACACGCCGCTGTCCCCGCGAGGCTAAAAAGAATCGAGTGTCGTATTAATTTGTTTAGGACTCTCATCGCGAAGTTGATCTGCTTCAGAAGGGGCAACCATCGCCCCCGAGTCATGCGTTTCGTGAACCAGGCCTTTCTTGGGACCGGAATTAAACCCCGGGACTACATGGCCTGTATCACGGAACGTATTGACTTTCTGAAGCAGAAAATTTATGCATTGGCAAACCGTATTCGTCGCTATAGAGAGCGTGTGGATAGATATTGGCAAAATCGCCTCTTCCAAAATGACCAAAGGAAGGTGTACCGGAGTTGGGAAGGCACCAACCAATGTGTGAGTGATGGGCAGTGTCCGGATGCTATTGTCATGAATCACTTCTGGCGTAGTATCTGGTCGGTGCCCGTCAAACACACGGAGGGTGATTGGATGAGCGTCGTTGAGCGTGCGTGTGAGCCGATCGAATCCATGGGGGCTATTAGTATTAGCCCCGAAGACGTGAGTTGTGCGATCCGTACGGCCCAGAATTGGAAAAGTCCTGGACCGGACGGATTACACAACTTCTGGATAAAATGGATTCGATGCTCACACGACTGCTGAGCGACACAATTTCAACAAGCCCTCGAGGTTGGTACCTTGCCAACATTCATGACAACCGGTGTCACCTTCCTGCTCCACAAGTCCGGTAGTACCACGGAACCGAAGAACTATAGACCCATTACATGCTTACCAACGCTGTACAAGCTTCTTACATCTATTCTGAGGTTTAAAATTAATTCGCACATTGTTGCACACAATATTTTGGCCCCCTCTCAGAATGGATGTAAGGTTGGGTCGCGTGGTACTAAGGAGCTCCTCCTCATCGACACGGCCATTTGTCAACAAGTCCGGCGGAACAAAGGGGCTCTCTCCACCGCCTGGATTGACTACAAGAAGGCCTATGATTCAGTGCCTCATACCTGGCTGGAGAGGATCTTGGAGTTGTATAAAATTGATACAACTCTGAGATCTTTTCTAGGTTCTTGTATGAGGCAGTAGACCACAGTCCTTCGTCAACCGGGTGATGGAGACAGCCTCTCTGGTCCGCAGGACTTTATAAGGATTGAGCGAGGCATCTTCCAGGGTGACAGTCTGAGTCCGTTGTGGTTCTGTCTAGCCCTAAATCCTCTAAGCACATTATTAGAGGATTCAGGGCTAGGCTATCGGCTTAAGAGAGAGGGTGAAGTCATTTTACACTTGCTGTACATGGATGACCTCAAACTTTTTGCACCGAAGCGCCATGATTTGATGGAATTACTGAAAGTCACTGAGACTTTCAGCAACGCCATCAACATGGAGTTCGGTGTAGATAAGTGTGCGGTCATGCACGTGCAGCGGGGGAAAGTTGTGAATTCCATGAATTTACAACTCTCTGATACAATGACTTTCAGATCTCTCTCCGAAGCCGACACCTACAAATACCTTGGTATGTCAAGAGTCATTAGGTAACGAGAGTGGGGGGATAAAACAGTCGGTGAAGGAGCGTTTCTTTGGTCGCCTGACAAAGGTACTTAACAGTCTTTTGTCAGGAGGCAACAAGGTGCGTGCCTTTAACGGCTGGGTTATGCCTCTACTTATATACACATTTGGCATACTAAGGTGGACTCAGACTGAACTAGACGCCCTGGATAGAAAAGTTCGAAAACAATTGACATCACATCGCATGCTTCACCCACGCTCGTCTGTTATGAGACTGTATATCCCACGGAAATGGGGTGGTCGAGGCTTTTTAAATGCCAAGACACTCCACAACCGTGAGGTATGCAGTCTCCGGGAATATTTCCTAAACAACGAGTGTGGGATACATTGCGATGTGGTGTCAGTTGACAAGACTTTCACCCCTCTAACCTTA
Source organism: Cabera pusaria (assembly GCA_954871355.1). Taxonomy (NCBI): domain Eukaryota; kingdom Metazoa; phylum Arthropoda; class Insecta; order Lepidoptera; family Geometridae; genus Cabera; species Cabera pusaria. The sequence goes on from OX940888.1 coordinate 13,852,321, forward strand.
GGCAAAGAGAACTGGCGCAAGCCTTAGGTACTGAGCACCGAGGACCGCAAAGACGTATGGAAGAGCAAGGAGCTGCATGGCCGGTTCTATCGAGTCTTAACGGGACCCGATGTGGACCTGCTCGCGTCGGTGAACTGGCTACGATTCGGGGACCTCTTTGGGGAAACCGAAGGTTTTGTTTGTGCAATTGCGGACGAAGTTATCAAGACGAACAACTACCGGAAATATATTATGAAGGACGGTACGGTCGACATATGTCGGGCATGCCGCCGTCCCGGAGAGTCACTCAGACATATCATTTCCGGTTGTTCTCATCTTGCTAACTCCGAGTACTTGCACAGACATAACCTCGTAGCCAGGATCATCCACCAGCAACTTGCTCTTCAATACGGCCTTGTCGAGTCTGAGGTGCCGTACTATAAGTACGCACCTGCGCCAGTTCTTGAAAATGGTCATGCTTTGCTCTATTGGGACCGATCGGTTATCACGGACAGGACTATTGTCGCCAATAAACCTGATATCGTGATAGTCGACCGGTCCCAGCGGCGGGCAGTGTTAGTTGACATCACCATCCCGCATGACGAGAACACCTTGAAGGCTGAAAAGGACAAGATCAGCAAGTACCTTGACTTGTCTTTCGAGGTTACCGCCATGTGGGATGTTGATTCGACTAGCATTGTCCCAATAGTCGTTTCTGCGAACAGCCTAATAGCGAAGAGTCTCGACCAACATCTCAAGAGACTCTCGCTAGACGGCTGGATCAAGGGCCAGATACAGAAGGCGGTACTTCTTGACACGGCACGCATCGTCAGGAGGTTCCTCTCTCTGCAGCCCTAACCACCGGTAGCTTGGGCCCTGCCCCGCTGCTGGCGGCACTCTAGGTTTAGGTTTTTTTATAATATTGTTTATTTGTAATGATTTTTTTCTATTTTTGTTTGGATATCTTTATTGTAAAAAAACCTAAAACTAAGAAAGAAAATAAATAACGTGAATAATAATATAATAATCTATACTAATATTATAAAGAGAGAACATTTGTATTTTTGTATTTTTGTATGTTTGTAATGAGTAAGCTCAAAAACTACTGAACCGATTTAAAAAATTCTTTCACTTATACATTGAATGGACTTCATCTATATATATAATAATATAATATAATATTTTATTTTCGGGTCAGAATCAGGGTAACTATCCTTTACGCCAAAGGGCCGTCCAATATCAATACGTAAGTATTATAAAACAAAGTTCATCACTGCGTCTGTCTGTCTGTTCGCAATAATCTCAATAGCTACTGAACGGATTATCATGCGGTTTTCACCAATAGCCAGAGTGTTTATGAGGAAGGTTTAGGTGCATAATTCGTTAAGGTTTTGTGTAAATTGGATGAAATATGACGATGGTTGTTAAATATGTTCATATTTTATATTCGATGCAACAAACTGATGCAAATTTTGTAGGCATTTTGTATGTTCTACCCGTGCGAAGCCGGGGCGGGCTGCTAGTTTTTAAATAAAAATAAATAGGTAACTTAACGAAAGATTTGAAACAAAAAAAAATGTAACTTGAGAACTTAAATATTCAAATAATAATAAAACTATAATAAACGGACACTCAATATTGTAAGTAGCTTATCAAAATAAATAATATTAAACTACATAGGCAGGATCAATATTTGCATATGTGAATGTGTTTAGTTAGTATTTTTTTGTCCGAAATTTTCCGACAGTATGTCAAAAATACCTAAATTTATACATATATTTTAACACCAAACTTAATCCGCTTGATATCCTAAGCCTATGTTCTTGACTGTACCGTAATTTGACGCAGGGGTTGCGCTCACCTTAATGATAAATCTCAGCAGCCTTAGAGATTTTGTTCTATTTTATCCCCGTAAGTCGTGTAACTCCTTCAATTTGTACAAGTACTACGTAAAGGTCAAATTACGTTTTACTACTTTAGCCATAAAGAGGATGTTCAGAACGAGCAATCAAAAGCAGATATCGTACCTCGCAGTTGATCTAATAAATGTCCCTTGTGTGTGCGAACGGAGGCGTAACTTTCTCTGAATTATGGTCGATTCGTATATTTTTGTTTCGCAAACATTTTACTTGTTTACGAATACAGGTACACTTAGCTCTCTGTCTAGGTGAGTTATGCGAAACCACTGATTTATCTTTTCTCTCTTCTGACATAGTTTACACGAAACTTCTTCTATATATTGCAGGCACTGATGTACATAACAAACAACTTCCTGATATAACAGTAGATTTATGAGTGAATAACCGTACCTCATAGACACTTTCATCCCGTATTTAACCCGTCCCCTATAGAGGTTGAATTTCCAAGAATTTTTCTTGGTGCTCACCTATAAGGTAGGTGATTGCAGAATTTCAAGTTTCTTTGCACAGCAGTTTAGGCTGTATGATGTGTGACAGTAAACCAGTCACTGTTATTATTTTAGTAACTAGATTTTCAAACAACCGTCAAAAGTTAGCGCTGACAAAATTTAATAAAGGTTTATTTAAATCAAATCTTCGATCATGACAAACAAATATTCTAGTCCCGACGTAGCGAGTCAGCGTTTTCTAACGGTCGAATTGAATCGCGCACATGTGCAAATGATAGGTTAGATCTACACCCGTTTCCCGTCCCCGTCACACCGCATCAGGACGCGACCTACATAAAAGTCCAGAATTAAGTACGCATCCGACCAACTGGCAAAACGTACGAATAGATAATTTACAGCTAGGTGACCTTCGGTGGATTTCAGCAGTAGATATGAGAAGGGGAGTAGAGCCGGGAAGACAATGTCGTACATATTTTAAGCGGGCACGCCCCGTTCGCACAAAGGCGTAATTTATAGGGCCGCGCGGAGACGGGTGCCTGAGTTATGTCCCGACGATAGCGACGAGCTTTTAACTGCCTAATGGAGCGATTTACTCGGGCCACCTTGAGCCTGGTCTGCTGTTTACACTCAAGTACACCGAACGCTGAATCGAAAGGATAACCGATGGGGAATTTGTCTCCTGTCGTTGAATAACGACAACCATTTTTTAATGAATTATTTAATACTTTATGTGTCGGTTTAGGTGAAATGGTCAAGTGGCGAGATATAGTTTGTCGTTCTATGTGTTGTGCAATGGGAAATGTGGAGCAACCACAAAGTTTTTCAATAAAACATAGCCCTCTGAGACAACATTTCAATGGAGCGGCGTGCGATGTTTACGGCCCGAGAGCCGTCCGTGGAGCCCGCCTCTCCACACTACAGTACAATCCAATACGAAGGTATTGATCAAATTGTTTGGAAAGAAACGCACACCTAGATAAAAGAAGAACCGTCTACAAAATATTTTCACATACAAGTTCTATTCAAAACCCTTCGCGTCTCTAGAAATTGACTATACTCGTACCTACGTACAGGGGCCTTATTCAGTATGACCAATGAGATAACGCGTTCCTTAACGCGCCACGTTACGTTATTAAAAATTGTATTCTGTATGCCACACGATAGGTAAATTATAAAAAACGCGCGCGTTACACGTCCTCGTATGTCACGATATTTTGACAGCTCAAATCGCGCTCATAACCTTACCCTACCGCGTTTTAATTGGCATAGAGAATACCATAACGCGGAGATATCGTAACACGGCACGGTAAGACTTTAAAATGGTCATACTGAATAAGGCCCCAGATCTGTATCGGATTGCCATCAAAGCTTACCTTCGTATGTATGTATATAACGAAAGCTATATTTTTAAAATGGATGAAATGCGATGTACCCTAGGAAAAGTCTTGAGATAAATTTACTCTTCTGTTGATCATAATATAATAACATATGGGTTCATACATTTTCTTTAAAATTGTTGAGTTGAGTTAGCTTTACTTTTTGAGACAAATACTTTATACTTCCAAGTTATGTTTATGTTTTTAAGTTATATATGATATTTTTATTTCGTTATTATATATATTACCAGAAATAATATATAATATTACCATACTATACTTCTCCGAAGTTTCAAAATAACACAAAGTATATCACATAGTAGGTACCTATATTGCTTGTCCAATTTAAGTTATCGTTGTGCAGCGTTGTTGAGTATCACTACCCCAGCAATACGTAGGTAGATACATTTAAATATTAGCAACCCTCAAGAGAGCCACTTGTACCAGAGTTGACCTACATGTTGTCATGTTGTTGCATTTTTATCCAGCGGCTTATCCTTACAACGCCTCGTGCATATTTACATGCCTTAGATGTAGTTCTGAATATGCGAGCCAGTTCTTTGGATCAGACCCGTAGTTTTGCTCGGTGCCCGGCGCCTTTTGTTTCGTATTGCACTGCAGGTCAAGAGCAATCCTCTGGGATTGCTTGCAGCTATACACTGAGAAAAATAAGCCTTTTAAAAAACAGTTGCTCGATGTACTTGCACGAATTAAACGAAATCTACATGACGTTTTAAATCATATAATTATGTGATAGATTTTTATTAATATTCTTTAAGTCACGAGTAAAAGATACCTGTTCAGGTATCTTTTAGGTAAACCTGCTACATCGTCGATCACATCTTCGCTTAGCATCAGATAAAATAGTAGTCAAACGCTTGCTTAGCTAATATAATTGTTGTAATTAATTTTAGATATAATACGATATTTGCACACCATGAATCATGGTAGAATGTATAAGGCGCTACTGTAATTATTATGTAATAATAATAATAATAAACCCGCAGGGGCGGCTTTGTGGCGAGCCGACGGTGAGTGGCGACACCGCGTACCCCTATCCCGTGAGGGCTAAATGAGACCCTCTGACACCCGGCTTGCCTTGACCGGCCGGCCGGTGGTGGGAATCGCAAGAGCTAAGACCTAAGCTCCAGGGTGGAAGTGTTAAAGGCATAAAGCCGCTAGTAGCGTTTAGTGAAAGTGCAGCACACCTCTCAACACCCTTAGCTATCCACGCCAATGTTGCCCCTCGGCGCCGACATAACGGTCCGCCTTTATGGGGGGTCCATTCAGTAGGTGGCAAGTCACCACCCGCCTAAATATTTTGTAATGAGGCATAATTGGCGGGTGCCGTACCTCATCCCATAGACCAGCATTCCGACATTAATCAGCTCACTTAATAGTCTCATAATATAATGTACCATCTTTTTATACTATAGTTTCCCATATCTCCTCCTCATCCATTAATAATACCTAAGTAAACATTGTAAAGGGCCTCTTGATGTTGGCTTCGGCTCCATCAATGCCCTCTAAAAGACCAGGCGTGTACGACCCGTGAGTTAAATTGAATAAACGAATAATAATAAAAAATAAAAATTTTGACACCGCTCAGAAAAGACGTCTTTTGGAAAATTTTCTTTTGATATTACTTTTATTAAACAATTTTACTTTCATAATTACAACACAACAACCATACAATAAAAGCAGGAAGTATAATAAATGTGTTTATATTATTTCATCAAAAAAAAGTACTTCGAGTAATATATATTTAATCTACATACAATTTTCCGGATCTGACATACAGTTATGTCATCAAAATCAATAAACTATGTACAAGGCACTTCAACGCAAGTACAGAATTGTTGTAAAAGTAATAAAAAATGATCACAAGATCCCAGAAACGATTAGCGGATACAAGCAGCGCGCACCTACCACCTCCGCCCGTCGCGTTATCTCCGAGCACATCGTCGGAGGACGACTTTGTCACTCCCCCGGAGGGCAGCTCGTCGAGTGATGACGACGGGCATACGCCGCCGCCGCCGCCACCACCACCTGCGCGGCGACGAGTACGGCCACCGCTACCGGCACGCTTGGGGCCTGTGGGGCATTCTGCTCCGCGCCCGGCCCTCGCTACCGGTGGTGTAGCGCGTCGCATGCGATGGATCCAGTCTATAAATGAGAACTGCATGCGCGCCTACTACGGGGCTACAGAGCGAGGAACTAACCTGTCCGCGTACCGTGATAGGATACTACCTCTGTTTCAGACCCTTGAGCCAGCCGTCGCCGTCTCTGCACAACGACTATCAGATCAGGTGCGAGCCATCCAGCGGCTCAAACTGTTGGACGACTCAGCGCTTGATCGACTGCGTCTGGAGGCGTTACCTATTATTCATACTACTTCTGCTTTAGCGCGGGACCCGCCCAGTGTGTCGTCAACGCAGGGGCCGACAGGCTCGGCATCGACGTCTGCCCCGGCGGATGCCGCGCTAGACGCAGACGATTGTACGAATACTAACGTAAGTACCCAGACTAATGAGCATTTGAGGAGGGCTTTGGAAGACGCGATTTTGGAGTATCGCACTATTCCCACAGTCATTCGTCAACCGGGTGATGGAGACAGCCTCTCTGGTCCGCAGGACTTTATAAGGATTGAGCGAGGCATCTTCCAGGGTGACAGTCTGAGTCCGTTGTGGTTCTGTCTAGCCCTAAATCCTCTAAGCACATTATTAGAGGATTCAGGGCTAGGCTATCGGCTTAAGAGAGAGGGTGAAGTCATTTCACACTTGCTGTACATGGATGACCTCAAACTTTTTGCACCGAAGCGCCATGATTTGATGGAGTTACTGAAAGTCACTGAGACTTTCAGCAACGCAATCAACATGGAGTTCGGTGTAGATAAGTGCGCGGTCATGCACGTGCAGCGGGGGAAAGTTGTGAATTCAATAAATTTACAACTTTCTGATACAATGAGTTTCAGATCTCTCTCCGAAGCCGACACCTATATACCTTGTTATGTCAGAGTCATTAGGTATCGAAAGTGGGGGGATAAAACAGTCGGTGAAGGAGCGTTTCTTTGGTCGCCTGACAAAGGTACTTAACAGTCTTTTGTCAGGAGGCAACAAGGTGCGTGCCTTCAATGGCTGGGTTATGCCCCTACTTATATACACCTTTGGCATACTAAGGTGGACTCAGACCGAGTTAGACGCCCTGGACAGAAAGGTTCGACAACAACTGACGTCACATCGCATGCTCCACCCACGCTCGTCTGTTATGAGACTGTATATTCCACGGAAATGGGGTGGTCGAGGCTTTTTGAATGCCAAGACTCTCCATAACCGTGAAGTATGCCGTCTCCAGGAATATTTCTTTAACAACGAGTGTGGGATGCATTGTGATGTGGTAGCAGTTGACAGGACCTTAACGCCTCTCTCCTTAGGCAAAGAGAACTGGCGCAAACCTCAGGTGCTGAGCACAGAAGACCGCAAGGACGTATGGAAGAGCAAGGAGCTGCACGGCAGGTTCTATCGGACCTTAACAGGGCCCGATGTGGATTTGCTCGCATCGGTGAACTGGCTACGATTCGGAGACCTCTTTGGGGAAACCGAAGGCTTTGTTTGTGCAATTGCTGACGAAGTTATCAAGACGAACAACTACCGGAAATATATCATGAAGGACGGTACGGTCGACATTTGTCGGGCATGCCGCCGTCCCGGAGAGTCACTCAGGCATATTATTTCCGGTTGTTCTCATCTTGCTAACGGCGAGTACTTGCACAGACATAACCTCGTAGCCAGGATCATCCACCAGCAACTTGCTCTTCAATACGGCCTTGTCGAGTCTGAGGTACCGTACTATAAGTACGCACCTGCGCCAGTAATCGAAAATAGTCGTGCTTTGCTCTATTGGGACCGATCTATTATCACGGACAGGACTATTGCCGCCAATAAGCCTGATATCGTGATAGTCGACCGGTCCCAGCGGCGGGCAGTTTTAGTCGACATCACCATCCCGCATGACGAGAACCTCGTGAAGGCTGAAAAGGACAAGCTTAGCAAGTACCTTGACTTGTCTTACGAGGTTACCGCCATGTGGGATGTTGACTCGACTAGCATTGTCCCGATAGTCGTGTCAGCAAACGGCCTAATAGCGAAGAGTCTCGACCAACATCTCAAGAGACTCTCGTTAGACGGCTGGATCAAGGGCCAGATACAGAAGGCGGTACTTCTTGACACGGCAAGCATCGTCAGGAGGTTCCTCTCTCTGCAGCCCTAACCACCGGTAGCTTGGGCCCTGCCCCGCTGCTGGCGGCACTCTAGGTTTAGGTTTTTTTATAATATTGTTTATTTTATAATAATTTTTTTATTGTTGTTTTGATATCTATATTGTAAAAAAACCTATACCTAAGATCAAAAAATAAATATGTACATAATAATAATATTGACAACCGCTGTGACAACACGTCTTTTTTGAAAATTTTATTTTTATTTTACTTTTCAATCCAATTTCGAGATTTTTACTCCAAAGTGCTAGATATCTACAAGAAAAAGGAAATACTAAGGCATTGTACAAAAGAATAATAAAGAAATTACGCCGAAACCAGATAAGAAAAAGAATACTGAATCATAGTTTTTACTTGACACATTATGTCAAAAACATCAACAAATAAAATAAGATTGGATTGTGATATAAGTAAGTTAGATGATAACAAGATCCCAAAAAAGACGACAAGCGGAAACTAGAGCGCAACCACCACCTTCGCCCGTCGCATCATGTCCGAGCTCGTCATCGGGAGACGAATTCGTAACTCCCCCGGAAGGCAGCTCGTCGAGTGATGACGACGGGCCTACGCCGCCGCCGCCGCCACCACCACCAGTGCGACGACGAGGACGGCCACCGCTGCCGGCACGCTTGGGGCCTGCGGGGCAATCTGCTCCGCGCCCGGTCCCCGCTACCGGTGGTGTAGCGCGACGCATGCGATGGACTGAATGTATGAACGAGAATTGCATGCGCGCCTACTACGGTGTTACAGAGGGAGGAACAAACCTGTCCGCGTACCGTGATAGGATGCTACCTCTGTTTCCGACCCTTGAACCAGCCGTCACCGTTACCGCACAACGACTGTCGGATCAGGTGCGGGCCATCCAGCGGCTCAAGTTGTTGGATGACTCTGCGCTTAATCGGCTGCGTCTGGAGGCGTTACCTATTATTCCTACTATCTGTTTTAGCGCGGGACGCGCCCGGTGTGTCGTCAACGCAGGGGCCGGCAGGCTCGGCTTTGACGTCTGCACCGGCGGGTGTCGCGCTAGACGCAGACGATTGTACGAATACTATCGTAAGTACCCAGACTAATGAGCAATTGAGGAGGGTTTTCGAAGACGCGATTTTGGAGTATCGCTCTACACCTGATTCTAGGCCGCGACTACCACGTTTGCCAATGAATAAACGTAGCCTCGCGTTAATGGGAGCCCTAAACGTTTTGCTAGTCCCGTATATGCGGACTAGCGAAACATTAGTTGACACACACTCGATTCTATATTGCGCGGCCATAGCGGCGTGTCGCGTCGCTCGTGTTAAGTTTCCGGACTCTGACCGATCGCCGCGACGCTCCGCTGTCCCCGCGTGGCAATAAAGAATCGAGTGTCGTATTAATTTGTTTAGGACTCTCATCGCGAAGTTGATCTGCTTCAGAGGGGGCAACCATCGTCCCCGAGTCATGCGTTTCGTGAACCAGGCCTTTGTTGGGGCCGGAATTAGACCCCGGGACTACATGGCCTGTATCACGGAACGTATTGACTTTCTGAAGCAGAAAGTTTATGCATTGGCAAACCGTATTCGTCGCGTGTGGATAGATATTGGCAAAATCGCCTCTTCCAAAATGACCAAAGGAAGGTGTACCGGAGTTGGGAAGGCACCAACCAATGTGTGAGTGATGGGCAGTGTCCGGATGCTATTGTCATGAATAACTTCTGGCGTAGTATCTGGTCGGTGCCCGTCGAACACACGGAGGGTGATTGGATGAGCGTCGTTGAGCGTGCGTGTGAGCCTATCGAATCCATGGGGGCTATTAGTATTAGCCCCGAAGACGTGAGTTGTGCGATCCGTACGGCCCAGAATTGGAAAAGTCCTGGACCGGACGGATTACACAACTTCTGGATAAAGTGGATTCGATGCTCACACGACTGCTTAGCGACACAATTCCAACAAGCCCTCGAGGTTGGTTCCTTGCCAACATTCATGACAACCGGTGTCACCTTCCTGCTCCACAAGTCCGGTAGTACCACGGAACCGAAAAACTATAGACCCATCACATGCTTGCCGACGCTTTACAAGCTACTTATATCTATTCTGAGATTCAAAATTAATTCGCACATTGTTGCGCACAACATTTTGGCCCCCTCTCAGAATGGATGTAAGGTTGGGTCCCGTGGTACTAAGGAGCTCCTCCTCATCGACACGACCATTTGCCAACAAGTCCGGCGGAACAAAGGGGCTCTCTCCTCCGCCTGGATTGACTACAAGAAGGCCTATGATTCAGTGCCTCATACATGGCTGGAGAGGATCTTGGAGTTGTATAAAATTGATACAACTCTGAGATCTTTTCTAGGTTCTTGTATGAGGCAGTGGACCACAGTCCTTCGTCAACCGGGTGGTGGAAACAGCCTCTCTGGCAAAGAGTAACATAATATATCTCTCTGGTCCGCAGGACTTCATAAGGACTGAGTGAGGCATCTTCCAGGGTGACAGTCTGAGTCCGTTGTGGTTCTGTCTAGCCCTAAATCCTCTAAGCACATTATTAGAGGATTCAGGGCTAGGCTATCGGCTTAAGAGAGAGGGTGAAGTGGATGACCTCAAACTTTTCGCACCGAAGCGCCATGATTTGATGGAATTACTGAAAGTCACTGAGACTTTCAGCAACGCCATCAACATGGAGTTCGGTGTAGATAAGTGTGCGGTCATGCACGTGCAGCGGGGGAAAGTTGTAAATTCCATGAATTTACAACTCTCTGATACAATGACTTTCAGATCTCTCTCCGAAGCCGACACCTATAACTACCTTGGTATGTCAGAGTCATTAGGTATCGAGAGTGGAGGCATAAAACAGTCGGTGAAGGAGCGTTTCTTTGGTCGCCTGACAAAGGTACTTAACAGTCTTTTGTCAGGAGGCAACAAGGTGCGCGCCTTTAACGGCTGGGTTATGCCTCTACTTATATACACCTTTGGCATACTAAGGTGGACTCAGACTGAACTAGACGCCCTGAATAGAAAAGTTCGAAAGCAATTGACATCACATCGCATGCTTCACCCACGCTCGTCTGTTATGAGACTGTATATCCCACGGAAATGGGGTGGTCGAGGCTTTTTAAATGCCAAGACACTCCACAACCGTGAGGTATGCAGTCTCCGTGAATATTTCCTAAACAACGAGTGTGGGATGCATTGCGATGTGGTGTCAGTTGACAAGACTTTCACCCCTCTATCCTTAGGCAAAGAGAACTGGCGCAAGCCTTAGGTGCTGAGCACCGAGGACTGCAAGGACGTATGGAAGAGCAAGGAGTCTTAACGGGACCCGATGTGGACCTGCTTGCGTCGGTGAACTGGCTACGATTCGGGGACCTCTTTGGGGAAACCGAAGGCTTTGTTTGTGCAATTGCTGACGAAGTTATCAAGACGAACAACTACCGGAAATATATTATGAAGGACGGTACGGTCGACATATGTCGGGCATGCCGCCGTCCCGGAGAGTCACTCAGACATATCATTTCCGGTTGTTCTCATCTTGCTAACTCCGAGTACTTGCACAGACATAACCTCGTAGCCAGGATCATCCACCAGCAACTTGCTCTTCAATACGGCCTTGTCGAGTCTGAGGTGCCGTACTATAATTACGCACCTGCGCCAGTTCTTGAAAATGGTCATGCTTTGCTCTATTGGGACCGATCGGTTATCACGGACAGGACTATTGTCGCCAATAAACCTGATATCGTGATAGTCGACCGGTCCCAGCGGCGGGCAGTGTTAGTTGACATCACCATCCCGCATGACGAGAACCTCGTGAAGTCTGAAAAGGACAAGATCAGCAAGTACCTTGACTTGTCTTTCGAGGTTACCGCCATGTGGGATGTTGATTCGACTAGCATTGTCCCAATAGTCGTTTCTGCGAACGGCCTAATAGCGAAGAGTCTCGACCAACATCTCAAGAGACTCTCGCTGGACGGCTGGATCAAGGGCCAGATACAGAAGGCGGTACTTCTTGACACGGCACGCATCGTCAGGAGGTTCCTCTCTCTACAGCCCTAACCACCGGTAGCTTGGGCCCTGCCCCGCTGGCGGCACTCTAGGTTTAGGTTTTTTTATAATATTGTTTATTTGTAATGATTTTTTCTATTTTTGTTTGGATATCTTTATTGTAAAAAAACCTAAAACTAAGAAAGAAAATAAATAACGTGAATAATAATAATAATAATAATTTATTTCGAAAACACAAATGAAGGTTTTACACGGTTTAAGCTTATGAACTAAACATAGCTTGTGTTGAGCACTGAAACACACACTAGGACAATCCTGTGTTGTGTGGTTCAGTATCTTCCTATAAGTAATGATACATATTATAAAATATTACATAGTTTTGATTATTATCTACCAGTAATAGTAGTGCTAATTATAAGACAAAATTAAAAAAAAAAAGGCATAATAATAGTAGTAAAATGTTTAAATTATACAGAAAAAAAGCGGTTTTTATAATTTGTAATAACAAAGAAACAGATAAACATAAACAATCCCTTATTAAAAAAATGCATTGTAGTTAGATGTGTATGTGTAGGTATGATAGATCGCATACATGGTTGAGTCATCATTGTGGAATGTGAGTGTTGTGCGAATGAGAAAAAAAAAAAAAAATAGTTGAGTATATTAATTTACTTACATTTGATAATTATACGGTATGGATTTTAGTTGACTTGAATTATAGTTGGTACACAATATTTAACTAAATAATGCGACGTGAGGTAGGTAATTAAAAAGTGAGAATTTATTATTTATAGGTAAAGTAGGTATACGTAGCTTCTACGTAAAGTGTAAATTTAGATTTTTAAAGGGGCCTGCTTCCGCCAGGTACACATGGCGCATATGAGAATAGAACGAGTTTAATATAAGACAGATAAGATGTAACAATCAACATGCATGTATACCTACATTCTGCAAATAAATTAATTTTGATTTTTTGTTTTTTTTTTTATTTTATAAAAAAAGTCTTGATTTTTCTGTGAATATTGGAATCCTGCTCAAACAAGAGTAAATTTTATTAGAAGTAGTAGTAGTGCTTTACTCCAAACGATTATCTTATATGCCACTGTATTTGTTTATAGCTATCTGCCTCACAAAACAACAGTATATAAGATTCTACAACTTAAACTCCATCGCATAATAATACAGGTCGAATCTTCGACTATGCTATTATTGTCCAGCCGCACCTCTAGCTAGTCTAGAAGCTAACATAAATACCGCCGCCCACACAGAAAACATACCTAGTTACTTTCCCGAATCGATCTATATTTAATCGAGTAGAGTAATAAATGAACGACAAGCGGTAATGGATTGTAATAATTGATTCGGTACAATTGTCATTAGAAGAAACAATTAGGTCGATAGTGGATTACTGAGGGTGAATGCGTCGCGGAACCGGTAGGTATTTGTGTCACATCGCGGGTCGATCCGCCCCTTCCAGCCAATTACTGCCGATACTCGACCGAATATTGTTCTCGATACACTCTGCACTAGTGCTGGGTATCCGACCACTTTCTACTTGTTTTTTTAAGACTCGTCTTCATCTATTCGAATTGAAGACAGGAAATGTACATACGGTAGACTTCTATTTAGAGGCTGAAGCGATTCGTGAAAAAATATATACACGTTGAATTGAGAACCTCCTTCTTTTTTAATTTCGTAATACTCAATACACCAAATACTGACCGTATTTAGTGACCTTGGATCGCGGGTAATATAGGTCCTTTGGTATATAAAATAATGGTTAAAAGATCTTGTCTAACCGAGTGGTGATAAAATATATAATTGGACATAAACTACTGATACATTCTTGTAAAAAAAAGTCATATGTCACCAATAGCACTTGTGTGATGCACCAATGACTTTAAAAAAAAAATATATATAATTCAAACTTTTGAATTAGTATATATATTTTTTTTATATCTTATAGGGTAGCGTTTGACCACTATCTCACCTGTTGGTAAGTGATGATGCAGTCGAAGATAATATGCACGCTAGGCCTAGAATGGGAACTGGCTCTCAAGGATAGCTGCCGGAACACATTTAGATGTTTTGGCGACAGATTTTCTAACTTGAGGGTGGTAGCTGGCCAGGCGGACACTAGATAGTGTCCTACCACCATGCGGGGGGTTGTATGTTTTCCTTCACCGGAGGGCCACTGTGAAATTCTGTGTCTATAGAAAAATCCATTGGTGCACTGCGGGGTTTGAACTCGGTACCTCTGGCATCAAAGCCGACCATTCTCCCGATTACGCCACCGGGCCCTCAGATGGGATGGAAAAAGTGCACCAAAGAATATTATATATTATCACAACGTTGCACAATGTGTATTAGTGACTAGACTGCAGTCTAGCGCCTTTCTGACTTACAACTGCCACTTCCAAACAAGCACGGTTCTATCACGGAGCGCCTTCGCTATTTAGTAGGTGAGATAAACTAAAAGATTGCTTTGAAAGAAAACCAAAAATTCGGCAAAATCCCTATCGATGCAGCTCTAATTTCCTTAATATAGTATTGTATCTATTTGGTGTCACACAGTCTATTGCTTTTGTAAGAGCCTCGTTCTCACGTCGACATGATTGACACCTATGATGGAAAGGCCCGTTACGTATTCGGAAAATCAATATTGAATTGTTCAGCTATAGCTCAATTTTCTGTGTGTCGTTATGTGTCGGTGACATCAGTGGAAACTAGAAAAAACAGAAGAACACTTCGTGCCACTGACACGGACGTTACTGTGTGTACCAACTTGAATAATGTAATATTGAATTGTTATCAATTGTAATCTTTGACCTATATTTTATTCTAGTTGGATGGTGATATTAGATATGTAGATTTAAACAGTGTTTAACCTCTTAAGGTTGACTCACAGTAACCATTTTAATCTTGCATTTTTTTATAAAATCTTTAAGTCTTTTTCATTGCTGTTTTCTACTATACAGTATTAATCCTTATCCAAATAATTATGTTAGTTACTTTCGCCACATATTATAGATTTAAATTTACCTTCACATTATATAGTTTAAACTAGGTGTGCCCCGCGGCTTCGACCGCTTTAAAAACTACTTTCATTTTACACTTTTCTTTTATAAAAACCTTGTCCTGATAATTAAAAACACAACAAAAATAATTAGCCAAATCGGTCCACCCGTTCTCTACCTATGGCGTGACCAAGTGAAATAGGGTTTCATTTTTATTTATTTTTTTTTTCATCAGTATAACTTCCATATATAAAGAACTTTCGACATAAATTTTCATCTCCCATTACACCACCTTAATGTACCCCTGGCAAAAAAATATTGATAGCTTAATTTTTATAAATAAATGTTCATTGCTTTAAGTTAAAAAACAAAGAATTTTCGTGCTAAAGTTTTCACCCCATTAAACCCTCTTCAGGGTGGAATTCCAAATACCCGTTCTTAATACACCCGTACTAAGACAAATGTACTCTCCAAATTTCAAATCTCTACGACCAATGGTTAAGGCTGTACGTTGTCTCAAGTTAGTCAGTGAGTATGTCAGGACAAAGATTCTTATATTATTAGAAGATGAAAACTTTAGAAGATATCATAGATTTAAAATTACTCGCATTACAACTGTAATATTTGTGACGAAACCAAAGATTATAACCACATATTAACAAACAGGCACAAACCTACTGCACCGAATTTTAAAAATTATGTCAATAACACTTAGAATAGACTTTCAGAATGAAAATAGAATAAATAGGGGTCATATTCAAAGACTTAAACTAGGCAAAACTAAGGAGCTTTTTACGAACATGAATTTCACAATAACTAGGTAACTATGGCCTAATTATCTTTAAGGGGATTTCCGGGTCGGAAGACAAATAAATCGTCACGCCAACTTTTTCTGGGCCACCACGCCCCCTGCTATCCGCAAAACTTAGTGACGACAAAGTAAAAGTTAGAACAAAAGTTAGCAACTGAAGAGGTGCCGTAATTATTTCTCGAGTTTCATTTCACGTAATTATAATGTCATTTTTTTCTCTCTAGTCTACTCGTCAACGTATAACTTTTATTGTTTTTATGTTCGTAAAGGCCAATGAAGATTTTTCATTTTCTAAATACATCAACCCGTCTACACAGTAATGATAAACATTGCCGTAATGTCTAGCCTAAATGGCAGTCATTTGGCGTACCATTGTTATTAAAAGCTTATTGTATTACATTGTGCATACATATAAATAAATAAAAATATATAATCACCCGGACTTAATTTTAATTTCTTGTATCCAGCGGCTAGCGTTTGACCACTAACTCGCCCGGTGGTAAGCGATGATTTTTTCTAGGATGGTGAACACACTAAGCCTAATTTATTGCTCAAGCCATTCTATGGCTAGAGCAATAAATTAATCAAATTTTAAAAAAATATACGCGTCGATTTGATAACCTCCACGGTTTTTTTTTTCGTCGGTTAAAAATAGTAATGGATTTCAATAACGTCAAAGTTCGACAATGATTTTCCCGCGTCAAATAGTGTATTTTTCCTTTGCCGTAGTAACTAGTACCACTAGGGTTGAGCGTAGCGTAATCCGAGGTCGGTATGAATATCTATCAAGCAATAAAGAGTAAACTGATGTGCACAAATATGTTTTGCACATTTGAAAACTTCGGATCCTTCGCGCTCGGAAGAGTGTGGGTTTTGACATTACAAAACAGGAAGACATTCTGTCTGTTCCGTGTTTGGCATGGTCAAAGTTTTTATGGAGAAGTGCAATAAACTTAACTTAATAATTATTGATTTAAAGTCGAATTTTGACCCCTGACCGACAGTAGGTACTAAACCTAATACGATAGCATTTATCACAGTAATATTATAAATTCGAAAGTTTGTGTGTGTGAGTGTATGTTTATTATTTCTTCACGATGAAACGGCTGGACGGATTGAGATGAAATTTGAAGTAGCCTACTTTTTGTCCTGACAATCCCCCGCGAATTGTCAGGCATCATCGCAGCACACAGATTATAATAATATTAACTTACCACGAAACTTAAAAAAATCTTTTTAAAATAAAAATGACTTCATTACCACAAACAGGCACTCAAAAGCGAAAAATAAATTACTTAATATAATTATTATAAGCGCTACCCACTTATCTATTTGAAGTCGGTGCCAGCGAATTCTATTGGATAGTAGATAGATACTATGTATGTAGTAGTAGTAAGTAGGTAGATACTACCTATTAGACTTGGCTGGCACCGACTTCAAATAGATAAGTGGGTAGCGCTTATAATAATTATATTAAGTAATTTATTTTTCGCTTTTGAGTGCCTGTTTGTGATAATGAAGTCGGTTTTATTTGTTATTTTTTAAAAAGATTTTATTTTACCCTTTTTAGTGCAAAAAAGTTTTAATTTAATTACATGCATCTATAAAAATTCCTGTCTGGGCCGTTATACACTGACGGATATATACTTTGTGAAAATTTCAAGTATGTACCTATAACGGTTAAGAAGATACAGATCTGTAAAGTGCGCACATATAGACACACGGACGGACGGACGGACGAACGGACAACAAAGTCTCAGAAAGTGTTCATTTGGTACCCTTTGGGTTCGGAACCCTACAAAAATGACTTTAAATGCCGCGCTAAAGTGAAAATATTCACTAGTAATAATGATGTCATTAAGGTATCAAAGGACAATGTCCAAAATGGCCCTGTGCAATTAAAGCATCTGACACACACGATACTTAATTGTCTATTTTATTAAAATAATTCCAAATACTTTTATAACACGGACTAGTTGTATTCCAAAATGAATATTAAAAAGTATTATTTGCGATTATTAACATTAATTGCCGCCATATGGCCCACACAGTCTGGATAACTCTACTACGTTATTATAAAATAAGTTGGCACTTCCTTACATTGTTAATACCCGAATTATGAAAGCACTGTGTAGCCAACCTAACAACGGAAAGTATTACTGACGTAGTAACTATTATATATATCTATGGTATTTTGCTTATAATTTTTTTTTTTTTGCTGTGTTGGTTACAAAGTACGTTCATAATTCTGAGTTATTTATGTATGTCGCGGGCGGGACTGATATGGCCGCCATCTAGGATGATGGATATCATCCTAGGCCGCCATGTTCGCCAAACGTCATATCATGTCAAAAAATACTAGGTATGCTCAAAAACTTTGCACATTAACAAGACTTTGCCTGGTAGAACATTCCTGTGAAGACAAATTAATTCTCCCCACCTTTGTTTCTATCTTGCTCACAGTTACCGTAAGAATATCTGTCAATAATATTAAGTATTCAAAAAATTAAAACCACCCCCGACTGATTTGTATATGTAATCCGAGTTTATAATCAAAGCATATGTATAACTTTGTACATTGAGACCATTCCAAGGAGATGTCTCAGAATTAGATCAAGCTTACCATATTTTTGCAATATCATTGAAGTGACAAGATACTGCGACAGCGCCATTTTGATTTTTTGACGTCCGCGGTCAAAGGACTACGAGCTTACGAAAGTTGCTATCGTAGTTTTTTTTTAACCAAAAAAGAGCTGATAATATTTAAACGGCTGAACAGATTTTCATGAAATAAAGCAAAGAACACTCTCGACGAAGACATCTATCAAACAAAACAAACTAAATCAAAATCGGTTCATTCGTTTGGGCGCTACAATGCCACGATGACAGACACACAGATACACACGTCAAACTTATAACACTCTTTCGTTTTGCGTCGAGGGTTAAAAACCAAAATCAACGTGAAGAAAGATGAAAAAACATTATTCAAGGTCATATTTTTTGCAATAGCAATTTATCTCCATATCTCTGAAGATACTATTCAGATCTCGATAAAATTAAAATGGGACCACCTCGGAAACGTACCCTACAAAAGAATCATTTTAATCCATTCACAATTGACGGAGTAATCGCGTAACATACACACAAAAAAAAAACATACAGACGAATTGAGAACGTCCTCCTTTTTTGTGAAGTCGGTTAAAAAATACAAAATCCAGTAGCGTAAACTGGAAAATATTTTATGTAACATTATTATCCGATGCCGAATTTATAATGCGACAGAATGAATAAGTTATATTATTTTTATTGTTTCATAGCATTTAAATAATTATGAATCGTTAGCTGCAGTAATAATTTGATTTAACGTGAGTATAAATTAGTTTAGTATTCGCATGTGATATTTGTGGCAGAAAAAGTAACGGAAATGAAATTATTCTCAAATTCTGATTATTCAATGTTTAATAATACAGAGGTTACTTTTTGTTATAAAATGATAGTGGGTTCGTAACATACTTTATGTTTAACACCGGTTATACTTACTTGCATGAAGTCAAGTTCTAACGGCTGGTATGGGCATATTATATCGATTTTCCGCCTGACTTGCTACCGAAAGTAGCTTGCCACTATCAAGGAGAAAATCTGCTACCAAAATTTACGGTTTTCCGGTAGCTCACAGCCCTCGAGAGTCTGATCGCTGAACGCTAGCCTATCAGATATTAAAAAACTAAGTTAAGATCGTTCACAAAACGAAATAAACGACTTCAAATGCAGCACTAGTCATTTTCAGAAGTAAGTTTTAGGTCTTTATCTCCATATCTCTGGAAATACTTATCAGATCTCGTTAAAATTACAGTGGCAACAAACGGGATGCATATCCCAAATAAAAAAATATTTTTCCAAATCGCTTAAGAAGTGACGGAAATTTTGAGGTAACGAACTTAAATAAATTAAAAATGCAGGTGAATTGAGAACCTTCTCTTTTTTGTGAAGTTCGTAAAAATCGGTTAAAAATGTGTTCAACTGTCGATCTTGGATCCGAATGAGTCGGACAATTTTCGTTATGACGTGCCGATTACACAAAATAATGTAGGTACATCAAATTTATAGTACTATTGTTGACCGCAGTTGCTTTGCCATTCTCAAGTATTCAAACGGTCCAAAGGTCAGAGACATACATGTAGGTATTTATCTACTTTTTAACGCGGTCGAAGCCGCGGGGCACAGTTGTACGACATAAATCATCGAGCTTAAATATATAATCGAGTTTAAGTTTATCGTAGAGTACTTAAAATCTCAAGCCATGCATACCAAACGTTCGCGAAAAATCAAAAAAGTTATAGGAATATTTTATCAGTAAGTAAACGGTTTTCAAAAAAGAAACAGACGACAAGATTCAAACATACGGAAGAGTCTTAACTAAATTGTAAAGCTCCAGGTGTAGTAGTAACGGCAGCTTTAGTTTTTTACACTTTGATTATAAACGTATATCTAGTTTAAGGATCTGTTTGAATGTTCACGCACACTTAATGGGGGGCTATCGCAAATCATAACAGCGGCCGTACAAATACGACTCTGGCATTGCGGTGCGACCCGCATGCACGTAGTGAGCGAAAGTGCATATAAAATTTACTAAATTATGAAAAGCTGATTTTTACAATGCTATCCACTACACAGATCAGAATTTCCGTCAACACCAGTGGCTTCAGTGACGAAACTAGTACGTAAGTTTTGTAACTTCCGACATCAATTCAATATCAGAACTAGAATATAGTTAGACAGACACATACTTTATACATCACAATATTATAACACACACAATATGATAATTAAAACGATCAATTAACAATTTATTAATCCAAACTCTTGAAACTCAAAGCATTAATTTTGTATATAGGCAGATTACAAATTCGCACTCAAATCAAATATAAAATCATTACAATAACATAAAACAATAACTATTCTAATATCACGAAAGTACAATTTATCTTATATAATGTACTGGCTGCGACCGCGGCTTAGCCCCCGTTTAATCCTCGTTATTAATAACTTTATCTTGAATCGCTCTATCTATTGCTAAAAACTGCATTAAAATCCGTTGCGTAGTGTAAAAGATATAAGTGTATAGAAGCGGAAGCGACTTTGTTTTATACTATGTAAAGAAAGATATATATATTTGTTTTTAAAGTAGGTAGTCATTTAGCTTCCATCTAATCATCGAAGTCAGACTGCAAAAGTCTTCCCCTGATTAATGTAGGGTTGTTAACAGTATACTATTACGTTACTCGCACCCCCATGTTTCAGTACTTCAGACAATTTTAGCTCAAAATTTGTAATCCATATAATTAATGAAATGAATTGAAAATGGACCCAAAATAATGAAAATAAAACTTTTTAACAAAAAATTAAACCGCCGAAAAAACTGAAAAGTAAAAAATAATAATCCTTTGTTATTTGACCTTAATAACGAAGTTCTTAAACTACTGTTAATATACCTCAGTATATATTTTTGTAATAGTTTTGAGTTTTTAACTAAACTTAATAACTAAGTTCGTAGTAATGTGGTGCATTATTAATTTGATTTGTGTACATTATTTTTATTTCTTTACATTTAAGGTTATTTAGTGAGCTTTGCTTGTTGATTGTTTGGCGCCGACTCAAAACTACTTGGGTATACATACTTCGATTAATTTAGGAACTAAGTTATTAAGTTTAGTTAAAAACTCAAAACCATTACAAAATAATATACTGAGGTATATTAACAGTAGTTTAAGAACTTCGTTATTAAGGTTAAATAACAAAGGCTTATTACTTTTTACTTTTCAGTTTTTTCGGCGGTTTAATTTTTTGTTAATAAGTTTTATTTTATATTATTTTGTGGCCAGAATCTACTGATTACTACATTCTTAATTTTTTATTACTTTTAAAATAGCTACCTACCTTACTTTAGCTATTAACTGTTATATAATCCTACTTTATCTATAACTAGCTGACCCGGCGAACTTCGTACTACCTAACAGACAATGAATGTCGTGTTACCTTTTAGATGAACTTGTTTTAGGCTTTTATGAACGTAATAAATGAATACAAAAGAAATATTAAGTTTATTAATGTATTATGGCAACACAGATATAGAATAAAAATTGGTAAAAATGGTTTTTGGAAATATAAACTTTTTTAAGTTGCATGTAAGCATACATTTCTGAACGCACGCATATTTGACAATCAATAAATATGTCAAACAATTATCATTATTGACAATATTTAACATTTTTAAAATCCACGTGACTTGAATTCACAAAAACTTGAAGAATTATTACTTGACACGGGCTAAATACACTAATCGTGTGGAGCCATAATAATACCAAAAAAAAAATACGCGATAATCCGAATATTGTAATGCTATCTATCCACACATGGGAAGATTTTTTATACTTGACACTGGCTAAATACACTAATCGTGTGGAGCCATAATTATACAAAAAAAAATACGGCGGGATAAACAATTGAACATCAAATGATTGGCAGTTTCTAAATCCAGGAACATTTTGACAAAATATTTTTCTTATATAATTTTTTTAGGTCAATTATTCATTGTTTTTAATACTTATTATCCTATTCCTGACAAAGACAATTCCAAAAATACAAAAATCATAAAAATTGGTCCAGCCGTTCTTGAGTTATAAGTGTAGTAACTAACACGACTTTCTTTTATATATATAGATTTGTTGTAAAATTATAGTGAATAATAAAAAAAAGGCTGTTACCAACATTAGGGTAGGCCTACAAAAATGCCGCTCGAATGAAAAAAATATAATTTAGAACAATCTAATAATTAGATTAACACGTTCACAGAAGAGCTTAGATCAGCACGAGGTAAGACTATAGAGGATGAGAATCTACATTAAAGGTGTTATCATATATTCACTTAGCAGCAAGTTTTCTGTGCCTCATGTTATAAGCAGGTGTCATTGCATACCCCTGGCCTAGACAAATGTTTTATAGGTCATTTATGCTTTATAATAAAAAAAAATAATTTAAGATCATTTAAAAAACTAAAAGAACAGACTTCCAACGTCACTCTAATCAATTTCAATACTAAGTTTGAGGTGTTTATCTTCATATCTCTGAGGATACTGAAATTAAAATGGTACCACCTGTGAAATAATATCATCATCATCATCGTAATCAGCCGGTATCAGTGTACTGCTGGATACAGGCCTCTCCCAAGACACGCCACTGAGCCACAGAATAATGAATAGTACAAGTTACTGAGCCCAATATTCGGCTATTTTTGTTTTTTCTAGTATGTTCGTCAATATACATTGACGTTACGTGACGATGAAATCATTAATATAATAATACTTTTATCCATTATTTTAATTGATTTATTAAAAGCCGCTCGCACGATTTCGTTCAAATTTCAATGGGACCACCTTGGGGGGTACACCTTTTCAATAAAAAGAATTATAAAAATCGGACTATACTCTGTAAGAAGTTATGCGTGGTCACACATACAAAAAAATATATACACGTTGACTTAACAACTTCGTCCGTTTTTTTTCGTCGGTTAAATAGTATTATAACTAAATTAAACGCATACTGATCGCAGTACAATTATATTCCGAATGGAAGTAATCGTCCGTTTTTTTTATTATTTTATAGGCTAGCGTTTGACCACTATCTCACCTGTTTGTAAGTGATGATGCGGTCAAAGATGGTAAGCACGCTAGGCCTAGGTCAAGAACTGGCTTTCAATAATAGCTGCCGGATCACATTATATGTTTGTTGACAGTTTTTTAATTAACTTGAGGGTGGTAGTTGGCCAGGCGGACACTAGATAGTGTCCTACCATCATGCGGGGGTTGTTGGTTTCTTAACGATGTTTTTCCTTCACCGGAGAGCCATTGTGAAAAGCTAACATAAATTTTTGGATAGAAAAATCCATTGATGCACGACGGAGATTGAACTCGGCACCTCGGGCATCAAAGCCGACCGTTCTCCCACATACACTACCGGGCCGTCTGTCTTCTTTGCTGCTTATAATATTGTCGTAATCGTGTCGATGAGCAATAAGAATTGCCATCTTTTCTAAACAACCATGCGTATTAAAAGCGTAGACATAAGGCAACATGAGGTATATACTATTTTATCAAAAAACAACAGTGTATATAATCGCTATTATGCATTGCAGCATGCAAGAACTAGTAACTTATTTCAACAAAATATTATACAACACTTAAGTAACACAAAGTGGATATGAACAAACCGTTCATATTATAAGCTGTATGAAAGTTCCACTAAATAATCAAAGAATTTACAGCTAGCGTTGCGTAACGGCAAAACAAATTTGCGTGCCCACTTTTTATAGTTTCTAGTTTTATGGCTGTCGTAAATACGACCGTTGAAGATAAATAATTAGCCTGTTGTTTGTTAATGAAATTCGAATAGCACTGCGCCATGACTTAGTTAAAATGTTCCACTAGTTGTGCCCGACAAGCTTCGTCAACTTACAGTGCTGCTTCTTTTTTGTGCGCAATAGAACTACAAACTTTTACTTTAATATGTGCCATATAGATTGGCACTAAAGTGCGTTGACCTTTCAGTGGTCTAGCAGCGGTGACAAACCTTTTATGACTGTGATTATAACTAGGTTTTCTTTTTATTTAGCGGTGTGTTCTAATTTTTATGTGCCACTAAAATATCCAAAGTGTTTTTTCTGAAACATGTATACATATTTATTTGAGTTGGAGTCTACATTAATATATTGGGTTTAATGTAAGATTAATGTGTGTTGGAAAATAAATAAATAAAATATATTCAATATAATTTATTTTATATTGTTGGTACATTTATATATAATTGATATCACTTAATTCTTGCCGAAATTAATTTATAAAATAAATTAATGTATTATTGCCGAAGGCGACGCATCTCTGTCGCCAGACGTAAAAAAATGGTCCAGGTAAAGTGACATAACTCGCGTTTTGTATAATTTCAGGTTTCAAGTAGTTTCGTAAGTATTATAAAAACTGTTGCAATGGTTATTTTTTTAAATTTCAAGTAGAAAAATTACAAAAAGAGATGTTCGTAAATAATTATCAAAATAAAGTACAACATAGAACACTCTTAGCGCGTTAAAATCCCTTTTTACAATAAAAACGGGTAATAAATATCGAGATCATGAAAATACGACATTAAATATATCAAGTATGTTCTAGTAATATGTAGAATTGTAATAAACGTCAATGATAAATAGATATTATTGCTTTTGATTTTGGCAAAATTTTAAGTCACACTCATTTTTTCTTAGCGGCTGACGAGAGGTCGATGCACTTTTGTGCCAATCTATATAGCACGGACCATAGGGTTCAAACTTTATGTGTACCTTACCTACTCGCCAAAATCCGTATAGCAATGTAATCACAATTGCTGGTAATAAAAACTATCCTGGTAAATATTATGGTTATATATTAGAAAATTATGGTGCTGAAATTATCCGGAATTTCCTCCAGAAAAATATAGAGTTTCCCACTGTAAGATATTTGACTCTGGCCATTCTACGACTTGCTACGACGTTCTACAACATCTACGAGTCCTAGAAGTGCGACCGCTCTACGAACAGCTTGGCTACAGTTCTATATAGTTTCACTAAATAGTCCGTGTTAAATACCTTTTTATAACACAAAATATCTAAACAAATAAAAAGTAGATGATACTCATTTATGTGCTTGATGAATGGAAAACATATGTGTTTAAGACAATTGCTTACAACAAGTACTTTCTCGTGGAAGTGATCTCGTAGAAATACTTCCAATACTTCCTCTTTTCTAGCAATTTAGAAGTATATATTTAAAAAAAGAGTTTGTGTTTTTTAAAGACGGCATTTGGATTAAAAATACTTTGATTTTGACTTTAACAAAAACCGCGGGAAATGATAATCATCATCATGAAGACCTTCGTGATGCAAAGGCTGGATGGATTTAAATTAAATTTGTAATAGTCAGAGCATTTATTCCGTATGTAGGCAGTATTAATATACGAACATATATACACATTAAATTAGCAATTAAGAAAACAATACCGCAGCTAATACTGCAGGACACATCTACATTAATATATTGTTTGGTTTTATTTAATTCTTAAAGGTTCATAAAAGCTGATCCTAGTAAAAGGAAATGATGGCAACTCGAGTTTTTCCGCTATATTTTTTTCATAAACGTAACAAAGAACATCAGATGCTGTTTGCATACATTTTTACAGCGTAAAAAGGCTTTTAGGCATAATCTCATGTTTATAAAACGTGTTTGTTAAATACGATGTTTATCTTGACGACCCGTGACGTGATCTGATACTTTTAGGTTACGTGTTATGGTTACGACTTTGAAAACGACAAAATCCTGCGATAGTATGGTTTTTACATGGTTTGCAATACTAAGAGATTGTTTCGTGTTTGTAGATACAAGCGGGTTATTCTTCGTCTTTTCGTAGGTGTGTGTGTCGTATAGAATAGGCGTCGAAGCCTCTATTGTTGCCGTAGCCATTCTGACTAGACATTCTACATTGGTAAAACCACAACTTAACGCAATACAATTCGGTTTTTGCCATTAGTGCGGCCCTGGATCCTTTATTATATACACATTATGATAATTGAGATAAAATGCAAACTTTCATTGTATGGCTAAAACTTCTCCATTGTTCAAATGTAGGTATATAAGAGAATAGGCCGTTTACATTAATAATTTGAGGGCCCAGAGGTGTAGTGGGAGAATGGTCACCTTTGATACCAGAAGTTCCAAGAGCACCAATGGATTTTTCTATCGGTAAAGAAAATAACATCGTTAGGAAACCCCCATCCCCCGCACGGTGGTAGGACACTATCTAGTGTCCGTCTGGTCAGCTGCCACCTTCAAGTTAGAAAATTTGTAGCCAAACAACTTATGTGTTCCGGCACCTCTCCTTGAGAGCCAGTTTCCATTCTAGGCCTAGCGTGCTACCATCCTCGACCGCATCATCACTTACCAACAGGTGAGATTGTGGTCAAACGTTACACTCGCAGCTGGTAATATAAATTTGAATTGACATAAAGCAGATTAATTTTATGTAGCAAACTACAGCCTATTACTTCTATTAAAAGTGAATCTACGATGGCCTACGACTGCTACAAATAGTTTGCTGCGAGCAGAATTGCTACGAGTTTTGCTGTGCATAAATGTGTCGCGGAAAGACAAAGAGATAATTTATGCAAGTCGCCTTATATAATGAAAAAAATAAAATGGCATAATAATTTGAATTTGTGTACCTATACGAGTATTATTATTATCTATATCTCTACATCTTTACATAGTATATAAACAGGCCAAGTGCAAGTCGGACTCGCACTCGTAGGGTTCCGTAACACAGTTAAGTATTCCATAACTATGATTTTTCGCAACTACACAATTAACTTTGTTTTTATAGTGTTTGTATGAAAAACAAAGTTATCTTTGCGGTCGCTATATCTCTAAAACTGCTGACTGTATCTCGTTCAAACCAATTTTCGTTGTTAGTTTTTATTGAGATCTACAGCATATATTTTTTAAGATTTTTCACTCCCATACTTTCAAAGTTAGAGGGGGGGGGACACACATTTTACCACTTTAGACGCGCCTATCAAATGATTGACTTTGAGAAAAAAATATTTTAGAAACCTCAATGTCATTTTTGAAGACCTATCCATAGACACCCCACACGTATAGGTTGGAAGAAAACTTTTTTTTTGTTTCAGTTCCATGTATGGGATGCCCCCCCTTAAACTTTTATATTTTTTATTTTTGTATAAAAATCGGAAAGCGGTTCACAGAATACATCTACCTACCAAGTTTCAATTCTGTAGTTATATCAGTTTCGGAATAAAATGGCTGTGACATACGGACGGACAGACAGACAGACAGACAGACAGACAGACATGACGAATCTATAAGGGTTCCGTTTTTTGCTATTCGGCTACGGAACCCTAAAAACAAAGGTGCGTCCCGCCATCTGTCCATCCCTCTGTACGCTTAGATCTTTCAAACTACTTAACGGATTTTAGTGTGGTTTTCATCAATAGATATAATGTTCTTTAATCATTCTATCTATTATAACTTTATTAAGGATTATGACTTTATTGTAACAAGAATTAAACGCGGGCAAAGCCGCGGGGCGCACCTATATAAAACAAAGTCGCTTCCCACCATTTGTCCCTCTTTACGTTTAGATCTTATAAACTTTGCAAAGATTTTAAATGCGACATTATTATTGTTATATACTGACTGTAATTCACGTACCTTTAGTCGAATTTTCTCGACCTAGGTTCGACCTCCCGAGGAAGAGCGACTGATTCGCTCGAAACCTTGGTCGAGAAAATTCGACTAAAGGTACGTGAATTACAGCCGGAATATAACAATAATCATTTTAATGCGGTTTTGAATAGATACATACTGAGTGGCACACGTTCAGACCCCGTTAGAAACAGTATACTGCGCTCCAAAACTCAAATCGCCGACGTTAGTCAAAAAGCTGCCGGTCTAAAGTGAAACTGGGCTGGACACGTATGTCGCATGTCGGGCGAGCTGTGGGCTAAGCTCACGTTCCCACTGAGAGGAGCCCACGTAACGTTAGACGTCGTCGCGGCAGGCCCAGGATGAGATGCGGGAGCTACACTCCTTTTAGAAAGACTGGCAATCCATAGCTGCTGACCGGGATCAATGGAAAGAACGTAGGGAGGCCCAGCAGTGAGGCAAAAACGGCTCAAAATAAATTAAATAAGAAATTTTATAGACGGAGTAATTCTAAAGAATAATTTATATACAGTTTAAGATTGTTTTGTGTTAATTAGTTGAAAAATTACGATAATTGTTTAAGATGTCGGAACAAATCAAGTCGGTTGAGAGCTTTCTTCGAAAATGCTGTCTTATTCATTTCTTTGTTTTTAATATCTTATAGGTTAGCGTTTGACCACTATTACGCCTAGTGGTAAGCGATGATGTGGTCAAAAATGACGAGCACGCTAGGCCTAGAATACTCTGACTCTCAAGGGCTGTGTGCTGCCGGAACACCATAAGGTTGGCGGCAGATTTTCTCCACATGGTGGTAAGCTACATATTCGTAGCAAATATAACAAAATAATGTATGGTGAAATTGTTTCTCTTTATTACAAAAATCAGCGATGGCATATGTCTTATTATACGGATAGCTTTCTATAATAATTTAATTGTTTAAACAACATATACTAAAGTTAAATTTGTTCAAAAAGCTTAACGCAAGGTTATAATTTCTATAACTGGAAATACAATTTAATTTTCCTGCAGTTTATCTATGCAGAACTTATGATGGAATCTAGGGCAGATATATTAAATTCTTATGTTCTTAAGAAGTTTCATTAAAGCATAGTGAAAAGATGCTTGGTTAAATAATACTAGGTGGTCGCGTAGTGCTAACGACCCTACGGTTTGAGAGCCCTTGAGCTGGCATCTC
This sequence comes from Cabera pusaria, assembly GCA_954871355.1. Classification (NCBI taxonomy): domain Eukaryota; kingdom Metazoa; phylum Arthropoda; class Insecta; order Lepidoptera; family Geometridae; genus Cabera; species Cabera pusaria. The sequence goes on from OX940888.1 coordinate 13,881,610, forward strand.
GCTCATGCACTTTTCAAGTACGCACTGTTTATGCTCTAGTTCAACTTGCTTGCATTTAGGTACCGGGACGCTTGTTGTTGGATCTGAATATTGAATTTAGAAGATACTAGAAGAAAAACTTACGTACAAGGTACAACAAATAAAAGGTACGATAGATAAGGTACCAGGCACTGCTTTTTCTAAGCCTAGTTTTAAGTTAAAACGAAGGCAATGGCATAAGCACATAACTAATTGTTCTAACCATGTTGTTATAACTATGCAATAACCGATACTTTTCCCTTTCCCCTGGCCTATGTAGACTTTTGAGCAAAATAGGGGCAGGTATAAGTTTTACGCGTTCCCTTGGTCCTAGGAGGTCGAAACTGGTGTCTACGGGTTAGTCTTGTGAAGGAGGAGATGATTGCTTAGTCTGATTGGCAGTTACAAATTTTCCAAAAAAAAATTGAAATCCGTGTACATAATATATAATGCAGCGTTATATATTATGTAGCGGGCGGCGAAAGGCGTGGGCGGTGGCCTACACCGCCCACGCCTTTCGCCGCTTTTCGACCTCGCTGTGCAAAGGGCCTCACGCCTTACAGCCGAAAATAAATTAAATAAAATTGACCAAGTGCGAGTCAGACTTTTTTCCCGCACACGGAGGGTTCCGAACCGAACACCAACTAAGTAAACGTTAAAACAAAGGTAGAATAGTATTATATAGTAGTAATAGTAATAGTAGTAATTGATATTATTAAATATCTGGTTGACCGAGCTTTGCTCGGTATTTTTTGCCACTTAAACAGACAAATATGACTCTTCCCGACATCTATTGACGAATAATAATACTATTTTTTTTAATTGAGAGCCACTAACTGCTTTACCTCCATAGTAACACTAAAGCTATTTCTACTCACCAATAGATGTCGGGAAGAGTAATATTTTAAGTTGATTATCAATAAAGTTGATTATTGAAAACACGAATAAAAACAACATTTTCTGAAAATGATTCCTAGCTAGATCGATTTATCGCCCCCGAAATCCCCTGTATACTACATTTTATTTAATCGTTGGAGCCGCTTCCGAGATTCAGATTAAGGTAAAGACGATAGCGCCGCGCCATCTTTGATGCTAGCTAGATGGCGCGGCGCTATCGTAAAAAACTTTTTTTAAACTTTTCTTTAATTTTTAGCTTTGTTCTGTTCTTAGTATTGTTGTTATAGCGGCAACAGAAATACATCATCTTGAAAATTTCAACCGTCTATCTATCACGGTTCATGAGATACAGCCTGGTGACAGACAGACAAACAGACAGACAGACAGACGGACAGCGGAGTCTCAGTAATAGGGTTCCGTTGGTACCCTTTGGGTTCGGAACCCTAAAAAGTATGGAAAATCCAAAAGTACACACCACTAGGTTTTTCTTATAATAAATGCATTAGAATTAATTCTCAACTAAAAGATATTCCACTCTTCGGCGCACGAAATGAATGTGAATTAAATAATCAATATTTCTGATAAAAGTTTAATTTCATAGGGCCTCGCGAAATGTACCTTGCCAACTTTAAGTTTATGAAATATTATGTTTCTTTGAAGTGTCTCACACTTTATATTTTTGTAAATTGTTAAACACAATCCAAAATTTCATCGTACCGACGGGACTCGAACCCGCACCCCCCGGATTACACGTCCAGGTGCTCTGCCAATTAAGCCACGGTTCGATACATCGATACGACGAAATTAGTGGATTGCATTTGTTAACCCAATTATGCATTGGTGGCGCCATCTATGACTACTTATTACGTAAGTTGATTATTGAAAACACGAAAGTAAAATTAAGTTTATGTCTTGCGCCGCCACCGAATGCTACTGTAAACTTTTCCCCTTTTCCCTCTTTTGGATTTTTTTTCGCAACATCTTATGTAGAATCTAGTCCTGTGTGCCTCTCAAATTTAATTCAAATCCAGCAACAAATAACGCTACAGCAAACTTCCCCCGTCCCCCCCTTTCACCGTCTCTTTATATTCCCCTCAATCAAAAATCGCGATCAACAACTTTTTTTTTAATAATTCAAGGAATTTCTGTGCCAATGAGCGCTAATAATAAACGAACGAATACATTGAATATTATGTACTCGTACCTATATAAGTTAAGCCCAAGTTAGGACAGCAAATAACAAGCAAAGTTTTGTATTTTTTATTTTGTAGGTTAAAGTTAGTAGGCTCTTCGTGCCGCACGTGTCGCGCTAGTTTTGTCTGAGCCAGAATAACGTTAAAAACAAAGTCTATCTTAACGATGCTTTCGCATATAAATGAGGTCCTGCTTACCGCTTAATTAAGTAAGGCGAGGTCGTAAACGTCCAGAGTCGGTCGAGCTGATTCGTGGTTTACAGCCACAGTAATGCCCCGTTATTGCGTGAGCCGGTTGCATTGAGCTCTTCATTTATATTCGTCTGTCGCCGTCTGATACGATTGGGATTAGGGTAATTGGTAATTAAATTGCGTCTTGCAGTCGCACGACTAATTTTCACTAATTAATTTTACGATAGCGAAATTTGTCTTAACTCTCAACAGCCTACGGGAAACTGGTTAAGATAATTTTTAATAATTTTTAAAAGCACGGTCTTACAGCATAAGTAAAGGAATAAATCCGAAAAATAAAAAAGTTGAAAATTAAGGTAAATTTTGGTACTTACAAGTACCAAAATGTAATTACTCATTTCCAACTTTTTCGCAAAAATCTAAATTTGCCCATATCTTTTTATCGTGTTGACTCAGGACCGTGATCTATATACACCTAATGGGGACTATAGACTTCAGTATCTGGTATAAATTTCAACTTGCTAGGTCCACCCGTTTCTGAGACAATCGGTGGTGACACACGGACGGACAGACGGCCAAGAAAGTGATCTTATAAGGGTTCCTTTTTAGGGTTCCGAACCCAAAGGGTACCAACGGAACCCTATTACTGAGACTCCGCTGTCCGTCTGTCTGTCTGTCTGTGTGTCTGTCTGTCTGTCCTTCTGTCACCAGGCTGTATCTCATGAACCGTGATAGTTAGACGGTTGAAATTATCACAGATGATGTATTTCTGTTGCCGCTATAACAACAAATACTAAAAACAGGACAAAGTTAAAAATTAAAGAAAAGTTTTAAAAAAAGTTTTTTACGATAGCGCAGCGCCATCTACCTAGCATCAATGATGGCGCTATCGTCTCTACCTTAATCTGAATCTCGGAAGCGGCTCGACGATTAAATACAATTTAGTATACCTACAGGGGATTTCGGGGGCGATAAATCGATCTAGCTAGGTGTCATTTTCAGAAAATGTTGTTTTATTCGTGTTTTCAATAATCAACTTAAAATATGACTCTTCCCGACATCTATTGGCGAGTAGAAGTACTAAACTGTACTTCTACTCGCCAATAGATGTCGGTAAAGCAGTTAGTTGGTCTCAATAAAAAAAAAATATTATTATTCGTCAATAGATGTCGGGAAGAGTCAAATTTGTCTGTTTAAGTGGCAAAAAATACCGAGCAAAGCTCGGTCAACCAGATATTTAATAATATTAATTAGGTACTACAATTACTATTACTACTATATAATACTATTCTACCTTTGTGTTAACGTTTACTTAGTTGGTGTTAGAAGTTCGTTAGAAATTCAATAGATGGCGTTCGGAACCCTCCGTGTGCGGGACAAAAGTCTGACTCGCACTTGGCCAGTTTTTTTACCTTTTGGAGGTACGAAACCCTAAAAAAAATCATTTGAAAAATAATCGCTTAACATACATACATATAAAATTATAATAATAAAATATTTAAAAAAACATACAGCCGAATTGAGAACCTCCTCCTTTTTGGAAGTCGGTTGAAAAAGAACGCGCGCGTGTGTATCGCATCGGAAGATGCAAGGGCAACGTACCATTTGCATTACGGTCGTAGGGTAACTGTCAGCACCGATTACCTACAATAGCTATTTGAACTACGGAACTCAATTTGCGGGTAACAGGAGATCGGAGAATATTGAAATCTTTAAAATTATACTAACCCATATTTGTAATCCACCAATTTAAAGTTGCTCAGCGAGCTATGGAAAGATCTATGCTCGGTGTTTCTCTGCGGGATCGAATCCGGAACGAAGTAATTCGCCAGAAAACTAATATAAAGTGATCGACATAGCTCCACGGATTAGCAAACTGAAGTGTCAGTGGCCTGGTCATATCTGCCGTAGGGCCGATAACCGTTGGGATAGACTGGTTCTAGAGTGGAGACCGCGAATCGGTAAACGTAGCGTAGGACGCCCTGTGATCAGGTGGAGCGACGACATTCGCAAAGCGGTGGGCAGTAACTGGAAACAAAAGAGCCGAAGATCGGGCTCAGTGGCATGACTTGGGAGAGGCCTATGTCCAGCAGTGGACTGATACCGGCTGATTATGATGATGATGATATTTGTAATAAACTCGCCAAGTGCGAGTCGGACTCGCACATGTAAGGTCCGTACCACAGTACAATATTAAATAATATTGCACAAAATTTGTCAAAAAAATAAGTATCTTGTATTGCAACCCCCTTTAATTTTTAATTAATTTTGTTTATTATCATTTTATATTAGACCAGCCATAGTAATACACACTATGTGAAAATATCTAGTATTTGTTGTTACAGCGTCAATAGTAATACATGATTTGCGAAAATGTCTAGTCTCTATCTACATACTGGGTTAGCGGTTCGTAGTTATGGACGAATGTATCCTTTCATACCATCTATACTTATATTATAAAGAGAGAACATTTGTATTTTTGTATGTTTGTAATGATTTGGCTCAAAAACTACTGGACCGATTTTAAAAATTCTTTCACTAATATATAGAATGGACTTTCGAAATGAAAATAGGCTATATATTATCCTGTTTAAATCAAAGGTACATCCGTGGAGACCTAATTTGCAGCCTAAGTCGACAAAATAACGGTCGAAAAAACACGTTTCTTACGAATGCTGCTCAATTGAAAAAAGATGGAAGAATATTTTGTATGGAAGAGTTGTACAACATAATAAGACCTACAAAAAAGTCCGCGACAGTATATGTCTATCTCTTAAGGTTGACTCACAGTAACCATTTTAATCTTTAATTTTTTGTTAAAAAATATAACACAACTTCCAAGGCTATTTTCAAGTATATAGTATTAATCCAAATAATTATGTTAATTAGCTTGGCCACATATTATAAATTAAAATTGTCCTTTACAGTATATAATTCAAATGAAAACTCTAGAAGATATCACGGATTTACACGCATCGCAAAATTAATAAAATATTTGCAGTGAAACCACAGATTAGGTCATAGTTACTGCGAAAATATTATTATAAGCTTAGCTATTCTGTAGATCCCCACCGATAACAATCAATTTGTAGTTAACATGGAATAATAATATGATCTATTGTATAAAATAATATAGATCTATATATATATAACAATATAATATTTTTAAACCACCCCGACTGATCTATGTATAATCTGTTCATTAAAAGCATTCCAATGACTCTAAACACGACATTTGAAATCTGAGCTGTAAGTTGGTGAGGATTTGAGTTTTCTGTAGAGCCCAGGAGATGCCCCAGCATCAGGTCAATGCTTCCATGTTCTTACAATATCGTTGAAGAAGAAGATTTTCGAGTTGATCAGACCTATGAAAGTTGATTCCATAGCGCAATTAACTAGAAAAAAGCTCATAGTTTTATAACGAATGAACGAATTTTCAGGAATCAAAGCTAAGAACACTCTCGATGAAGACATCAAACAACAAAAAACTATCAAAAATAAAATCAAAATGGTTCATCCGCTTGAGTGCTAAGATGCTACAGACAGAAACACAGATACTCACGTTAAACGTATTCCAAAACTATAAAGACCACAGAATTGAAACTTGGTAGGTAGATGTATTATGTGAACCGCTTTCCGATTTTTATATAAAAAAAAAAAGTTAAAGTTTAAGGGGGGGGGGGGGGGGGGGCATCCCATACATAGAACTGAAACAAAACAAAAAATTCTTCAAACCTACAACATACACCTAATAAAATAATGGAGTGAAAAATCTAGAAAAATATATTCTGTACATCTCAATAAAAACTTTCAGCGAAAATTGGTTTGAACGAGATACAGTCAGCCGTTTTTGAGATATAGCGACCGCAAATATAACTTTGTTATTCATACAAACTCTATGAAAAACAAAGTTAATTTTTGGTGGCGAAAAATTAAAGTTATAAAATACTCTACTGTTACGGAACCCTACGAGTGCGAGTCCGACTTGCACTTGGCCAGTTTTGGTAGATTTAATGATCTCTGTACGAAAACCCATAATTTATGAATGCACGTAAAACTTTCATTGTTAGGTATATAGCTAAGGTTAGAACCAACAACCGTCGGGTCAGAATCAGGGTAACTATCCTTTACGCCAAAGGGCCGTCCAATATCACTACGTAAGTATTATAAAACAAAGTCCATCACTGCGTCTGTCTGTCTGTTCGCAATAATCTCAATAGCTACTGAACGGATTATCATGCGGTTTTCACCAATAGCCAGAGTGTTTATGAGGAAGGTTTAGGTGCATAATTCGTTAAGGTTTTGTGTAAATTGGTTGAAATATGACGATGATTGTTATATATGTTAATATTTTATATTCGATGCAACAAAGTGATGCAAATTTTGTAGGCATATATGTTCTACCCGTGCGAAACCGGGGCGGGCTGCTAGTAGATAAATATAGGTAGCCATAGTATGTTTCATATTGTAGGTACGTAACTATGGCAGGTACTTTGATGTTGCCTGTTGTATCGTATCAAAACCGTCACTCGGCAAGATATTATTAAACAATACCTCCAAGACAAGCTGCTGTAATGGCTTTAGCCGCACTAATGGAAGGTAACCACAGGCTCTACGCTGTGGCTGACGCGCCGAGCTTTCACGTTTCTACCTAATGCAGCCTATCCCCTTGCCACACCCTGTATCCTACAAAATAGCGTGCGGACGCAATACGTGTATATTTATTTATATGTCTACAGCTACAGTTTTTTTTTAAATTCATTAGTCAAGCATTTCTGATGTTGATTGACGATATGGTCAACGATGTATCACACTTAGCTAAAGACCTATTCTCTCGCGACATGCAAGACCCCTAGATAGTACTACCTTTCCGGAAACAACCTTGCGGTATTCCAGGTCACAGCCCTCGAGAGTATTGTAGTTCTAGCGTGTTCCCCATCTTCGACCACATCATCGCTTACCACCAGGCGAAATAGTGGTCAAACGCTAGCTTATAACATATAAAAAAACCTACTATCTTCTTCTATCTATATATATAAAATTCTTGTGTCACAGTTTTAGTGTTTATACTCCTCCGAATCGGCTAGACCGATTTTGATGAAATTATATATGTATGTATGTTCAGTAAGTATAATAATAGGTTTATAACTAATTTTTATACCCCTAAGTGTTAAGGGTGGCCCAAATGCGGGCGAAGCCGCGGGCCGCAGCTAGTATATTAAATAATAATATAATATACTTACATATATTTAATATGTGAATGCAAACCTTATTTCAGTTCAGTTATTGCTACTCACTGACAGAGGAGTGGTATTTGCACCAGGCGGACTCGCAGAAGTATATATACTACGCACAGATGATCTGTGCTGTGGTACTACGATTAATCATATTTTATTATTACAAGCTTTTATTTAACTTGCAATGTATGTATGTATGTATGTCACTATGTATGTTCGGGTGTAATCTTGGAAGCTAAATTAGACCCACTTCCCGATGTCCGATTGGACTCAAATTTGATGTAGTTATGTATCTTCGGTGACAATACAATGATATGGTACCATAGACCTGGTCTGATGATGGAGACGGAAGGTGGCCACGGCATCTTTGTGATAAAACAACATAACCCCACCGAGTTTGGGCTCGATTGATTTGTCTTGAAGATAACTTTTCACCTATATGATATCCAGAGTCTGATGATGAAGCTGGAAGGTGGCCACGGCATCTCTGTGATAAATCAACGTAACTCTACCGAGTTGAAGCTCGATTGATTCGTTTTGAAGAGAACGTTTCACCTAGATGATATCCAGGGTCTGATGATGAAGCTGGAAGGTGGCCACGGCATATCCGTGATAAATCAACGTAACTCTACCGAGTTTGGGCTCGATTGATTCGTCTTGAAGATAACTTTACACCTAGATAATATCCAAGGTCTGATGATGAAGCTGGAAGGTGGTCACGGCATCTCTGTGATAAATCAACGTAACTCTACCGAGTTTGGGCTCGATTGATTCGTCTTGAAGAAAACTTTACACCTCGATGATATTTAGCGACTGGTAATGAAGCTGGAAGGTGGCCACGGCATCTCTGTGATAAAATAACGTAACCCCAGTGAATTTGGGCTCAAATGATTCGTCTTGAGGAGCACTTTACACTTAAATGATAGCCAGGATCTGATGAAGCTGTAAGGTGGCCATGGCATTTCTGTTAGCCCCACCGAGTCGATTGATTTTCCTTGAAGAGCACTTTACCCATAATCACATCAAATATTCGTGGAATATTTTAAAACATCATGCCTTCTCTTAAATACTTAGGTAGTAGGTAGGTAGTCGGTATCTATACCTACCTACTAAAAAGTTAAAAATAAATTATAAGTAAAAAATATTTTTTAAAACAAGCTTTTATCTGGGACAATGAACTAAAATGTTAAAAATAAATTCTAGTATTTGGCGTGTAGGTATACCTATACCTATATTTTTAAAAGCTTGAGGCAGTGCAGTATAGCAATTACCTAGCCTGAAAAACGGGTAGTGCTTCAAGCTTTCAAGAATATAGGTAAGTACCTACACGCCAAATACTTACTAGAATTTATTTTTAACATTTTAGTTCATTGTCCCAGATAAAAGCTTGTTTTTAAAAATATTTTTTACTTATAATTTATTACGTTACGTTCCTAAAAGTCGTCAGCAAGCGGCATAGATATAATTGTATGTCGTGCCACGGTAAGTCATGCGACGGAATCGGCATTTAAAAAATACCAACGGGTCTATCTGACTATTGGCCGTTTAAATCTATTCCAAAGGCTGGTTTTCCTAATACTTACCGTCAGTAATACTACTTTGTTATATACAGGGTGGATTCTGGAGATTGGGTCTGTACGGGCAGCGGGGCAGTCATGCATTATTTTTCATTTTGTTCTAAGTGCCATTCAAAGAAAAGCCTGCTTCCTTATAGAATCAAAATTCAAAACACTCTTTCAGACCAACAGAGGTAAAAGAGTGAGGCTGAGTTGCACCATCTTACTTTAACCGTAACTATAACTATTGACCGGTGATTTTGTATGGAGTTTGACAGATTTTTGACGTTTGTTATAGTTAAAGTAAGATGCAACTCAGCCTAAGACTAGAAAAGTCACAAAATAAACTTTTTCCACAAATTTGGTACGGCTATTACTGTTTAAAATTTTGAAGGCTGCTTCATCATACGTTACTATTAAAAAATCATATCTATCTACTCGTTGGTAGCAGAAGTACCTACATTTTAATCAATATACCCAAAGGCTGTAGAGTTGGTCGTATTGTACCAATAGAATAGTTCCCTTAGGTGGATTGATACGCCTAATTACACGCTTTCAGCGTTGTCGTAAAGCTATTTGTTTCAGATCCCCAGAGGAAGAACATAGTTAGCTGTAGGGAAGTAACGAGGCATAGGTAGCTATAAGGTAGGTATAAGTAAATGGCGGTAATACGAGTAACAAGTTGTACCTACGGATACTTACGCATAAAAATAATTACAGTAGGTATCAAAGTATTTGTAGACTTAGTTACGACTTAGATAAGTCTTAACAAAAACTTGAACATGAATTATGTCAAATTCACATTCAAATCAAGATAAAGTCCAAGCCCAAGTTCTATCCTCAGTAAAGATGTGGACTGTCCAGTACCTATATTATATTACCACGGTAATATTTATTATAGGCATAGAGTGAAATATTGGTGTGAACGCAAAATTACATGTTTTTCAATATTGTGCTATTAGGATCACATGAGTAAATTAAAGTTTCTTTGTTCATGTGGTTAGGATTAAGTGCCGGTGAATTTGTACGAGTGCCTACACGAGTGTAGGCAGTGTAGGTAAATGTGATGTCTCTATAGAAAGTTCAAATTTGAAGATGTTGCTCGGAAAATACCTAGCGTTTGCGCGATGCAGGAATTGCAGGATCTCATACATTAAGGTAATATTTACAAGAACAATGCATCATGCTTCAGCTTTCATATCTTTTGTAAATTATTGAGCATGCAACGACTCGTAAATTCGCACTACTTGTAGGTACTATTATTTATTCTGTGCCACTACACAAATTATAAATATTTTTTTATCATTTTGTGACATAGATACGATACGATGCCTTTCGTATGCGACTTGGCGGATTTTTAGGGTTCCGTACACAAACGGTAACCCTGTTACTGAAACCTCGCTGTCCGTCCGTCTTTCAGAGGGCAGAAGAGATATGGTTAAAGAACCATAATAGATAGTGATAGACGCTATAGCAAAAAAATACTTTTTTAAATTTTTTTTTCTTCTAAGTTTATTGAAATTAAAAGTAAATAAGTTTTCATAGAATAGGTTATAATAAGTTTATTGAAATTAAAAGTAAATAAGTTTTCATAGAATAGGTTATAATTCGATGTAAGTTTTACTATCTATAGATATTGTAAGACTGTTACAGCGTTTGTCCACAGCAACGGCACCGGGACGTCAACGGGAACAAAATGCCGGCGCCGAAGTAGCGGTATGGTAGATTGTCCACAGCATGACCGGCACGGGGCGACGTCATCCCGGCCGCCAATATTTCGAGTAAATCGGCGTGACCGTTAGAAATCGGCCAGAGATTTTGACGGGCCGATGTGCCGGCATTGGCTCGCAATACAAAACACGTTTGATTTTGTCCATACACTGCCGGCGCCCGGCGCCGTTCGATCGGTTATTGTTTTTTTTGGCTGAGGTTGTTTGTTTTATTTCTATGGAAACGCATCTGCCACTCATGACAGGTAGAAGAAACGGAACCACCGGAATCGGTGGCGGTGGACAAACGATCGCTGGCAGATCATTTTCAAATCGGCCCGAAAAAATCTCGGCGCCGGCGACATCCCGGTGCCGTTGCTGTGGACAAACGCTCTTACTGTAAGGTTATCGCGGCAGATTTGTCTTGATTGTGGTAGGCTCACAGAAATATGTATACCTTATTATTAATATTTCTATGGGTAGGCTACTTTTTGGTAGTAAGGTGGAACATCGATATAATATGCTCCTACCACTTCAAAATTCATAATTTAAAGAGTACCTACAAGAGACATGTTCTATCGGCGTTTTTTAGGGTTCCGTGCCTCAAACGGTAAAAATGGAACCCTTATAAGATCACTTTCTTGTCCGTCTGGTCTGTCCATGTGTCACCACCGATTTTCTCGGTGGGTGGACCTAGCAAGTTGAAATTTATACCGGATACCTATTAGGTTTATAAAAACCAAGGTCCTGAGTCAACACGATAAAAAGATATTGGCAAATTTAGATTTTCGCGAAAACTTGTAAGTACCAAAACTTACCTTAATTTTCAACTTTTTTTATTTTTCGGAATGTTTCCTTTACTTGTGCTGTAAGTATGTAACCTAACTTTTAACTAAAATTGACAATTCTAGGTCAACCAGAAGTACCCTATAAGATTTGAGTCGAAAACCTATAGGGACTTCCCGCTGAGCTAGAATCATAAAATTTGGCAAGAGTCGAGGTCTTACAGCACAAATAAAGGAAAAATTCCAAATATAAATAAAGTTGAAAATTAAAGGTGTCCCCGTACATACACAGATTCGCCAATTACAATAGACCTCTAGTTATATGAGCGCCGATACAATTTAGAGGTCTAGCTTAATTGGTACCAACCAACGTTGGTACGGAAGCCTCTGTGGGCGAGTCCAACTCGACTTGGCTGGTTTTATTTGCTAGATCTGATGAACGGTAATAGATTTTAGACACTTTAAATTTTCACAAGTGTGTATAATTATGGCTACTATAACAAATAAAAAAGTTATTCTATCTCACAAGGTCTAATATGATGATATTGAATGCTGCTATATCATTTCTAAAAGGTTTTTCTATTGTATCAACATTTTTAGCTTGGTTGAAGGGGTAAGACTACTAGTAATGTGCAATACACACCAATAGAAAGCTTTTTAATTTAATAATTTTACAAGTGTAGCCTATATATCAGGGACAAAGACAAACCTAACAACAATTAGTCCATTCATTTAATACTACATAGCAACATGCTAATATAGATACATACAAACTCTCAAAAAACATTACCCCCCCTTCGGGCAGTCAGGTAAAAACGGTAAGGAATGCCTGTTCTAGAAAATGGAGTCAAATCTCATAAAATGTATATTTATTTATTTTATTTTTTCCTTTCTTTTTATTAATATTTATGGACAAGTTTATACAAAGTTATATATTATGTACGTGTATAAATAGAATATGTATGACTATATATCTATATGGCTAAGGGCCAGTTTCACCGGTGCCTAATTATGCGTTAGATAGTTATCTGACATGTGGCGCCATATAAAAGCTGTCAAAAATGTAAATTTCTTCATATTAGTGTTATCAGGAACCCGTGAAACTGGCCATAATTAAATATATTGCGCCTCTTGTATTTATTTAGATAAATAATACTTTGGGATTTCCTATATGCACACTGCCATCAATATATGTATCTCCAATCATCCCCCGGTTACCTGTAAGAGATCGCTTGTTTAGCAATAAGGCCGCAAATTGTGCATTTAGTTTTAAGTATTTGTAAATACCTCTGTATTCTAATGTGCAATAAAGTGTTAACCTCTGGAATGCTTTGTCAAAAATATTTGAGAACTACTCTGAGCAAGCGCTCAGTCAAGTATACTTTAAGCTCAGAGTAGTTCGCAAATATACTTGACAAAGCATTCCAGAGGTTAATCTATATCTATCTAATAAGCATAATTATGAGATTTGACTGCCAGTATGTAGATTATCATAGCAGTTCAAAAGCGTGGAATGGGAAAGACTACCATGACTGAAATAAAACAACAGAAATTAGCTTAAACCTAGTGTTTATTCCTCGGCAGCGTCAACATTTTCTGTCTGCAGTCCCTTGATTGAGGCAACTGGCACATATGTGACTAACGTGAACAGCTTGTGGGCAGAGTCTTCGTCATCATTGCGCCTGCGGGATAGCCGGACTCGCACACGGAAGGGGACATTTCTGTAACAAATGAAAACCGTAATGTAATGTTCCATACCTCAAAAAGAAACTCATCGAATAACTGTTATCCATCTGTCAAGACCCTTTTTCTGAGGAATATTTAGAAGTATAAAGTTAAAATTATTTATTAGAGCAAAAGTAAGTAGACTCCAGAAGTACACTTTCATAAGGAGTATGTAGATATTATGTGTGCGATGCAGGTTCTCATACATTGAGGCAAAATTTACAAGGAGAATGGTGCAACATACTTTAGCACAACCTAAATACATTTCCACAGGACATGGTAGGAACATAATTGATGTTCCACCTGTCGCTAACCTTATATAACCTTACAGTGTTACAGCAGCACACATCACTTGAGAGTAAGAGTAGGCCTAGTGTGTTCACCATCATTGACCACAGCATTGAAGCAGCCGAATGCGAGTTGGACTCTCGCACGAAGGGTTCCGTAAATATTAATTTTTACTTTAATTTAATTATTTAGTTTTAAAGTGAAAAATATAACTCAATATTCTGTGAATATTTCAAGTGTCTCCTTGTTGCCGTTATCAATATCAAGCAAAAACAAGCAAAAATGTCACGTTTGTTGTGTGGGAACACCTTAAATATTTATTTTAGTCTGTTATTTAGTATTTGTAGTTAAAGTGGCAACAGTAAATATTAATTTTTACTTTAATTTAATTATTTAGTTTTAAAGTGAAAAATATAACTCAATATTCTGTGAATATTTCAAGTGTCTCCTTGTTGCCGTTATCAATATCAAGCAAAAACAAGCAAAAATGTCACGTTTGTTGTGTGGGAACACCTTAAATATTTATTTTAGTCTGTTATTTAGTATTTGTAGTTAAAGTGGCAACAGTAAATATTAATTTTTACTTTAATTTAATTATTTAGTTTTAAAGTGAAAAATATAACTCAATATTCTGTGAATATTTCAAGTGTCTCCTTGTTGCCGTTATCAATATCAAGCAAAAATGTCACGTTTGTTGTGTGGGAACACCTTAAATATTTATTTTAGTCTGTTTTTTAGTATTTGTAGTTAAAGTGGCAACAGTAAATATTAATTTTTACTTTAATTTAATTATTTAGTTTTAAAGTGAAAAATATAACTCAATATTCTGTGAATATTTCAAGTGTCTCCTTGTTGCCGTTATCAATATCAAGCAAAAACAAGCAAAAATGTCATGTTTGTTGTGTGGGAACACCTTAAATATTTATTTTAGTCTGTTTTTTAGTATTTGTAGTTAAAGTGGCAACAGAAATACATTAATCTGTGAACATTTCAACTGTCTTAATTATCACAGTACATGAGACACAGCCTGGCGACAGATGGACAATGATACATTAACATGGGGGAAGTTGTCACAAGGCGCAGCAGCTACTGCAGGTAGTTTATAATAAATCAACTGAGATCACAATAATGGGTTAGTTGAGCCACAGATTATATAATAGTTACTAAGTAACATATGTTTTACTAGTTTGTTTTAAGTAGTACAGATTGAATTTAACTTGACAATAGGCTTGCAATTGACCACTCTTACCTAATGAAGTGTGTGCCTAAAACTAAACAAAGTACATCAGGCCAATAAAAAAGATTAGTATCAATATTATTATATTAGGCGAAAGAGGTATGTCAGTAACATAGCATGCGGTAAGTAGTCTCTGCCTACCAAAAAAAAATGGTTTTGTGTATGTATGTGATTTTATGAATGTATGTTATTTTATTAAGGGCCCGGTGGTGTAATCGGGAGAATGGTCGGCTTTGATGCCAGAGGTACCGAGTTCAAACCCCGCAGTGCACCAATGGATTTTTCTATCCAAAAATGTATGTGCGCTTTTCACAGTGGCCCTCTGGTGAAGGAAAATGGTGGTGATCGTGGTAGGACACTATGATAGTGTCCGCCTGGCCAGCTTCCACCCTCAAGGTAGAAAATCTGTCAGCAAACATCTAATGTGTTTTAGCAGCTTTCCTTGAGAGCCAGTTCCCATTCTAGGCCTAGCGTGCTTACCATCTTAGACCGCATCATCACTTACCAACAGCTGAGATAGTGGTCAAACAATAAGCCTATAAGATATATAAATAAAATAAAATTATCAATTTATTTTTAGAAAAGTACAAAAAGTAATATTTATTAGGGCATAATAAATTTAATTAATTCAATATCCTAAAATAACTATTTGGTGAAATATAAATAATTTCAGATATTTCTAATATTGCAAAATCGAAATCTGCAAAATCTTGTAGTATCAGCACTTTTGATGGATTATGCATATTAAGTTTATCTTCATTATCATCATCATCAGCCTATACTAATAACTGCTATGCTATGGTAATTTAAATGAAATTCCACAAAATTGCACTACCTATTCAGATCTCTGATCATCACAATGATGAATTCATAAAATCTTAATTTAATCAACATGCTATAAATGTATTTATCTAAAGCATCTAAGTCATGTAACAACAAGATTATTTTGCAGAAGATTGTCATCACCAGATCTGGTTTTTGGTACCAGATCGGTAAATGTTTAGTAATGCAGTATCCACCAAAATACTAGATACAGTTTTCCAGATTTCAATCCCTAGTCACAACTATCTGACCTGATGTTAAGTGAAAATGTGATCCAAAATGTTGCATGCATGTATATTATTTATATACATGTAATCCATTATTGTGTATTGATAAATATTTAAGTCAGAAATGTGGGAACAACATGTACTGTGTGTAAATAACAATTAAATGGTCTATCATTCAAAACTCGAAATAGGACTTCACATGCTGTGAAAGTTAATAGAACTTTTGTATGTGTTATGTTCATCTCTGATGATTTCACAAGATCTAAATAACATGTACTAGCCATGTGCAAACCATATCCTTAAAGAGAAAAACTCTTTTATGTCTCTATATCTCTAATAACTCTGGCGCTACACTCCCTTTCTATCACATAGATTGTTATGGCGGCTCCTCACTTGGCTTAGCGTATTCGTGACTAGTTTTTTTTTTTATACGTTATAGCGTTTGACCTCTATCTCACCTGTTGGTAAGTGATGATGCGGTCGAAGATGGTAAGCAACGATGTTTTTCTTTCACCGGAGGGCCACTGTGAGAAGCGCACATAAATTTTTCGATAGAAAAATCCATTGGTGCATGGCGGTTTGAACTCGGTACCACGGCATCAAAGCCGAACGTTCTCCCGATTACGCCACCGGGCCCTCAAAAGATATTATTGTGAAAGATATAAAGATATTGTTGTGTTTGCCTCAAATAATCAAATATTTCAAATACCGTCAAATATGTCATCCACACATGGACTTGTACGGGCAAATCACTCAAATATGCCACAATATTTGCTTATTCACAAAACAAATTGAACACACAGCGATGGACGTGTCAGTGGCAGCAGCTTATTACATTTACCTGAATGCGGCTTACCAACACCTGTTGTATCTACAGAAGTACAAAATTAAAAATAGACGATTGCTCGCGCGCTACTGAACGAACCAAGTGTGGACTGTCGACGCAAATATTTGCCTTAGTTTATTCCTTTGATGTGTAATCAAAAACCGACAAGTTGACGGAAACGCATATTCACTATTTGCGTTGTTTGCCATATTAGTGCAAATAAAGCAAATACAATCAAATAGACCGTCTACACATTGCTGTATTTGGACAAATAATGCAAATATACGAACACGATACGCCAAGTGAGGAGCCGCCATTATATGTTTACATTGCCCTTACTCTAACTTTGTGACACTCTCTCTCGTTGCGTCGAAGATATAAAAGAGTTACAGACACGGTTGAGATATATAAGATATACAGAAATAGTCTGTTTAGATATCTCTTTTTAGTTAATTACTCCTGAGTTACACACGTTTTATATGTATAACCAAGCAGCCTGCAGGTTAACACGCTCGCTGCTGAAAACACACACCGTGCGTTTTTTATTTTAAATTAATTTTTTCACAAGGGGTGAGTGTGACCTTCTGCTGTTGGATTTTAGTTTTTATTTGATGCCACACCTACAAAAAAATATATAATTTAAATAATGAAAAAATATGCCGCTGTCAAAGAGCCTTTCAAAAATAAAACCTTGATGCTTGAAATGCTGGAGATGAGGAAATGAAAACTAAAAATATTTACATATGAGTATCTTCATGAAGTCAAATAAGCTAGACGCATTTTAGAGGCAAGGTCCAGCCTGCAGTCATATAAATATAGGTTCACCTGAAGAGAATGTCTAAAACATAGTCTAAAAGTTCTTGTATCATAAACATAACAATAACCTCAAAAATTACTATGCCGGATAGCCAGATTTATGGGTAAAAATAGCATTTTTAAAGAACAATATTTAGGTACAAATAGATCATTTTACCTGACTCCCTTCGACCAGAGATATTTGTTTAAGCGGGTGTCTACTCGGACATCCGGGGTTCCCATTTGTTTTTCAGCAAATCTACGGATTTCCTTGATCGCTCGTGGAGCACGTCTTTTAAAACCGACTCCATGGAGACGCTTGTGTAAATTCACTGTGTATTCACGGGTCACAACTTCATTGATGGCAGATTTGCCTTTCCTCTCGCCTTTTGGTTTAGCCATTTTGACCTGGAATGATGAAGCCGTATATGAAAATAAAGCACTTCTGAACTTTCCAAGCCATTATGGGTGTCGGTAATGCACAAATATTCACTTTAAATTCAACAAGATATTACGATTAATCCAGATTACTTTAAAAATACACACACCTTAGAGTTTCGTGTTCTAAAACCAACCCTAAAAAGAAATGTCAAATTCGAAAATGTCGCTGAACAAAATGTAATGTCAAAAACAATCAAATGTCACTGTCTAATAACATTCAAGTTCACACTGGGTGAATTTAATTTTCCAACAGCCCAATCGCAAGCGCAAGCGTTTTGAACCGTGTGAACAGATTTTCAACGAAACGATAAAATATAACTCAACAAAAGTTTGACGCCGTTTGGCTCGTGCTCGTGTTCATTGAAATCGCTTTCAATCATTGATTGTAAACCCGGCGTGACGTTCATTTATTATTTATTTCGTATATCCATGGCCGTCTTACACCTATTGGAGGCCATGGGCATTTTAAGATTAGGAGCCCCTTCAACTGACTATTTAATAAATACAGATATGTTCGCTTTTTTATTTTAGGATGTTTGCTTTGTATTTGTATGAACTTATTAGATAACTTATTGATTAAAAACATAAACAAGATTTACCAATCTCAGCCATTTTAGCGGGTCCAGATTTCGCGCGTAATTTTTATTGTGTTTTCTTAAGAAAAGAATGCATATATTAGCTACCTGAGGCTGAATCCCAGTTTCCTAACCGAAAACGCTATGTTTAATAAAACGTCCACGCGATTATCGTGAGCGCAAAATGATTAGGTACTCTGTTTTCCAAAGGAATACAGAGGAGAGCCATTAGGTACTTGCCTCCTGTAGAAATTGTTGAGACCTATTTCCGTTAGTATATAAGTATAAAATGTATTGTTGTCAGTAGTTTCGGTTAATATTTGAAGAGATAGGGTACCCTTTCTGTTGTGGGGCCCTGGGCACTTGCCCAGAGTGCCCAGTGGGAAAAAGGGTCCTGGATATATCATATCTGAGAGTATTCAAGCACAATTTTTTTATGTTAATATAGTCTCACGAATCCCGTTGGGTATGTAATGTACATTATTTTCAGTCAGGTATGTCGCGCCGACCTTGGATGTAGTCATTGTTACATCTATGAATTGAAGTATGTGAATTAAAGTTATATTTAAGTTGTTCAACTATCTTAGATTTATTGACGTGATAACGTCTAATAAATCGATGAATGCCGGCTGCATTCACGATAAACGTCCCGTTCCGCTCATTGTCCCGTTACGCTCATTGTACGCATGCGCCGATTTCATCAATGTTTTGATGTATTAATGTGAATGTGGACATGAACATCAATGTTTTGTAATGCCATTGTCACGTTAAACTATCGTCCGTAAACCAACTTTACAGACAACCAATTTTTGTTTAGATTGGCTGTAGACACATCGTGATTTTACGCTCGTAGACATCGTTCTCGTGGGAATATCAGTATAAAAAGTACCCTATGTGTTATTTCAGGATCTAGGCTCTTCTCTAGGCCTTGTACATACCAAATTACAGATCAATCGGTTGAGTAGTTTTAGCGTGAAGAAGTAACAAACATACCAACAAACTTTCAAAAGGTGTCTTATAAAAACTACTATAACTGCGATTATTATTGATAAGAAAAGGCTAGCTACTCTACTACAGTGTTACGGACTTTCTTAATGATAAGCCTTTAGACTTTGATTATAAACTCGTGTATATATTATCAAAGCCTTTTAAGATTTTTGATATGACTTGTTACAACATACCAGAACATGACTAGACTCTGCTTATTACTAAAATTAATTTTCAATGTGTATATCATATGAATTGTGGTAAAATTTATTTATTGAAGATGGTTTGGTAGTTGAGTAACTAAAAAGGACTTATTTATTTAATTGTATTAAATAATTTTTATTTATTCAATTGTATTTTATGTATGGTATGATATTTGTTTGCCTAAAGGCGAAGAATGTACAAGGAACTTTTTTGGCTCTAATATCTTGGCATATCTCTGTTATGACCTACATTCTTACAAATAAAAATTATTTTGATTTTGTAAAATAAGAAAAATAGTAATGCACAACAAAGTAAAAAAAATAATAATAACCGTATCAAAACTTCAGCATCCAAATTTTAGGTAATAGCTACCTACCTCGTAGCTGATGTAACAATTTTTCACCTCATTCACACCGGGATAACTTTAAACTTAGATCTTTGTTTTTTATCGGATATCATTTTGTTTAGAAAAGTAATCAAAAATGTGAACATTCATTTTGTTGAACGAGAAAAGTTATTCAACTAAATTCGCAGTCTGTGAACGTGGTACATCTATGTTTTCTGTGGTTCTTGTTAGGTAGCCACACATAATTATTATATAGTGATCTGTGCTGTGATAGTAATCTATGGTTTTTGTAGCATATGGTTTGTTTTGTTTGTTTGTAATCTGTGGTTTTTGTTGTTGTTGATTTTTTTGTTGGTTTGTTTGATTTTATTTTTCCTTTCCAATCCACCGACGTGCCGTTTGAATTTAATTTTAAAAGGGAACAGTTTATGTTTTAAATAGACTGTTTAAACGTTTTGAATAATGGCAGACGTTTATAAGTTAGTAGATACGTTTTATTTCTACTAACATGCATACTGGAAAAACATAGTAACCTAACCTAAGAAACTGGCAAAATTCATAGTCTTCCTCCATGGTTTCAGGATTATTCATCCCGTAAAATATTTTACCGATTATTTAACTCGGAACGTTCGACCCGATGGCAGAGAGTTTCATGAACAACGGAACTTCAAGTTAAATGTAAATTCTGTAAGCACTGCAGAAGCGTCAGCTTTAGTAAAATGTGGTAATACTACTGCTGTTTGTGGAATTAAATTAGTAAGTTTAGTTCCAAATATTTTGTTGTAGAAGTAAACTGCATTTACTTGTTACATTTTCAAGTCTTGCCTATATATATATAAATAAAAAACAAATAGAAAATGTGCAATATAGTCGCTCAGTGACTCTCATATAGAATTAATAACCTAATAATGCTTCGAGCATTTACCAATTGGTAAATGCTCGAAGTAATATTGTGATATTTCTATTTTTCTTGAATCACCTCATTCATTTATTAATCATCCATACTTTTTTATATTTGAATGTAGTCTTTTTATTTTTTGAGTGTGGGTGGAACGATTAAAAAATATTGAAGGATGGAAAAATCATTCTTGACGGACTCTCGATTCTGCTTTAAAAAACTAAAGGTTGTCTGGTGGAGTATTTTTAAAGAAATCTGGTTTTAATCAAGGATTCCATGGAATAAATCTGAAGAGCCAGTATATAATGTAAAACCTATATTTTATCCCAAGGAATGGCTAGATCACGAATTATTACCTAGACGCTATAAAAGAACCGTTAAGTTGATGTTACACCTATATTTTATTCTATGGAGTGGCTAAATGCTGAACTGTGGAACCTCGAGAACGATGGAGTGAACTACATAAGCTCATAAGAATTTCCGAACCAAGGATATCCCTATAGTTAGCCCAAAGAGCTGGAGTGTTGCCATAAGATTCCATCTTCCAACCCCCGTTACGTTACAGGTTCTTGATTTCACAAAATACTAAATTAATTAAAACTGTATTTAAATAAATTACAGATTCAATTACAATATTTAGGAGTTGTTATTATGGTTTCAATAAGATGTATTATGATAATGGTGCTATATGTCAAATAACTCTTTTAACCTTTTGAGCGCTAAAGTCACATATATATGACAATCACTTGCGACCCCGTACGCCAAGCGTCGTCTATAGATGACAAAAACCGTACTGCTTGGCATACAGGCCACGGGAGTGCGTTTTTAGTGTGGGGCTCAAAAGGTTAAGAACCAGTTAAAGTGTTCTGCTAATTATTAGTTATTGTTCAAATAGGTTTTAATCTTTACAGGAATTGGCCGTTCCAAAAGCAGAGGAACCTGATAATGGTTTTCTCATCACAAACGTGGAGCTGCCAGCATTATGCTCCTCAAAATTCAGACCAGGCCCTCCATCAGACCATGCTCAAGTCACCAGCAACATTGTGTCAGAGATAATGATCAATTCAAAGTTTGTTGACCTGAAGGACCTTTGTATAATACCTGACAAATTAGCTTGGGTGGTATATTGTGATATCATTTGTATTGATAATGATGGAAGCCTTGTTGATGCCTGCATATTATCCTTACTGGCAAGTTTGAAAACATGTAAGTTTTTTACTGGAACACTGAATATACCATAAGTTGCAAATTTCTTTTGGTTAAAAGTAAATCTTAAGTTCATCTTTTATGGAAGTAAAAATAACTTATTGCGGTTTGTAATCATGCAAGCAAAACCATTTTTAGGGTTCCGTACCCAAAGGGTAAAGTGGGACCCTATTACTAAGACTCCGCTGTCCATCTGTCTGTCTGTCTGTCACCAGGCTGTATCTCGTGATAGTTAGACAGTTGAAATTTTCACAGATGATGTATTTTTGTTGCCACTATAACAAGAAATACTAAAAACAGAATAAGATTATAATCTTATTCTGTTTTTAGTATGGGGACCCCCTATAGGGGGTCCCCATACAAGAAACGTGTTTTATTTTTGGCATTTCCATATAACGCCATCTATAAACGTCCCTAACACCTTAGTGTTAACTTTCACTTAGATACTGTGCGTTAGACGTTATATGGCGTTTTAAGAAATGAGCACATGGCTCACAACTGTTTTGATAAAATGTTTATTAATTATTATTTTTTGCTCTATCTTATAAAATACTGTAGTGTGGTACGGAACCCTACGAGTGCAAGTCCAACTTGCACTTGGCCAGTTTATTTGGTAATGTGCCATTATTAAACCATAATTGGTTGAAGAAATAAATTTGACATTCATTCAATATTGTTACCACAGTCAAATCCATAAAAGTCTGAATAGGTATCGACCCAGTGAATTATTAGATCCTGTTTCAAAGCATTAGCCCATATATTGTTATCTTAAATTGTGAATTATTATTCTCATCATCATCATCATCATCAGCTGGTGTCAGTTCACTGCTGGACGTAGGCCTCTCCCAAGATGCGCCACTGAGCCCGATCTTCGGCTCTTCTTTTCCTGTCTGTTCCAGTCAATGCATGTTAAATAGCATATGCCTATTTATGAAGTGTTTTTGCAGTTTAAGGTGTACTAACACAAACATGGATAATTATGTTTCAGTGTCACTTCCATCAGTCTTCTATGACATGGAAACAGAAGAAATCAAGGTTGATTGTAGTGATAGAAAGAAATTACCAGTGCATGGCCTGCCAGTTGCTACAAGCTTTGCTATATACAATTTAAATCAAAGGTTTGTGTTTAAATTTACAAAGAAACAAGATTTTCATATATAGTGTTCAATATACAAATTTGCAAATATTAATCTAATGTTGGTTACAAACCTGATGAAAAAACCTACAAATCTTTATTACACAGTATAAAACAAAGTCGCTTTCACTGTCTGTATGCGTGGATCTTTTCAACTACACAATGGTTTTTATTGCAGTTTGCGGTAATAAATATAGTGACTAAAGAGGAAGGTTTATAACCAGGATTAAACGCGAGCAAAGCCGCGGAGCCCAGCTAGTGCAGAATTAAAATGATTCATGAAAGTTTTAATAAACCTAGTAGTGGTGGATTTGAAACTTGTAAAGGTCAATAATGTATTGGTGATTTAGGATAGTGTAATCTGAGTTCTAAACTTTGAATGACATAGTGCTCCCGAAGAAATAGAGGGCTATTTTGTCGCCAGCACTGTGTCATTGTGTCATAGTAATGTTTGTGAATATGGGTTATTACCCATATTCACAAACATTACTATGACATGCTAGTCTGTGCAAAAAGAGAACCGTCATTGCTTTACAATGAATTGTATTGGCAATGACAGAGCTATATAGTCAATGCAACAATCATAAATTATTTATTGCGGAATTGCTTTACAATGAATTATAGTTGTATTGGCAATGACAGAGCTATATAGTCAATGCAACAATCATAAATCATAAATTATTTATTGCGGAATTGTAGTCGGTACAGATGGTGAAAAGTTACAAAATTGTTTCATACAATCTACCATGAAAATGGTGTGCAATGGTTTGCCTGGAGAGCCTACAGACATATATCAAGTATAATTATGGGCTGCGGAAACTTTGACACTATAAAAAAAAAATGACATAATATCATTGTATTACATTGTACAATTAGTTAATTTGTATATGATTCAATAGAAAAAAAAATTGCAGAGTAAAAATAGTATAGGTAATATAATAGAAATTGATAAAGGTAATGTAAAGCAATCAAAATGCCGAGCCTAAGTAAAATGTGTGATAATAAAATAATAAATAATAAAAATAAATAAACATTTATTTCTCTCACAAGTAATTTGGTAAGTTTGGACTTATGTAACATATAAAAGTAATATTTGTAAATACTTTGTGAGAGACTGGTGCCTGCGGTAGGTTTTGGAAAAAACCTGTATTGCAGTATAAAATATTACATAAGGTGATTCAAGCAATGTCAATAATAATCAATCAAAGTTATCATTTAGAAAATCGTCAATAGCATAGTAACATTTGGTCGTCAAAAACAGTAAATTAGAACCATCAACATACGCACCCTCAATTTCTACTACGGTTCTCTTTTTGACAGACTTGTTCACAGACTCTATACAGCTGCATACCTAGGTCTTTCTCTATTATGCACAGGATGAGGTAAAGTGCGTGTTGTAGGATTTTTCGAAATGGGGTAGGTAACAAAGTCTGACAATTGGGTTTTTCGGGTTTTTTAAATATGAATCCCTATTTGCCTTAGTCACGCGATAACATGAAAACGGGTGAACCGATTTGGCTAATTCTTATTTCATGTCTTTAATGATAGAATCGTTTATACAAAAGAAAAGTTTTAAGTAAATAAAAGAAGTTTTTAACGCGAGCGAAGCCGTGGGGCACTTCTAGTTTATTTATATTGAATCAACAGCCTAAACAATAAGTTTCAAGCTTCTAGCTCTAAAAATGACGATACTTCCATACAACTTTTCCCCTCTTTCAACCCCCTTACAACCCTATTTTCGCATTAAAAAGTAGCCTATGTAGCCTTTCTCAGGCTCTAGACTATCTGTGTACCAAATTTCATTTAAATCGGTTCAGTAGTTTAGGCGTGAAAGTGAGTCAGACAGACAGAGTTACTTTTGCATTTATAATATTAAGTAAGGATAAATAAAACCCAAAGATGGCGCTAGCGTAGATTTTAATAGCTCTCCTTTACATATTGCCTAAATGTATGAGATCCTGCATCGCACAAACGATATTTTCCGCGATATTGAAACTGATGCACTTGCTTCGTGATTAAACTTCTCTCTTTCGAGACCTCGTCGCTGGCAGTAGCGACGACTCGGATGGTGGCGGTTGAACTCGGGAACCTAGTCGGTCGCTGAGGCGTTTAGCTGGGCTTCCCCGAACGGGGATCAACCTGGCATGGACGTCTCGCCCGGCTACCCAGTTCCCGGGGAATACCCCCACCTCCACACGCGACTCCCAGAGAAAGACGAGGAACCCGACCTAACACGCAGGTCGCCCTGCCCGTCGGGCAATCTACCACGGCCCAGAAACGGCCACCCCGACTCCCGAACGTATTTACGTCCGGCGATGGACACCCTGGTCAGGGGGCAATGCCCCGAAACCAGGCCCCCGCGCCCGAGAAGGGACTTCGCGAGAAGACAATAGTCTTAAACTTCTCAGAAGTTGAACTCGTCCAAAAATGTTTTCTCTTTATAATATTAGTCTGGATTTGTGAGAATTTGGCTCATGTTATTATTTAATTTGTTTTATGTAACAACCATTAAATAACATCCTTAACAGTCTTATCAGCTCAATAAAGTGTGTGCTAATAGTATGATATTAATGTTTCAGTAATACCATAATGACTGACCCATCATCATATGAAGAAGAAATGTGCGGAGGCATTGGATCCAATTTAATAATATGCTGCAACAAAGGGTTTATTTGCAGCACCCTCAAGTTTGGTGGCAGCAATCTGTCTGTGGAATGCTCAGATCAAGCAATGAAGATTGCAAAAGACAGAGCATCACTAATTGAAGAAGTTCTCAATGTCTGCTTGAAGGAATATGAGGAAAATTTAGCTAAAAATAAGAAATAAATATTTGGAGCATGGATCTTGTTTAGTTATTGTTATTACCTAATCAAAAGTATAGTTTTATTGTTAAATCTCTATGCTTACTGCTTTGCTGTCTATGCTACTTACGGCATAAACTCAATAGTTATACCAAAACCACCAATAAAAATCAATGTGTGGTCTGCATGCATGAGCCTTCTTGATATTAATTTTCCAATAAACATGTTGATTTTTGCTCATCATTATCAGTCCACTGCTAGGCATAGGCCTCGCCTAATATTTTCGCTTTCGAGTAATACTGTGTCAGTACGGAGCAATGAGTAAATAGGGTAGAGGAAGGAAAAGGAAGAAAAGGGTAGAGACATCCATAGCTTAAGCGAGAGAAGATGTTTTTTGGTTCTATTCCACAAAATGCTTAATAGTAGGTACTACTATACCTCAAAAGGAACCCTTATTCACGGCCGTAGCTAGGGGAGGGCATTGTGGGATTGCCCCACAATACCCTCCCCTAGCTACGAGGGCCTAGGGCATTGGCCCTACCTTGAAATCACAATGACCTACCTTAAAAATACCAATAAAGTGGCCAAGTGCAAGTCGGTCTCGCACTCGTAGGGTTCTGTACCACACTACAGTATTTTATATGATCGAGCAAAAAATACCACTATCATTTTTCGCAAGCAAAATATAATAAACATTTAATTGATTATAACGCCATCTAATATCTAAGTGAAAGTTAACACAAATGTGTTAGATATCGGCATTTCAATATAACGCCATCTATGGACGTTTACTCTAAGCGTTATATTGAAATGAATGAATTGAATTGAATGCTTAGATGGTTTGGACATCTAGAGAGGATGGATGAAGAAGGACTGACGAAAAAGATTTATGAGACGAGTGTGAATGGGGCAGCCGGTAGAGGCCGACCTAGGCGAACGTATCACGACCAGATCGGAGACGTTTTAAAGAAAGGCCAAGTCAAAAGTACTTATAACCGGCGAGCATGTATGAAGGCGCTCATGAAAGTGGAAGAAGCGAAAGAGGTATGTCAGGTTCGTAGCATGTGGAAAGAAGTAGTCCCTGCCTACCCCAACGGGAAAAAGGCGTGATTATATTGAATTGCCGAAAAAAAAACGTTTCTTGTATGGGGACCCCCTAATATTTTTTACTTTATTCTGTTTTTAGTATTTGCTGTTATAGCGGTAACAGAAATACATCATCTGTGAAAATGTCAACTGTCTAACTATCACGGTTTATGAGATACAGCCTGGTGACAGACGGACAGCGGAGTCTTAGTAATAGGGTCCCGTTTTACCCTTTGGGTACGGAACCCTAAAAACTAAGGAATTATTAAAATTAAATTGTTTGTTCATAGTTTGAAATAAAAAAAAATTGTAGCGATAGGTATCTATCTACACTTTACCGAACATACCACAGTTTGTGACATTAATTTCATATTATAATAATTCTTCACTTCCGCCCTACCTGTAACCAATGCTGCCCTACCTCAAATTCGACTCTAGCTACAGCCCTGCCCTTATAGGGTCACTTTGTTGTCCGTCTGTCTGAAGAGCCTTTTTCCCTGGAACGCGTAGATGTATCAAGTTGAAACTTAAATAAGAAACTCAACTTATTAGTCAACGTGATCAAAAGAACGTTGGTACGTTAATATATTGCTGGCGCCAAATTATAGTTAAAAATACTCTACTGTGTAACGGAACCTTACGAGTTCGAGTCGAACTCGCACTTGGCCTGTTTATTTTTTGTGATAGCAACATTAGCTTTCTTTATTATCTGTATCAATAGATTAGGATAAGATATTCACGTTGCAAGTTTTAAAATAGCGAAAACGAATCGTATCTATTACGTTCAAAATATACGAATAATTTTTTTTCGCAGTGCGCGGACTTATGGAATTGGTATAATAAAAATCGCAGTTCCACACAGGTCACAGCCACATGCAAGAGCTGTCAATCAGATTACGTAATGGCAACATTCATTTCAAAATGTCACCACGTCTCAAAATATCGAGTAGTGTTATTGAGGTAAACTTTGTGATTTTACTACGTTTTCTGAGACTTTATTCATATATGTGATAATATCGGCTTTAGGGAATTATTCTGCATTACATAAAAGTTTATTTATAATGTTAAAATTCAAGTGTCCGCTCGTTTTAACCTCATACGTCATCACACCACTTTGTCAGCGATAATTTAAATAATTTTAATTATACGTCTATTTACGTGGTTATTTTAAGGATCTCTATCTTGTGTTTTACAGAGGCTCTCTAAGATAGAGACGTATGAAAGTACAGGATGTCTTTACGGGCTTATGTACGATGGTACACTACTAGTGGTAGGCATAAGTTTGGAATTATTCGAAAACGAAAAGAATTCGTACCACCAGCTACTTCTAAACCTGCCGGCTGAGATAGAACTATGTGGAGTGGTGAAATTCGGTGAAACTATAACCACCGGGGCTACAATGAAAGAAATACTACAGGTATGCAAACAGTATATAAGACACAATAATGCAGTCTCGTGACCACGATAAATGCAACTTGGTCGAAACGACGAGTTAAATAATAAAAATTTATGTTTTAGGCGCGATGAGTCCCGTTTTTTTAATACTTATAACTATAATAATGCATAATTAAAATCATCACAATTATATTTCAATTTACTAAACTATGGGTATATCTCCAATTCATGTATATATTACATGTTTCATAAGTATAAATGTAATGATTTGTCATTACTTCTTTCCTTATTTCCACTTTCCTAAACTATAGTTGCACAAACCAATTAATTTACTTACTGATAGAAGAGAAAAATGACTGGATATGAAAGGGGGAAAGGGCCAGTTTCACGAGTTCCTGATAGCGCATATATGAAGAAATCTGTCAGATTTTTTACAGCTGTTACATGGCACAATGTGTCAGATAACTATCTAACGCATTATCAGGAACCTTCAGGTCATCATATCAGGTATTTGTTTATGTAAGTTGCTATTGATTAAAAACAATATTGCCATGATAATGCAAACATAATCAATACTGTTGCTCTATGCAATATTGAACATCATTTATTCATACAAAAGAGAGTGGAGTCTAAGGATGTTCAAATAGCTGGTGAAATCAGTACTTATCAGACTTCTATATTTATAACATAAATGTACTTTGAATGCATCTAGAGTTATTATAATAAACAAAATGCATTGATGAACCTTTATTTTTAGTATTATGGTAATAAAAAATACTTATATTATCCTTAAATATTAATTGCAAACACATGAACAGGATCAGCTCATGTGCAGTAAGTAACAGTTTGTGTACAAACATAATACTCTGAAGGTATCTTTAAGGCAGGCATACTATATCGTGGATCACATCTTTACTTAACATTAGGTGAGAAAGAGGTCAAACGCTTTCTAATCTACTATAAAAAAAAAGGATATTATACCAAGGCAAAGAGATGTTAAAGATGGTAATAAGGCAGTGCAACATATCACTAGAATTTGGAAAGGTTGTGACGTAGCACAGCAACCCAACTCTTAGATACTAGTATGGATGGCTACAATGTCATGCTCAAAAATTGAGTTTTAGCGTAACATGGTAATAAGATTGTACCACAGCAAATCTGTGAATACTATGTAAATATATAGTTTTTCACATCAATATGATGATATGGATGAAATTTGGTTAACTGTATAGACATATCTAACCATTTACTTTAAACTTGCAAAAATGATTCATTGTGGTAAAATCTTATACCATGTCATATTCTACCCTAAATTCTATTGGCTTTGTGTAAAATTTTAGCCAAATCGATCATACCATTTCATTATAAAGCGCATTGCAGACTACGCTATAATAAAATAGCTAATAACATAGTTTATAGCACAACAATATTGCTCATCATACATTTATTTAGAACACCACACTTAGCTATACGATATTGAGCCAGTTTGCTTGTAATTTGCTTGTCAGGCTGTACTATATAATGGAATAGTATAGTGTAGTCTGAAATGCGCTTAAAGATAAAAGAAACAACAAAAAAACATACAGAAACAACCTTCACATCAATAGTACTGACGATAAGATGACAATGACATAGTAAATTAAAATTACTTTCAGGATGTTGACATTACGGATAATCCTCTAGTGATAATAGTAAATTGTAGTAAAGAAATGAAAGCTCACTTTTTGGTTCATGAGAAGTTTGAAGAAACAAGTTATGAGGTGCTAAATGCCGATGAGATGTGGAAACAGTTCCTACATGTCAGACTGAACACGGTGTTGCCTTTAAGTGTTGAGGCAACTACCACTGGTGTCAAGAACATGATGCAGAATAAAAGGAAAAAGGTATTTTATTTTTCACTAGCTGATACCTGACTTCGTTAACATACACCAAGTATTTAGTATCCTATGTTCATTGCCATGCTCTAAAGTATCTTCTTGTTAAATTTTATTAAAATCGGATTGTCTGTTTGTCTGATTGTCTGTTTAGGCATGATTAGGTAACAAACAGACAGAGTTACAAACATTTTAATAATATTAGTATGGATTGAGCTGCAGTTATGCATATTGCCTAGGACCCAATTCTATAAGCTTGCAGGCAATAAGACAAGCCAGTGTGATGCTTATATGCAATTTGTTTAGCTTTGAGAGCACAGTGGAAGAATGGTTGGCTATGACGCCAAAGGTAGCTGGTTCAAATATCTGCTGTTCACCAATTGATATTTCCATTGAAAAATGTGTGTGCACATTTGCTCAGTGAACAGATTACAGATACAACAACATGCAAAAAATCTGTTGATGCACTGCGCCTGTTACCTTAAGACATAAATATCTTAAGTCTCACATGCCCTGTAATTTCACTGAACACATACCTCCAATTTTACTGAACAAATACCCTCAAAGTATATTATTTATTTTATGAATTTCAATTGGTTTTCCAGATAGCATCAGGTCAAGTGTCATTCCACATAGATGGTACATCAGTGTATTTGTTTGGAGTAGCGTCAGATGTGGGGCTCACAGGCACTAGTGCTGAGGCTACCATCGGAGAACTCTTAGACTCTATGAGTCCAGAACAGCCGTCGAAAAAGAAAAAGCATAATACTAACATATTAGTGAGTATAAAAAGAATATATATTTTTTAAGAATATTGTGCGCACTGAGGAGTGTAAGATTTGGTTTTTATATTTGACAGAATTTATATGGAGGAGCAAACATATTTATGTGTAAAAAAAAAACTTTAATTTTAGTCGAATTTCATCTACAGCACGACTAACATACAATCATTTATTGTCAAAAGTGATCGATTTCTAGCCAACTTTTGGATGTACATGACATTTATATGTTGATAATCCATATAAATATGGGAAATATGGATATCAATTTGTTTGTAGCTTACCTCATAATCATTAGCATATACTAGTCTAATACTGAACATAGACCATTCCATTGTACACAATCTTAGCCTATGCTCATTTGCCAGTCACTTTTCAAAGTTAGGAATTATCACATAATTACCTATGCAGTGCCAATCTACTCTCCACTCAAAAACTAATTTACCATATCTGTTAGTCTATTGATAGACATGTATCTAATGATTAAATGTAGTTTCCAACCATAGAGTCTGCCTGTAAAATTAAAATTCATAAAAGTAAATGTGAGTATAGCATATTTGTATTTGTTTCAGGATATAGTACCAGTTAATTTTGTAATGAAAGCAACAAAGGATATTCTGTCTGAAAAGCTTGTGAAAACAGCCGTTAAAATGATGACAACGCAAAGGAAGCGTAAGTTAATTATTGTACATCCTACAAAAGTAATCATTTATTTAATAATTAACTTAGTTTAAGAAGTGAATTATTGAAAGGTATACAAAAGCCGAATGCGGGAAAAAAGATTTATTAGCATTTCCTATTCCAAACTCCAATAAAACAAATAAGTAATACATCCTAACTAATATTATAAATGCGAAAGTAACTCTGTCTGTCTGTCTGTCTGTGTCACTTTCACGCCAAAACCACTGAACCGATTTAAATGAAATTTGGTACACAGATAGTCTAGAGCCTGAAAACGGACATAGGCTACTTTTTAATGCGAAACAAGGGTTGTAAGGGGTTGAAAAGGGGGATGAAATGTTGTATAAAAAGTATCGTCATTTTTAGAGCTAGAAACTTGAAACTTTATTTTTAGGCTAATTATATAATATATCAATAAATAAATATGACTTTTAAAGTTTTTAAAAGTTGTGCCCTCAAGGGTGTAAAATACCAATAGGGGATGAAAGTTTGTATGGAAATATGTAAGGCTTATGTGAATGTTCTACTGAACGTATTTAAATGAAATTTAGTACACAGATAGTCTAGAGCCTGAGAAAAGACATAGGCTACTTTTGAATGTGAAAAGAGGGTTGTAAAGGGTTGAAAGGGGGGATAAAAAGTTGTATGGAAGTATCGTCATTTTTTAGGGTTCCGTAGAACAAGGAACCCTTATAGTTTCGTCATGTCCGTCTGTCTGTCTGTCCGAGGTTTTGCTAAGAGACCGTTAATACTAGAAAGCTGTAATTTTGTGGGGGTATGTAAATAAATGACGCCGTCCCCCCCCCCCCCCTCTAAAAGATAAACTGCTGGCTTGAAAAATCTGGAAAAATTCGTGATAATAGCGCATTTCATGTACTTTAAAGGAAAATTATAGCGGTTAAGATAACTTTATTAGTTTAGCAGTAATAGTCGTTAATCTTGGGTGATCGATAATTTTGTACCAAATACAAAATCCTTTGAATAAATCCTTTAAAGTGACAAAGACGGAGTACCTTGTTGCTTGTTTATAACGGGTAAAGACTTGCATTGAATAACAGGCTACTACGGAACCCTACACTGCGCGTGGCCTGACACGCACTTGGCCGGTTATTTTTAAAGCTAGAAGCTTGAAACTTATTGTTTAGGCTGTTGATTCGATATAAATAAATATGACATTCAAAGTTTGTGAGGGGGAAAGGGGAGGGGGGAGGGAGAGGGAAGTGAGGGGAAGCGAGAGGGGGGCGAGGGGAAAGGGGGGAGAGGGAAGTAAGGGGAAGGGGAGGGGAGTGGGGGGAAGAGAGGGGGGATGGGCGCGGCGTGGCACGGTGCGATGTAGGTGGGATACGCATGTGTCTTATTTGTAAAATAATTAGCCTAAAAGATAAAGATAAAGATCATTTATTTGTCCAAACATGAGTATGCACACAAAAGATTATGCATGCAATCTGGTAGACAAAAATATTTGAGAAACATACATGCTTGAGCCACATAGGCGTACAAATTTTAGTTTAACATCTTTATTATATTATAATGTTTATTATTAATCTTTTAAACCAACAACCATACGCATATATTAAATGTAATTATATAATAATAATATTAAAATAAAAAAATAATAAAATATAAAAAAATCTAAACCAGCAAGTAAATTTACAATTGATTAAAATTAATGTATTATTATGTCACAAACAAATATTCAAATGTAAATCATACCTACAACTAAGAATACAATCATAATTTGTCCGTCAGGAAGTCACTTACTTTATAATAACATTTGTCAGATAATAGAATTTTCAGTCTTCTTTTAAATAAATGCTGATTTAGTGATTTTATGTCATTCGGTATTTTATTAAAAATAGCTGGTGCCATGCACATAACACTTTTACTCATGAGGCTTGTCTTAGCACTGTGCAAGCATAATTTGCTGTTGTCACGTCTATTGCAATTGCTCTTGTCAGATATGCGTGGAAATAAATTGGCATTCGTTTTAACAAATGTTGCGATTTCGAATATATACAAAGATGGTAATGTCAGTATAGAATGTTCCTTAAAATATGCTTTACAGCTGTCTGTCGATTTTAGATGAAACATTGCACGGATACATCTTTTTTAGGCTTTAAAAATTAATTCTTTATCAGTGGAATTACCCCAAAAGATTATACCGTACCTTAGAATAGATGCAGCTAACCCGTGGTATGCTGTTAAAAGCGCTTGAGTATTTAGTTCCGATGACAATTTATATAAGACTTATGATGTAGTACTTCATCGTTTACTGAGATTTTCAATGTGGGCCTTCCAATTGATTTTTTTATCAATTTCTAATCCTAGGAATTTAGTGGAGTGGACCTCACATACTGTTTTATCATTATAGTGGATCATTATGTCTGTAGGGTTCTGGTCTCGTTGTTTAAAATGCATCACATGCGTTTTATCCAGATTGATTTTCAAATTGTTTTGCTCTAGCCAATTTATTATACATGTCAAAGATTTGTTAATGTTCTGTTGATAAGTGTCTTTATTTCTACATTTAATGGTGATTGTACTATCGTCTGCAAAGAGTGTTGTGGAATGGTCAATAGCTAAAGGTAAGTCGTTAATATACAAAATAAATAACAGCGGTCCCAGAACACTACCTTGAGGTACACCATACAAAGGTGATCGTTCTGAAGATACATAGGATACTTCGTTATTCGATTTTATGTCAATATTCGTGATTTTGGTGCACTGAATTCTATTAGTTAAGTAGGAATGTATTAGGTTTAAAATATTACCTCTAATGCCATAGGTCTGTAGTTTATTGATTAATATGTCATGATTTACGTAGTCGAAGGCTTGTGTCATGTCACAGAATATTGCGCAGACGGGGTTTCTTATATCAATATTTGTAAGTACTGTATCTAAAAACTCATATATTGCCATGTTTATTGTTTTATTTTCACGGAAACCTTTTTGTTCATCACATCATATATGTCTTTGTTCAATAAAAGAGTACAGCTCCTTGTAAATATATCTCTCAAAGATTTTTGATATCACAGGTATCAGCTATATAGGTCTATAATTAGACATTTCTTCTCTGCTACCTTTTTTAAAAAGCGGTTTGATAGTTGATATCTTTAACGCATTGGGATACACACCAGTACTAATACATACGTTTAGTATATAACTTAAAGGGCCACAGATTTGATAAGCCACTGATTTTAAAACTTTTGTAGCCACTTCATCATATTCCACGCTATCAGTTGATTTAAGATTTTTTATAATTTTAACAATGTCCATTGGTATTGAGGGGTAAACGAAAATTGTATCTTTTTGGTTATTTCTTAGTGAAGTAACTGTGTTTTTCGCTGTCTGCGTTGGCTTAATTTTATCTACAAAAAAATCGTTGAAAGTGTTGGCGATCAACTGGGGGTCCGTAACAGTCTTATCCGAGATTTTTATGAGACTGATGGGTTCCTTGGGATAGTTAGGTTTATGGCTATTTATCATATTCCACGTTGTTTTACTTTTGTTAAAAGATGTATTTATAGCATAATTATTCTGAGCTCTTTTCGTAAGTTTAATAATTTTTTTGAAAATCCTAGAATATATGATGAATTTTTGTTTGTTTGTGCTAGTTCGGTTTTTTCTGTATCGCCAAAGCAAATGACGTTTTTTTCTGCTGCATACTTTGATGCCTTTTGATACCCATTTAGGCTTTTTTATAGTTTTCAAAGTAATTGTTTTGAATGGAAAACACAGGTCGTAAAATAATTTAAATGTATCTATGAAAATGTTATATGCATTATTTGGGTCATCTGAATTGTAAACATCAGTGAACTTTAATTGGTCCATATATTCTTTAAACTTTAACATGTTTTCGAAACAGTAATCACGTCGCCGTATACGCCAATATTTTAGAACAAATGTTATTTTTACGGGACACTTCAGTATCTGTGCGGTATGGTCCGATAGGCCAAATTAATAAACATTAGTTTTACATTGGTTTTTGAGGTTATGGGCAAAATTATCAATGCATGTGTTGCTTCTCATTCTGGTGGGTTGCTTTAATGCCAGTTGCAGATTAAAATGTAACAGTAACTAAATAATAAAAAATGCTACCCAAAGACACTATTCCACGCGGACGAAGTCGCGGGCACAGCTAGTATTACATATTCGTAATCTGTTAAAAATTCTTTATTTTGATACCACACTCGATGTATTTTGAAAACAAAAAAATGTTTGAGATTACTTTTTGACCCCAAAAATCCTTAATTTTGTTGTTTTTTTTTAAATTTTGATGTACCTAGTGTCACTCTCACGGCTAAGAAGAATCACACTCAAACACCACTCGCATTAAAATACGACAAGCCGTTTAGGCTCTAGGTCGTAATAACATACATTCATACATATATACACTCGAAAAACATAACCCTCCTTCTTTCGCAGTCGGGTAAAAATTAAAACAACCGACTTCCATGCCGCGCGAGTCAGTTACAGTACAAAAAAAACATACAGACGAATTGAGAACCTCCTCCTTTTTGGAAGTCGGTTAAAAATAGCAAATACAGATAATTTAAAAAGTCGCAATGTAAGTGCGAGATAGTGGTCAAACGCTAGCCTATAGGATATTAAAAAAATTCTAACATGTTATCAGAGACTATCAGGCACCGGTGAAACTTAAACTTTGAAGTCTTAAGTTGGGCTTGAATCACACCTTAGTTGTTAAATAAATATCCCAAAGGCCCTGTAAATTAACGGGCTACTTTGCTCTTAAATCAAAAGACTATGACTTGACTTGACTTCAAAGTTCATATCTTATTTTTAATTTTCAGCTACATTCTGTATAAGCATGCCCTTGAGAATAGACACATTAGCGATGATTCATCGGAACACAAAACTACTGGATTTATATACTGTGCTGGTAGAGGCAGCGTGCAGGTCATTGAAGCTTCTGGAAACTGTACTGCTGGAGCAGCTAGGTTAGTATATTTCGACCAATAGCTTGCAAAAACCGGTCGGGACAAACCCATAATGCAAAAAAGTTTATATGTTTTGTTTGTTACGTCAAAACAGCAGAAAAATCTTTAAACTACTAGATGTTTAAGTTCCGTGACAATGCAATATAATGGTAACATCGATATGATCTGATAGAGCCGCGATGTAGAGACTAAAACTTCCTGATGAAAAATGGTAGAACAGTCGAATTTAGGCTATATTATATTGCGTTATCAAATAATACCATCCATTACAAATCTCTCATCAGTCAGCACATCGTCATCTTTGCACAAAGCTTGTTAACATGTTTTAAACATACATACATAAAATCATGCTATTTTCCCGTTGGGGTAGGCAGAGACTACTTCTTTCCACATGCTACGATCCTGACACACGTCTTTCGCTTCTTCCACTTTCATGAGCGCCTAAATACATGCTCGCCGGTTATAGTTACTTTTGACTTGGCCTTTCTTTAAAACGTCTCCGATCTGGTCGTGATACGTTCGCCTGGGTCGGCCTGTACCGGCTGCCCCATTCACACTCGTCTTATAAATCTGTTTCGTCAGTCTTTCTTCATCCATCCTCTCTAGATGTCCAAACCATCTATGCATCCCTTTCTCTATCTTTGTCACTACATCTTCTACCACACCACAACATTCTCTTATCACGCTGTTCTCCACTTTATCCATCAGAGTCAGTCCTATCATACTGATGTTATGTTTTAACCTTTTGAGCGCCACGTTACAAACGCACTCCCGTGCCCTATACCCCAGGCGCTACGGTTTTGTATGGTTTTTGTCATTTATAGAGGACGCTTGGCGTACAGGGCCCGCCAGTGCTTGTCTCGTATATGTGACTTTGGCGCTGAATAGGTTAAATATAAAATATAATCAACCGTGTTATCAGGTCAGGAAGGCACCGGTGACGGAGCAGGACTCCGACTGCCGGAGACATACCACTACTTGCCACCAGAGTTAGGACACTTCTTCACCAGAATAGTTCCTAAAGGGATACCTGATGAGAGCATGGGTAAGTTTGTTCACTGTTAAGTATGATTTATACGATTCATATTTTCTGTACGAAATAGAATTAATACATTTCAAGGAAAATAAACAACGATAACTGTTATTTGACAGTGGATAGGTTATATTTATACTTTACAATCTTTTTAAATAATAAGTATTTGGGTGAAGACTTGAAGAGGCAGGCCGGCGCAGTCAAACCGGTACCGACACGTACTGGTAAAATATTCCAACCTGAAGTTTAAATCAAAACTAGTGTAAACAAGTTTAAAACAATCAAAGTTACTGTACGTGAATTTTAAATTTCATAGGTTTACAATATAAGCAGAAATTAACGTATATTTTAGTAATTGGAAATGTAAAAATCATGCACAATAACTAACAGTTCTGATTTAGAACTCAGGTGCTAATCGTTAGACCATAGTCAATATTTGGTCCTTTTACCCCACGTAACAAGAAACTTTATCCCTAGAAAAAGAAAGAGCTGTACTGCACCAAAAGTTATCCCTACCATAATATAAGTACGTATATTGTAGTAATTGGAAATGCAAAAATCATACATTATTCACAGTTATGATTTAAATCTCGGGTGCTAATAATTGGAACAGTGTCAATATTTGGTCCTTTTACCCCCACGTAATAAGAAACTTCTTCCCCAGAAATATAAACACCCAACAGTTATCCCTGCCTTAAAATAAGTATATTGTAGTAATTGGAAATGCAAAGTTTATACGCAATAATTCACAGTTTTGATTTGAATCTCGGGTGCTAGTTATTAGACCAGTGTCAATATTTGGTCCTTTTACCTTACGTAATAAGAAACTTACCTAAATATATAAATCACGCATTTTTCCCGTTAGGGTAGGCAGAGGTTTTTATTTTATTTTTTATGATATAAAGTAACGGCAACGACGCTCGCCTGATGGTAAGCGATGAGGTCTACCTATTGCAGATACAGCGGCATGCAAAATTTTGCACTGCGCCTACTACGTTGAGACATAAGGATGTTGAGTCTCACATGCCCTGTAATTTCACTGGACTCCTTGCCATTTCTACCGTAAAACATCCCTATTTCACGGCTGAAAATTAATAGGCAAAGTTGTGGTACCGCCTTAGGCGGACTAGCAGAAGTCCTACCACTACAATACTTCTTTCCACATGCTACGATCCTGACACACGTCTTTGGCTTCTTCCACTTTCATGAGCGCCTTCATACATGCTCGCCGGTTATAGGTACTTTTGACTTGGCCTTTCTTTGAAACGGCTCAGATCTGTTCGTGATACGTTAATAAGAAACTGCTTATCCCAGAAAAAGAGAGAGCCATGCTGCACCAACAGTTATCCCTGCCAATAACGCGGCCGGTGTTCCGTCGAGGCAACGCCTACGTGGAGAAGCCAGGCCGCCTCATAAACCCGCACGAGTCCATCCCGCCTCAGTCTGTGAAGCCAGATGTACAGGTGTCGATGGTTCGAGGCAAATATGCGTATTACCACTACATGCAGGATAACTTCAACGATGACGGCTGGGGGTGCGCTTACCGCTCTATGCAGACTATATTCTCTTGGTTTAGGTAAGTCAAAACTCGAGGCATTTATTCAGAGTATGAGCAGACCAAAAATTTGCACTTGCACTCGTCTAATATAATAACATTAAAAAAATCATTTCATTTCTAAATGTAAAAAATCTAAATGTATTGCTTTGAATAAAATAATAATAATAATTATGAGCCATCCAGCTTTTATCCAAACTTCGAACGTCTTTCAACTATAGTAATTCTACTATAATTTAGATATATAATTACTCTAAGGGCCGGTTTCACCGGTGCCTGATTAGCCTTTAAAGAACTTGTCTGGCAGAATTTTGACAAATTTTGTGTGGTGTCATCTGTGAGAAAACTATTTGAAACTTTATCACGAACTAGTGAATCTGGCCCTAAAATAGATATCTCTCTATTTGAGTCAGTCGAGGGTTAATAATTCAGATAGTTTAAAAACTAAAACAACCGATTTCCATGCCGCGCAAGTCAGTTTCATTAGCAAGTTTGAAACGTTTATTGTCATATCTCTAGAGATACTTATCAGATCTTGATGAAATCACAATGGGACCACTTTGGAATTGTACCAATTAAAAAAAGAATCATTCTAATTTGTTCACAATTGACTGAGTAATCGCGTAACAAACATACAAAAAAAACATACAGACGAATTGAGAACCTCCTTTTTGGAAGTCGGTTGAAAAGGGAACTAAGTACAATATATGTCAGTAATTAGCTCTTTTTCAGCGTCAGGTTTCATGATGTATGAAGATCACTGTAAATAATATATTAAAATTGAAATCCGAAAATTCCAAAAAATAAACAACTAATGTTAGCCAAAGAGAATATTATATAAATAAATACTACAGTCCTACGAATGTTAAATGTAAGAATGTTAGCACCACACACAATAATATTACGTAAGATGTCTGTAATTTCTACATTTTCAGGTATCAAGGCTACACAACAATAGATGTGCCATCTCACAAAGAAATCCAACAGTGCCTTGTTAAGATCGGCGACAAGCCCTCCCCGTTCATAGGTTCCAAGCAATGGATAGGTTCTACCGAGGTGATGTTTTGTCTTGAGACGTTACTGGGTGTCACGTCGAGAATCATATTCGCTAACACGGGACAAGAGCTGCTAAGTTATTCGCCGGAATTGGTGCATCATTTTCAAACGCATGGTAGCCCTATTATGATCGGTAAGTCATGATTTTCTTTTTTTATTATTATAAAACTAAGATACGTGGACGGAGTATTAAATGGACCTTGCATTAAAACTAACAATAATAATATGAGAAGGATAAAACTATACAACCACTAGCATGAGAGAGCGAGATGCCCAACAATGTTTTATCCTCTGCATATGCGATTTTATTGTTTGGAGCCAACTCTGGCTCCCAGTTCTAGTGCGCCCATTGGCTTTCACCCGCTGTCATGTATAACCCAACCAAATTACATTGTTCATTTTATCTTAAAGCTGGCTTATGTATTACGTGTTCATCATTATAGTCGGGTTATATCTCTATAGCTATTTCATTCGCATACTCAGTTTCAGTAGCAAGTTTGGGACGTTTATCGTCATATCGCTGGAGATACTATCAGATCTCGATGAAATTACAATGGGACCACTGACATACGCGATGTCGATATAGCGATCGACAATTGTTTTGGCCTCATTCGGAGGCCTTAATTTTATTATGCATAATTTTATTGCAGTAGAGTTAAGTTTATCCAGGATGTCCGGTAAATGATGGATAACCCTGCAGTTGCTTGTGGGGGATCCAAGGCCACTCAAAATATATCCCCTGCAGTCTGGAAAAAAACCCTTTTTTCTTAAAGTACAAAATTTGAGACCTTCCTCTGCATTATCGGCTACTATGGCCACAAAATTTATTAATATCCAATTAATTTTCTCTAGGAATTATTGTGAATGTTTGAACTTGCCTTGGCACATAACAAAATGTTTCAAGTAGCAACTGTTTTCTTTTTATACTTACTTAAAAGTAAACATTGGAGTTTTTGATTTTAGTATGACGTTTTAAGTTTCAGCACCTGTGGTATAAAAAAACACATGGAGACCTGGGTGGCCCACTGCTTAAAAAACATGCTTTTTTCATGCAGTTTTTAAAATGGTACCACACAATTTTTTTATATTATCAAATTACTGAGTTATTGCTATTAACATTCCAAATGAACGATTTTCACAAAATTTAATATTCGCTCTAGAACCAACTGTTTATACTCTGGATACACTCTGGAATAATACAATATTATTAAAAGATATCGCCTATTAGTCCAGTCGATCGTGGCAAGGCAAAAACATATAAGTACTCGCACAGGGTTTCGTCAGTACCCTTAGTACGAGTTTTTATATTAAACCCTTTTGACAGATCTCACATAGTTTACGACTTATTCTGGCTCCCTGATTGGTCTAAATTTAATGAAGTGCGAAAACCACTAGAGGCACTGTACTGTTTTTCATACAAAATTTGTTCGATATACGATATCGAGTTTAGTATGAAAACTCGTACTAAGGGTAAAGTAAACAGTAGATCTTGGATCTAATCAAGTTGGCCACCTCTGATATAAACAGTAGTTTGGAGACAGAAAACGCTGAAAGCATCACTATAAGGTATTTTTTATTCCCTCACTATCAGAAAACTATGTTACCCGAATGAACAGACGACAGAAATATGTCCAAAATGCTTTCTTGAGTAAATGGAACCTCCTCTTTAAAGGGTTTTATAGATGATTCCCCGTCCCTGCATCCTACTAATGAATGAACATTTTTCCAGGTGGTGGAGTTTTGGCACACACGATCCTAGGTGTAGAATACAATCCAGAAACAAACGAGACACGGTATCTTATCCTCGATCCACACTACACAGGCACTGAAGACATCTCTATAATCATCAGCAAAGGATGGTGCGGATGGAAGAATTCAGACTTCTGGAACAAAACTGCTCATTATAACCTCTGCTTGCCGCAGACCGTGTCCGCTGTATGAGTAAGGATTTAATTTAAATGCATTTTTAAAGTTAAACGATCTAGGCCCCAATTCCGTCCGCTAACGAACGTAACTCGTATCTTGCTCGCCGATTTTGACAGCGTTCGTAGTCTTTTTTATTGCTAGCGTTTGACAGTTGTCAAATATAATAATAATAAGAGATCACTATCTTTATTAATATATAAATAATAATAGAGATAGTTATCTCACCTGTTGGTAAGTGATGGTGCGGTTGAGGATGGTAGTATGCTAAGCCTAAAATAGAAACTGTCTCTCAAGGACAGCTGCCGGAACACATTAGATGTTTAGCAACAGATTTCCAAGTTGACGGTGGTAGCTGGCCAGGCGGACACTAGAAGTGTCTTACCACCATGCCGGAGGTTCCTTAACGATGTTTGATGATGATAACTGAGGGCCACTGTTAAATGGGCATATATTTTTTTCTATAGAAAAATCCATTTGTGCTCGGCAATCTGCGGGAATTTGACTCGGCTACCTCTGGCGTCAAAGCTGACCAATCTCCCGCTACGCCACTGGGCCCTCAAGAATGTTTGCCAATGACGTCAGCGCATTTGCATCGCGCTAGCTCGGCTTTTTACTCGCTAGTTTACAGAATTGGAGCCTTGTATACATAGCTGTTTTATGTATATGGATGATATAAATCGCAGTAAAAAAAATATGTTATTCTTCTTTACAATCGTATCTAGCTACGTTGCACGGCTTCCACGTTTTACTCCTGTCTGCCTCATATTAAAGTATTTTATAATTTAGTTGCGTGGACACTGATCAAAGATCAAAAACGTCATATGTTTCGGTACGTTCAAGCTGTTTTCATAACTGATAGCATCATATTTCGTTTTATTGTTAATTGTTATAAGACTACATTATAATAACTTTTATTTACTACTATATTATAAGTAGATTACTTTATACTTCATATTTTAAATCTAGCTCTTCAAGACCAATGCTGCTTGGTGGAAACGTGATAGAGATAAATAATATATATTAAAGTTTTTACGCGATTAATACCATGCATGTTACATAAACTCCAGAATTCAGGCTATCGGTTTATGTTGAATATTATTTATTATATTTGAATCGTTCTCGTTACTAATGTTTCTATTTTTTATTAAATAAGTTAACGTGTAATATGTGGGTTTTACACACAATACGAATGCACACATCTACATTTATCAGACGATTTTATTGTCTATGGCAGGGTTTTCCAAACTGTGCGTCGGGATGCCCTGAGGCGTCGCAACCATCGAATTATAAACTACAGAAACCAAGTACGCGCGTTTTAAACTCGCCGTTCATTTGGGTCAGAATTTGACCCAATAGACGCCCGCGTAATCAGTGCTCCGAGTCACATGGTAGCGAGTGCGTCTCCCGCAAAATTATCAAAATATGACATATTGTACAGT
Source organism: Cabera pusaria (assembly GCA_954871355.1). Lineage (NCBI taxonomy): Eukaryota > Metazoa > Arthropoda > Insecta > Lepidoptera > Geometridae > Cabera > Cabera pusaria. The sequence continues at coordinate 13,925,492 of OX940888.1, forward strand.
AATTTTGTGCCACAAAGCATTGGAAAAGGATTATAAGGTTTCTAGAGTATCATTCCACAGTTAATACATACATTTAATTACGTAAATTGTGTGATAAAACAAATACAGTGAATCAAATTAACTAGCTCTGAATACGAGCGGAGTGTTGCCAGATAAGTGGGTGTGAAATTGGCCCAATTTAATTTACACATTCTTTACCAAATTTTCTTTAATTTACAATAATTAAAAAAAAAATCTACATAATATACCTAGACTAAACTTTACTTCTTTACCTATAATAATTTAGTTTTTTAGTAGGTTCTGTTAATTACTTATATTAGTACTTAGGTTCTGTTTAGGGTCGTCTCGAACAGTTACACAATATCTTCGTCGATTGTGAAAGTATAATAATACTTTCACAATCGACGACCCGACCCGACTGCGCAAGGATGGTTATATTTTTCGAGTGTGTATGTATGAGGTTTATGTAAGTATGTATGTAAGATATTTAACCGCGATTAAAAATGAAGGTGATAATGAAAAGTTCACTTCTCTGACTCACAAACGATACCTATGCAAAAATCACGAATCAGCTTTACCCAACTTTCAGCTAAAAGTCATTCTTACTGGCAACATTATAAGTGCGTCTGTGTGTGTGACATGGCAAGTAAACACAGCGCAGTTCCGCACACATAGCGAATTTTCGGCCTAGCTTCCGAGAAACCGTTGTTTGAAAACCTACTTTCTGTAGGTAATAATTCGATGGTCGCAGCGTTGTCCCGGGGTCGTCATGTGTCGATGTGACCGAGTCGAGTGAGCCCCGAGCGCTTCTTGTCTTCTGTAGTTGACTAGTTGCAGTACCGGTCAAGAATATAATAGAGTCTATTGAATCTAAAGGAACGTATACATTTGCCTGATGTTGACGTTTTTAAAGCGACTTCTCTTTGATTAAAAACCTAAATCGATGATCACAACTTGGTTAAAAATATTGACTGACGTCATACGGGAAAACGCGATCAAAAACAGTACGGTATAGACTTCGCACTGAAGTCTTATATCATTCATCAGTTATTTTGATCGAAGCTACCGAACCACGCTTGTCCTAGCCTAGAATCTACATAAATATGACGCGATAGATGAGTGCCATTTTACCGTAATGTGTGGACAACCCATAAAAGTTGCTAGTTCTAAAGCCAAAGCCTAGTTTCACTTATTCTTGATAAAGTTTCAGATAGTTATTTGACATATGACGCCCTATAAAATGTAAAAAATCTAATATGCCAACGGCAAAAGTTTAATATGGCTATCAGGAACCGGTGAAACTGGGTCGTATAGTTGTTCTTTGAAACGGTTAGACACGCACGCGTTGTAATTTTTGTCAAAATTGATTCCGCACCAGTTTCGGACATTTTTGATGTCCTTTTGGGAGTGACGCCTACTGCAAGCTCTTTGCGCGACGAGCTTTGACACGGAATTATGTCCGGTTCTGAGCAATTTTGACAATACACGCGTCAGTCTAATTTACCATTTCAACGAAATTCAACGAATAATATTATGTGTGACTCTCACGATACATTCAATAATCAAGTTGTTGAAACTTGGCTCTAAGCCAATTCCAAGTGCATTTGAAAATTCCAATTTTTTCTTATATTTGTTTATTGCTAGGGCCGCGGAACGAACGCCTTGGATAAATGTACCGAGACTGAATTAAGATGTGATTTATAAGTTTTCTGTCGTAACAAAATGTAGCTTACGCATATATTTAACTGATTAATATTTTAAGTTATTGGTTTTCAAGGTTTTGCGTTTTATTATCAGTATGCTAGTTATTTAATTATTGTATAATGAGTAAATGTGGTGTAAAATAATAACATCACCTAATTACCTAGGTGTATTAATTTGTTCACTGTTAATGAGTGCACTTTGAATTATATCAATTTTATTTAATGTCAGCTATTCGCAATTCTGTTATTTTATGTGTGACAAATATGGAAGGCATGTAAGAATGGAATTATTATCTATATTTTTTACCGATTAAATTATGATCCGAATATATTGATTTTTATTCACTTACAATCATCTCACCTCAGATGTTTTTTATCATGATAAACATCATTGATTTACCTTTTACACTACGTCATTATCTGAATCTAATCTTCAATATATTTGACTACTATAATGTAATTACCAAAACAAAATTAGCCCGAGTCGCAACCCGAACTGCGCGTCATAGACTCGTGTAGTTATCGAGTTGGGAATCAAGTACACCGTCCAATATTTTTGCTACAGTGGCCACAGTAGCCTGGCTACAGTAGCCAGGGAGATGAGCCGATAGAATGATATCAGTCTGAAATATTTTCTGGTTTATATTTGAGTATGTATGAGGTACCTATAGTCTTCATCAATTCCTCAGGTAGATAAATGATTCACACACAACAACAAAAAAGTTCGTTCACCGTGTTAGAGGGATTTTCCTTTGTTTATTGACTATATCGACTGGATTTGTCTTGCAGAAAAAAGTTGTGTCTCTACACTCTCTACGACAAGGCCAAGACAATGGAGTTTGATGGCCCGACCGGATATTAAAGCTTTTAGCTTTGAATGGATTTTAATTCAGAACAATATTTTCTTTCTTCTAGACCGCATCATAACTAACGAGCAGGTGAGTTAGTGGTCAAACGCCTATATATACGATATAAAAAATAAATTATTAGGGTTACCGGATACGGTATTATTGTTACGTTAAGGTGGTACGATTTCCATACAGAATAGGTATTATGCACAAATACTAATAAATGGAGCAAAAAATTTACTGAATTCAAGTACAATACTTTTTAGTTTTTTTGTAATAACTGACATTTCTAGCACTGAGCTCAGTTGGTTCTATAGAAGTATTTGGTTTTTATTAGAAACAAAAAAAATTAAGCTTGATATCGCACACTTGTAAATTGTGGAACGAGCTGCCGTCTGATGTTTCCCGCAGAGCTACAACATGGAGTCCTTCAAAAGGGGCTTTAAAAGAATCTTGACAGGTCGGAACGCATGAGTGACACTTAGTGTTGCAAGTGTTCATAGGCGACGGTGACCACTCTCCATCAGGTGGGCCTGCTTGTTTGCTTCCTATATACCTTGCAACATTTTTAAGAGATACTATAATGATAGTATTCAAATCACGCAAACGTATAGATTGTCAGCTTTTGTAGTAAAATGAAATAAAACAAATTATAAAAGTAGCAACTTTCATTTTATATTCATTGTTACAGAGCATGGTTTTCTTAAATAATATCACTTAATCGCTATATATATATATATATATATATATTTAAATTATGTACAACTTTAAATCACAGAAGAATACATCTGGAAATTTAGCAAGTTGATTAACAAGGCACACTTCAAATAACACATTATTGAAAAGAATATACGGAATGTGTAACAAAATTGGTATCTTTTACACTAAGTTACAATATGGAGGTGCTGTTTTAAAACTTTTTCATTGTTCTTAATCCATGACAAATTACTGACAAAATATAAGCCATATCTGCTTAATATCTTTAATTCGATGGAGCAAATGTTCAGTTCACTGAGTCTCAGCTGCATGTTCGTTTATAATCAGAACGCGGTTCTTTCACCATAAAAAGTCATGAACGCTTGGTTTGTGACCTTTTATGGTGATATTTGTCTAAAGTACGACGATACGTCAAAATATTAGCCGACAGCAACATAAATAATAATAAAGATAAAGAATAATTTTCAATTATTTTCACGTGTGAACTCTGGAGCCTTAGTATTGGCTAACTTTTAGTGAGAAGTAGGATTAATTTCAATCGTAGGAGCTAGGAGTTCAAAAGTTTGTTTCTTGACTACTACAAAAGCAAATTGTAGAGAAAAGCTTTAAGTACCTAGTTACTTGCTGAACTGGAAAGGACGGGCATAAATGTCAATGGCAATTACCTCTCACACTTGAGATTTGCAGATGATATCGTCATCATGGCTGAAACCGTGCAGGACTTGCAACACATACTGACCACCCTTGCTGATTCTTCTGCACGCATCGGTCTCCGGATGAACTTGGATAAGACCAAGATCTTGTTCAACGAACATGTTATACCGGAACCGATTGCCCTAAACGGAGTTCCTCTCGAAATTGTTCACGAATACGTCTACCTTGGGCAAGTTTTGCAATTGGGTAGAAACAACTTCGAGAAGGAAGCTCGCAGAAGAATCCAGTTAGGATGGGCAGAATTCGGAAAACTTCGTCGAGTCTTTTCATCGCCCATACCTACCACAAAGCCTAAAGACGAAAGTCTTTAACGAGTGCGTCCTACCTGTTATTACTTACGGAGCCAAGACGTGGACACTGACGGTGCGACTAGTTCACCAATTCAAAGTCACACAGCGAGCTATGGAGAGGGCTATGCTCGGAGTTTCTCTGAAGGATCGAATTCGAAACGAAGTCATCCGTCAGAGAACCAAAGTTATCGACATAGCTCAAAGGATTAGCAAGCTGAAATGGCAGTGGGCTGGTCACATTTGTCGTAGAACCGATAACCGTTGGGGTAGAGGAGTTCTAGAGTAGAGACCACGTCTCGGCAAACGTAGTGTAGGACGCCCTCCAGCTAGGTGGAGCGATGATATACGCAAGCTGGCTGGCAGCTGTTGGAAACGAATAGCTGAAGTCGAGCTCAGTGGCGTGCCATGGGAGAGGCCTATGTCCAGCAGTGGACGGAAATTGGCTGATAATGATACCTAGTTACTCTATACCGTTGATAAACAAAAGCACCATTAAATTCACTTATCTTATCGAAGACAGTTAAGCATTTATTTAAGGTCTGTTTCTATACAATCCGGAGTTATCGCAACTGGAGATTGCATTTTGACAGTGCTTCTATTTGTTTTATATCAAATTCAATCGTGAAATTCAGAATGATCGATATAATTACAGAAACCGGTCGTTCAGACGGATAAATATCAGATTTAAAGCCTATACAAACGGATGCGATTTTCCTATTCTTTGTAGAAAGCTAAATATACCGAGCGAAGTATGTCAGGTATTTATATGATGTTGTACTAACGCGAATCCAGAATACAACAAATGATAGCTAGAATATTTATCATAATTTGCGAATTATACTTTGTCAAATATAGGATGATAATTTAGATAGATCACAGTATAAATGAGGGTAGTGTATAATCGTTTATGAATTTATTCGATTATCGATTATTCTCATGGAACTTAGAATCGATAGTTAATCGATAGCATGGCTATGATGTATTACGCTGATAGGTGGAATATTCATCATGATTCGCGAATTATGCTTTGTCAAATTTAGTATAATAATTTAGATAGCTCACAGTATAAATGAGGGGGGTAGTATATAATAATTTATGAATGTATGCGATGGAACTTGGAATCGATAGTTAACCGATAGAATGGCTATGATGTATTATATGAAATTTTGGATTGTGTAACAATTTACAAAAATATAAAGTGTGTGACACTTCAAAGAAACATAATATATGATGTATTACGCTGATCGGTGGAATATTTATCACGATTCGCGTATTATGCTTTGTCAAATTTAGGATGATAATTTAGATAGCTCACAGTATAAATGAGGGGGGTAGTGTAAAATAATTTATGAATTTATTCGATTAAGTATCGATTATTCCAATGGAACTTGGAATCGATAGTTAATATAGATAGCATGGCTATTATGAATTATAATGTTTAATAACCGATATCGTTCTATGTTAAAAAGAAAAATAATATACACGAACTAAAGGGAAATATAATCGGCGTCGTCTCGAAGTGCATTATATAACGCTGGGCAGGTACAGTTATTTTCTTTTACAAATTATTGCGTGATAGATATTTAAAGAGCAATAACCTTTAATATTTACAAAAAATAATATAGTTACTAAATGTGCATTTTTATATCTTCGATTTATTTTATTTCAAACCTATTATCGATAGTCTGTGGTTGTATATATGGTTCTTTACTAAGTGGGTGGTACCCGTCAATGAAGTACTACATTATTGTGTTAGATTTTACCGAAAAGTTATGAATGGATCAATATGTGGATTGGATTTATCAGTAGTCCAGTCCGTCTCACTACCGTCTTCCATTTCCAGACGAGCACGTTTGACGGCATCGTCACTTAATATTAAGTGACGATCGTCAAGTGCTTGTTTGTCCAGCTATAAAAAAAAATAACTGACAGGCTAAGATCAAACAATGTTTCGAGTTTTATGGCCTATACGCGCTTCGAACAGTAGTAACAAATACACTTGATTTTTTTTACGATAATTGTTGCTTTTGTGGCATAATTGTATAATTGTTGCTGTAACTAGCGAATATGAGTCGCTTATATCTGAATAGGCTTAAAATTATAACAAAATATACATTATGTACATACGTCAGAACAGCTGTCATTTTTTAAATATTTTAGAGTATGTATAGTATAGAGTCTTACTCGAACTATTTTTCAACAATTTCTAATGTTTGACTAGTTCTATTTTCAACTCTTAGTTTACAAGTTATTGTAATTGCAGTCTAATAAATATAAATATTAATTTACAGGATCTCCAAGTCGCAGTGCCGTACTTGTGGGAACTTTTTCTGAAATAAAAAAATAAGTGACAATAAATAAGTGAACTCGATGATCCGGTGAACCACTTAAAATTGATGATATTATTCCTACACCACCCTAGCACTAAGGCAAACAAAACAAAAGAAAACCATATCCTTCGAGCCATTTTTCGAATTTAATAAACTAATCTCACTCTCTCTCTCTGTTCTTGAATATTGTTTTTATACTTTGTCTCAGAACTTACCAAAGAATACAAAAAGACAATATCTTACCCGTAGCTTGAGCTCTATTCTGTCAATTTCTCCACCGAGCATATCTACAATATTTTCACCGTGTTTCAACAAGAATGCCTCGACGTCGTCTATTGTTACCACTTTTTTCATGTCCTGGAAAAAGTATTAATCATGTAATTGTGTGTAAAATGCCGATGAAATATTGTCAAGAGCTGTAGGCACTATAGGTAGGCACCTGTAAGTAATCTATGAAATCACGACAGATTCACAGAAAGTAAAAAGTTTTCAGCTAAATATAAAGACACTCTTTAAATGACATTGCTTAATTAGTTTCTTGATATTATGGATAGAAATAACATCTTTAAAAAAATGAAAATGATAATGGCGACTCTGTCAAAAACTCAAAAAAAGGGTACAGGGTAAAGGTAAATATTAAGGTATATTTAGAAAACAAAAAAAGTGAGACCCTCGTATAAACCCACTTCGTTTAATAAGTGGGTAATTTTTCTGCTGTAATCTAATAAATATGTCTTTATTAACTTACCACTAACAAAGCATTCAGGTCGTGTTTTTCTAAATAAGATCTGGTCAGTGCTCTTCCGTCAAAGTCCACTTCAGCCTAAAATCAAATAACCTCTATTTAATATTATCATCATCATAATCAGCCTGTGTCAGTCCACTGCTAGACGTAGGCCTCTCCCAATATACGCCACTGAGCCCGATCTTCGGCTCATTGGGAGGGATATGCCCTAATCGCCACGCTGGGCAGGCGGGTTGGCGATCGCAGGACATAGCTCCTCGCACCGGTGACGCTGCTGCCCGTCACTGGTCTGTAGTATTTAGCTACGCTACGCCATAATATGAAATGGTTATACCGCAATTTGTCGGACGCCAGAGCCTCTTTTGTTGGTCAACAGGATGCACCACGGGCATGTGAGGTTAGCTAGGAGCACTGAGGTGGTATTTGTGCTCTCTTACATCCATTTAATATTATGTTTAATGTAATTAGTATATACTGCGTTTTGAAAATATATTGCTCTCCTATATACTTATATTTTTTATGCCGTGAAGACAAACCGTGAACATTTAAGAATACAACATTCCTTGCAATTTGCAACAATAAGACATTGTTGTACTTTAACTATATATAGTTTTGGAATTTGCGACTTTACTAGGTTAAGGGTCTTTGTTAGTTATGCCTGATGTTAAGGTAAAATGTAATTTTTAATTAGATTGTGGAGTTTTGCAGCACATTTCAAAATTTATGAAATAAAAGTATAAACTAAAAAAAAATAACGCTATTAGGGTTTCAGCTACAAGTAAGAATGTAACAATAAATAAATTATTATTTGGCCAATATTTTCCCACTGCAATGTAAGGGCCTCCGTTCCCTACCTCCGTTCCTTTCAGTTTTAAAGCTATTTTCTAATAATCCTTACGGAGTTTAATTTTAAAATATATAAGGCACTAACTAATGCCTTGTATAACACAACGATAGGTATAATGCAGTAGTATAACGCGAACAATACCTTATATCTTATGAGGTTACTGCCTATATCTATACCCTTCACGTCATGTATGGCTCTGATCATAAAGTCTCGTTCAAGCACGCTGTTTATCTCATCTAACTGCTCCTGGGGTATTGACCTGAAGAAAAACAAATAGAACATTAATAATTTAGATTTTTTGTACCGTTGACAGACTTGCAGGTTTCCACCATCTCACCGGATGTTTAGCGACGATGTAGTCTTAAATTTAACTATGTTTATCTGTAAGTGCAAGACAACATTGGCTGGACATCTGTTCAACAATCAGTTTTACAACTTCAGTTTAATCATCATTGCGGAACTATCCTAACTCATCTGTTCTAAAATAATGCTTAGTAATAATCTTGCTCAGATCATCGCTACATATCGCTGGAGGTCATCTTACACTACTTTTGCCAAGGCACTATTAAGATATATGCAATATCTACACAAATAATAAGTTGTATGATCACCTGCCGACCAATGCATTGACATTGGTCAGTATAATGAAGGAAGCGACGCTACCGAGCAGCGTTCCCACTACAATACTCCCGAAGGCGTCGAACATGGGGTTGCCCGTGTATTGAGATATCGCCATACAAGAGGCCGCCGCAATGATGCCTGCCACCGCCGCCGTGTCTTCTAATAACACTACGTTCACCGACGGGTCTGAGCTTCGCATCACTGGAATCGAAATTATGTTATAAGATTCGAGTTACTTCGGGAAAATGGTGTGTGTAACAGCGCCGAAATATCGGCAACTTGTAAATAGTTAATCATACACTGTGTCGGATTTAATGAGGTCCAACTTAAACCTTCGATGGCGGAGTCCATGGTATACTCAAAGGTTATGTTCTGCCATAGTCATGACTCGCAAAAGTTTTAGAGGAAAACACATTTTTCTTGTTTTTTATATATTTTTCATTCCTTATTGATCAATTGTTTAAAAGAAATAATAGCAATATTGATGGCAAAGTAAAATAAATGTTTGTCTATAGATACCTATATAATAATAACATTTGACTAAGTTTCGCAAATAGTACCACATTCAGCTTACATAAGATAAATATGGCCTGTGAACGTGGTGTTCGCAACTATTGCATGATGGATGATAGGATTTAAGCATTTAAGCATATCATATTATCTGATAATAATTTACTTCACTATAATGTTGTGTTGTCTGGGGTAATCTTGTTCTAGCTCTCATAAAGTCATGGTATACTTAGCTTTTTTATTTTGTCCCACCTCTAACCTAGTTTTTATACAACTATGTAATCATACTTTTATTGATTTTTTTTACAATATTTATATTCTACTAGCAGCCCGCCCCGGCTTCGCACGGGTAGAACATATATGCCTACAAAATTTGCATCAGTTTGTTGCATCGAATATAAAATATGAACATATTTAACAACCATCGTCATATTTCATCCAATTTACACAAAACCTTAACGAATTATGCACCTAAACCTTCCTCATAAACACTCTGGCTATTGGTGAAAACCGCATGATAATCCGTTCAGTAGCTATTGAGATTATTGCGAACAGACAGACAGACGCAGTGATGAACTTTGTTTTATAATACTTACGTATTGATATTGGACGGCCCTTTGGCGTAAAGGATAGTTACCCTGATTCTGACCCGACGGTCGTTGGTTCTAATCCTAGCTAACCTACCAATGAAAGTTTTGTTGTATGTGCATTCATGAATCATGAGTTTTCGTACAGTGGTAGTGGAATCATTAAATCTACCAAAAAGTAGCTTACCACCAAGGAGTACATCTGCCGCCGTAACCTTACGGCGTTCCCCGACGCTAAATGTAGGGGTAATATACGTTTAACATGTGTATCTGTGTGTCTGTCTGTAGCATCTTAGCACCTAACCGGATGAACCGATTTTGTTTTTATTATTGATAGTTTTTTTTGTTTGATAGATGTCTTCATCGAGAGTTTTCTTAGCTTTGATTCATGAAAATTTGTTCAATCGTTATAAAATTATGAGCTTTTTTCTAGTTAATTGCGCTATGAAATCAACTTTCATAGGTCTGATCAATTCGAAAATCTTCTTCTTCAACGATATTGTAAGAACATGGAAGCCTCCTGGACTCTACAGAATACTCAAATCCTCACCAACTTACAGCTCAGATTTTAAATGTCGTGTTTAGAGTCATTGGAAAAAGCTATTATACATAGATCAGTCGGGATGGTTTAAAATATTATATTATATTATTATATATATAGATGAATATTATTTTATACAATAGATCATATTATTATACTATATTGACTTCAAATTGATTGTGATCGGTGGAGATCTACAGCATAGCTAAGCTTATAATAATATTTTCGTAGTAACTATGACCTAATCTGTGGTTTCACTGCAAATATTTTATTAATTTTGCGACGCGTGTATGTGAAACTCGTGATATCTTCTAGAGTTTTCATTTGAATTATATACTGTAAAGGACAATTTTAATCTATAATATGTGGCCAAGCTAATTAACGTAATTATTTGGATAAGGACTAATACTATATACTTGAAAATAGCCTTGGAAATTATGTAATATTTTTTAACAAAAATTTTAAGATTAAAATGGTTACTGTGAGTCAACCTTAAGAGATAGACATATGCTGTCGCGGACTTTTTTGTAGGGCTTATTAAGTTGTACAACTCTTGCATAGAAAAAAATATTCTTCTATCTATTTTCAATTAAGCAGCGTTCGTGAGAAACGTGTTTTTTCGACCGTTTATTTGCCGACTTAGATTGCAAATTAGGTCTCCACGAATGTACCTTTGATTTAAACGGGATAATATATAGCCTATTTTCATTCCGAAAGTCCATTCTATGTATTAGTGAAAGAATTTTTTAAATCGGTTCAGTAGTTTTTGAGCTTACTCATTACAAACATACAAATGTTCTCTCTTTATAATATTAGTATAGATATAGTATCATCATAATCAGCCTGTGTCAGTTCACTGCTGAACGTAGGCCTCTCCCAAGATACGCCACTGAGCTCGATCTTCGGCTCATTGGGAGGGTTATGCCCTAACCGCCACGCTGGGCAGGCGATTCAATTTATCATATTTACGGGTTTCAAAGTAACATGTTTATGGGTTTTAAAGTAACATACTCATCTTTTCATTTCAAATTTATTATCCGTTTTGTCACCAGAGGTCTGTGCTGAAAATCAGCGCTGTAGTCCTGGCTGCAGCATTCAGCTGAGCTCAGAACTATTCCGGCAGTACAGTACACTACAGCAACTGTATACATGTCGTTAGATAAATATTTTTACCTAATTTTTAGTATCTAGTATATTTTAATTTATTAGGTAGATACTTTAAATCTGTATTGTTGTTGTGTACAGTGTTTTATTGCCTGAATAAATGGTTTCTATTATATTCTTTCTATTTTTAGAAACGTGGCCTTAACTCGTATATATTTTACAAAAAATATCTTATCTTTTATATCTTTTATTTAGTCACAAACTAAGCCCTGATCTGAATGCCAGCAAGCACTTAAGCTTATCGATGTCTACAGTTGTACGTAGGAACATACATGAGTAAAGAACAGGTACAGAGACAAACCTTCTAAGGAACGGACAAAACGTTTACCTATACTTGTAGGGTTGGTACAAAAAATAAACAAGAAAAATCTTCATGGTAATAAAATCCTCCTTCAAGTAAACATGACCTGCTTTTTTATTTTTCAAGCTTCATCATTGTCGACAACGATCAATGTCATTTCATGAAATGCCATTTTATGTCATGAAATATCACAAAATGTTACGAAATGTCATACAATGTCACGAAATGTCATGAAAAGTAACGAAATGTCATGAAATGTTATGAAATGTCAAGGAATTTCATTTAATCTCCTTAAACAGGTCACTATAAAAGAACATTCATAAGCCAAAAATTAAAATTTTTTTCCCGCCCTAGGGCGGAAAATACCTACTTTGCGCGCACTTATCGAGGAACCAACCCTCACTTTTCGAATAGAAGAGATGAAAAATAATATAATGTAACGCGACGCGTTGCGAGCACACGAGCGAGTTGACAGTCTTGAGTTAAAGCACCAGGCGAGCCACTATAAACCGGTTTCACTCCGTACGTGACAGGCGGCACACAGGCCGCTAGTGCTCAGGCACACACGCGCGTCTACGTCATCATCACAGCGCAGTTGTATGAAGCTTTTTCTCTGTACCTTTTCTTTACTCATGTGACGTAGGCCCTCTTTAATGCAGGGTACACACAGGGCCGAACGAAGCTGAACGAATGGCGAATGGAAGAATACGCATCTATACAGGCGTATAAAGCTCTCTAGACACGCGGCAGCGTGTCAAGCCAAGTTCAAGCAAAGGAACTGGCTAGCCAGCGCTGAGTGTAATATTACACGAACCACGTGATGCCACTTTTGACCCTTCTATAACTCAAAACCTCTTTAACGTAAACACATAAAACTACGTCTGTTTAATTATATCCATAAGGACATGTAGAAGTCCAAATTTCATGAAGCTAGCTCAAACGGTTATAATGAAGGTCAAAAAGTAGTAAATTTTAGCACTGACTGACTGACATAGAGTACCTACATCTAACCTACTTCCAGATGACCTAGAAGGATGAAATTTGGAATCCAGCTCGGTAATTGTGTATAAGCGTAGGAAAAACACAAAAAAGTAAAAAAATAAGTGGTGTCCCCATACAAAAAACTTGTAATACGCGTTAAACAACCGGCCAACAGTCGCCCCAGCCAATCAGCGTCACGCTCTGACGAATGGTACAAAATTATAAGCGGCAGCGATTTGCTTAAAATTTGGGTCGGTTGGTTTATACCTGCATGGTAGTGATTTTATAGTCCACGGCTCACTAAAATAACAAAGATCAGTTCCCAAGGTTCGTTTCTCTGATTTCTTTTGAAAATAAGAAATAATATTGCAAGTTATAAATTTGTAAGTTCGAACTCTTTGTACCTTAAAAGAAAGTCCAATGTGTATGTATACCAAGGTCAAGGCAACAGCGATGTCTTATTGTTACCGATATATGTGTATTGACAAATTTAAGAATGCTGGTTGAACTCGCTCGCGCCTTGCACTTGTACGCGGGGTCAAGCGAGGTACAACTAGAGGCGCGCGCGCCCGATACCCGCGCGGCTGTGAGCCGAGCGGGCATAGCGCTAAACGACTTTTAAGTCGTGCGAACGAACCAAAGTATGCTAATAATCTCAATACCTGCCTAGTTTTCTTTACAAAAAAGTAATGATATATTAAGTTTTCATTACATCAGTCATTTTATAAAGTTATTCAATATTTTAATTCTGATAAAAACTGACCAAGTCAAATCTAACCTACTTTAAGATCTCACATTTTTAAATAACAGCAATTGTTATAGGTATCCCAATAAAGCAAAGAAATAGAGTTTAATACTTGTTCATAAGGTTATTTTGTTCCTATAAATACATTTTTCGATTTTGAATAGAACTTGGCACTCAGTTAGATCTCCATTCTTTTTGCGGCGAAGCCCACAGCCAAGCATAATTTTTGTATTGAACTTGGCTCTCCGTTTTTAACCGACTTCAAAAAAAGGAGGAGGTTTCTCAATTCGACCTTAAATAAGTTTTTTTTTTAATATGTTTGTTCGCGGATAACTTCGTCGTTTACGAACCGATTTTGATTATTCTTTTTTTGTTGGAAAGAAAATGTCCCAAGTGTGGTACCATGTTAATTTTATCGAGGTCTGATTAGTTTCTCCAGCGATATGGAGATAAACATCTCAAAATTGGTACTGAAAACTAATAACGCGGCATTGAAGTCGGTTCTTTTTTAGTTTTTTAAACGATATTATTACATTTATGTTTTTGGTGGATTTATCTATTCAGTGATCGTTCGATTCTTTAGAATGCCTTCCTTCCTCTCGTGTAGCGCTGGGATGACTACGGCGTAGCACTGACGTCATGGCATAGCTGATGACATCATAGCACCACAAGGTTCAACCTGTCTCTCCAGTATTTCTCATCTGACTGAGATCAGTCTTTAGCTCTCTGCATTTAATACTACCATTTGATATCCATAATGTTAGGATGATAGTCGCAAAGAATGGTATTTCAAATAAGGGTAGTTCCAACAAACTCATTCCTAACAATGTTTTTCTTGATCATGGTTTATTTCTGAGTGAAACGTCGATATATCGCTGGCGGTGCTGCAGGTGGCGATTGGTGTCGCTGCTGGCTCCAATGTGGGTGTTCCTCCTCCCGAATATAAAATTAATGCTTTTAGCGCAATAACGCCTGTATTGTTATATAACTATGTGTTCAGGTAACGAAAGTTTAAGGCTTACAACAAGGTCATCATCATCAGCTCCACTTCCATCTTCTCCTCCACTGGCGGTCATAGACCTCACCTATGGCACGCCACTGAGCTGACCTCTATATTCGGCTCTTTGTTTTGAACAACTGCCAGCCAGCTTGCGTATATCATCGCTCCATCTAGCTGGAGAGCGTTCTGCACTACATTTTTACTGTTTAGAGTGGAGACCACACCCGAGTAACGTAATGTAGGACAACACGGTATCCCTAGTAAAATAATACAAGTTCATACCATATTCATATAAGGACATGTTCGCTTCCTTCGCACCTTTCCTAATAGCGCTGATAGCGACCATCAGAGTGGCACCTTCCGACACCACCGCACCGCCCAGAACGAAGTAAGCCTACAACATAAATGATATATTTTATAATACTGGAGAGTGACGAGCTTCTGAGAAGGAGCTGAAACCGGGTAATCGTATCAATAGAACAAAAGCGCTCGCTATGATCCCGATAGGCTTGGTGTACTCAGCGTAACATATTGCAGAGTTCAATATCAAGATCATTATTTTCTTTGATAATTAATTTATTGGAAAATTATCAGATAATTATTTTCTTTGAACATTATATTATTGGATAATTATCAGACAACTATTTTCTATGAAAATTATATTCTTTGATAAAAAAAAAAAAAAATGTTTTTAAACCAACTTTGAAAGAAACACAAGTGCTGATGAAGATTGAGTTTAGTGGCGTGCCCCAGGTGAGCCCTATGTCCAGCAGTGGACAATGATAGGCTGATGATGATGAACCAACTCCCGAAAGGAGGAGGTTTCAATTCATTTGTTTTTTTTTGTGTTACGCGATTTTTGCGCTAACTGTGAACCGATATGAATTTATTTTGTCATAAATAGGGCGTTCTTTTAAAAAAAATGTATCGATTTCTCATGAGATCTCCAGGAATATGGAGATATATATATCTCAAACATGCCACTGAATCCCGCAACAAATGAACGAAAGCGCCCGAAACCACATTATAATCGTTGTCAATTGTTGACTGCCGCTTTAGGCAGGCATCAAACAGGCATGTGTGCACAGGCTTAAAAATTATTTCTTAGCGGATACCAAAGTCAAAATAACTATCTGCATGCCAAATTTCAGCGCAATCCGAAAGAATATTGATTTTTACACTTAGTTACCCAATTTCACCCTCTTAGGGGTGGAATTTCAAAAAAACCTAAAACACGTATTTACTTATTTTTTTACTGGAGCACTTGTATGAAGTTTCGAATAGAAAATACTATCTAATCTTGTTTCTCCATACAAACTTTGAACCCCCGTTTCATCCCCTTCAGGGGTGAATTTTGGAAAATCCTTTCTCAGAGGTAACTAACGTCGTAATAACTATCTGTATGCCAAATTTCAGCGCAATCCGAAACCATATTGATTTTCACACTTAGTTACCCCATTTCTCCCTTAGGGGTGGAATTTCAAAAAAACCTAAAACACGTATTTACTTATTTTTTTACTTGTGCACTTTGTGAAGTTTCAATTAGAATATACCATCTAATCTTGTTTCTCCATACAAACTTTGAACCCCCGTTTCATTCCCTTCAGCGGTGAATTTTGGAAAATCCTTTCTTACCCTTACGTAATAAGACGAATATAATCTCCAAATTTGAAGTTTCTACGACCAGCGGTTTAGGCTGTGCGTTGTCTGTCAGTCAGTCAGTCAGTCAGTCAGTATGTCAGGACAAAGATTCTTATAGTATTAGATAATAATAAAAATAATTTAAGATCACATAAAAAACTAAAAAAACCGACTTCCAACGCCACGCTAGTCAATTTTAATACTAAGTTTGAGGTGTTTATCTTCATATCTCTGGAGATACTGAACATATCTCGATGAAATTTAAATGGTACCACCTGTAAAATATCATCCTCATCATAATCAGCCGGTATCAGTCCACTGCTGGACATATGCCTCTCTCAACACAAGCAACTGAGCCCGATTTTGTTTCTTTGTTAGGCTCTTTGTTTTTTCCAGTGTTTGTTGACATACATTGATGACATGATAAAATCATCAAAATAATGATACTTTTATCCATTATTTTTTTTTATTTATTCAAAACAGCTCGACCGATTCCATTAAAATTTAAATGGGACTCCCTTTGGGTATACCCTTTCTAATAAAAAAAAGAATTATGGAAATCAGACTACTCTGTAAATAGTTATGCGTGGTCATACATAAAAAAAATATATACGCGTCGACTTGATAAGCTCCTCCGTTTTTTTTCGTCGGTTAGAAAATCATTATCAACACTAATATTATAAATGCGAAAGTCAGTTTGTTTATTTGATTGTTTGTTTGGGACTTCTTCACGGTCAAACGGCTGGACCAATTTAGGTGATTTTTTTTTTAATTACAAAACAATAAGATTTAAAAAAAAATGTTATTATTATATCGATGTACCGCGTGCGGCCTTACTCGCTAAGTTGCTACCAAAAAGTAGCTAACCATAAAATAAGATGAAATTCTGCCGCCATAAACTTACGGTATTCCGGTAGCACAGCCCTTGAGAGTAGGCCTAGCGTGGTCACCATCTTCGACCACATCATTGCTTACCACCAGGCGAGATACTGGTCAAACCACAGATATAACCAAAACGTCCAGGTTGGCCGCCTCAACTTAAGTCCACGCGTGTCTGTTTTTACAGCCGGACGGCCGCGAAAAATGCCTCTTGTATATATATATATACAAATCAATTCAATCAATCATAACTTTTTTTTTCTATATATATATATAGGATATAGAAAAAAAATAGTTATGATTGATTTGTATAATTTGACAATACAAAACTCTTTATTGCCTCTGATTAACAAAGAAAACAAAACCTAACTTACCCAGTAGAAGTCATGAAGGGGTTGTGGGTCAATTATACCCGTTACTCCGTGATAAAAGGACAGTCCACTTCCCACACAAAAAATGCCGACTCCAGATATCAATGAGGATACATATCGCATGTTAGTGTACCCATATGGATGGTCGGGGTCTGCCATCTGAAATTATTTATCATGATTATCATATAAATAGACATTTATTGCATTTTGTACCACCACTTTGCCAATTAATTTTTAGCTGTGAAATAGGAATTTTTTCGGTTTAAATGGTAAGTTGTCCAGTGAAATAACAGGGCATGTGAGACTCAATATCTTTATGTCTCAAGGTAACAGGCGCAGTACAGTGACATGCAAAATTCTGGCAGTTCAGAATTTAGCATGCCGCTGTATCTGTTATAGGTAGACGTCATCGCTTACCATAAGGCGAGCGTCGTGCTTTTCCAGTGACCTTTTACCATAAAAAATTAAGTACAGTTACATAATTTCCTAGCCACCAAATTAGGCATTGTAAGCCCATTTTCTAGTAGTTCTTGTAACTTAGTTTCTTGTCTTGGTGTTGTTGCCCTAGACAAAAATTTGAGAACTAAGAAGAAAAAAAAATACTAAGAAGAAAACTAAGAAGAAGTGCAGAAATATTAGGGAATGTTTTATGCTAATATTTCCCTACCATTTCATACCTTCACATAAAACATATAGTCAAGCAAATAGGTTCATCTGATTACCTGAACAGATTTATGTATCCCATAAGCCAGAATAAGTTGGTTGACTGTATCGGCTAGTGAGTGAATACACTCGGAAAACATACTGTGCGAGCCAGTGTAGAACCAAGCGCATAATTTGAATAAAAAGTTGCAGCCGTTTCTGTGAAACATATTCATAATTAATGTGCAGGCTCAGAGGATCAATTTTTAATAGGACTGTTAACATGTTTTGTGTGGTATACATTTATAATGATGAGATTATTATCGCATGAGTGACACCTCTAGGTATGCAAGTGTTCATAGGCGACGGTGACCGCTTCCCATCACGAGGGCTGTTTGCTTGTTTGCTAACTTTTTCATAAAAATAATAATGTTAGCTGGTTTCAGGTTGTAATGAAAACCATTTTAGGCATCTGTCTTTTGCAATGATAGGTTACTGAAGATTGTTGAGTCTATTTATAATCAGCTTATTTGCTTATATATCAGCTTATATTGATAATCAGCGTATCAGTTCACTTCTGGACATAGTTATCTCTCAGGACATGTATTTAATCAAGCTAATCAATATATAACTGAACTGCATTGCGAGAGTTTTTGTGAAAGTGAGTTCTAACATAATGTTTCTGACACTGTCTGTTAAATCATGGTGTGCAAACAAAGAGTTATTGTAATGTATTATTTTATTAATAAAAATCGGCCAAGTCGAGTTGGACTCACCCACCGAGGCTTCCGTACTAATGTTAATTTTTACCAATTAAGCTAGACCTCTAAATCGTATGAGCGCTCATATAACTCAGAGGTCTACCTTAATTGGCCTGAACTATGTATGTATCCCTTCAATTTTCAACTTTTTTTATTTTTTGGAATTTTTCCTTTATTTGTGCTTGCTGTAAGACCTTACTTCTTGCCAGCCAAATTTCGTGATTCTAGGTCAACTGGAAGTACCCTATAGGTTTTCGATCCAAAACCTATGGGGTACTTCCGGTTGACACAGAATTGACAATTTTGGTTAAAAGCAGGGTTTTGCACCACAAATAAAGGAATAATTCTGAAAAATAAAAAAAAATGAAAATTAAGGTACATTTTGTTACAAGTTTTTGCAAAAATCTAAATTTGCCCATATCTTTTTATCGTGTTGACTCAGGATAGCGATGCGCCGATCCGATCCGATCTTTTCGAAGATCGGATCGAAGGCATACGATCCAATCTACTTTCGGATCGGATCGAAACCATGCGATCCGATCGCGGATCGATTCAACTCATTCAAATATCAGATCGCGATCCAAACTTTGTGGTTTGCACACAATGAAATGTATTTTAATTTGCACACAAAGTTTATTATTAATAACTACGAATATTATTACATAATTCATTGTTTCGTTGTGTGGTTTTTATACTTCATGGACATACAAATGTACTTGTATGTCTTTAAATTATTGAAAGTAATTTTAATAAGATTAAATTAGACATTAGTCTTTTCAGGTTAATGTAATTTATGTTGCCCAATGCTTTGTTGAACCAACCAACACTTTTTGGTTAGAAATAAATGTTGTATTTTCATGCGATTTTTTTGGATCCATCTTTTAAAAATCTGATCTAATGCATTTTTATACACCTAATAGGGCCTATAGACCTTAGTATCTGGTATAAATTTCAACTTGCTAGATCCACCCGTTCCTGAGAAAATCGGTGGTGACACACGGACAGACATACAGACAGACAAGAAAGTGATCTTATAAGGGTTCCTTTTTTTACCTTTTGAGGTACGGAACCCTAAAAATGAAAGTAATAAACGAATAGCTGAAGATCGAGCTCAGTGGCGTGCCAATGGAGAGGCCTATGTCCAGCAGTGGATGGAAATTAGCCGATAATAAATGTATATTCTTGGTTGTTAGGAGCATTATTTTCAATGTTCCGCCTGACTTGCTAGTTGCTACGAAATAGTAGCTTACCACCACCAAGAATATCTGACAGCAAAACCTAACGGTGATCCGGCACTGCCCTTGAGAGTCAGACCATTCTAGCACTAGCATGTTCACCATTTTCAATCATATCATCTCTTACCACTAGGCAAGTCAGTAGCCAAACGCAAGCCTATCAAACAAAAATAGTGTTTAGACTATTTTGTGAGTCTATGGATTCAACGTACAAACAAAACAAGATATAGAGATAAAAATGCGTACAGTACTTACATTCCTATAGCAGTGAGCACCACTCTACCAGACCTGGTTTTCAGACCCACTTCTTCAACTTCCGGTTTAAGTTTCTTGTGACTCATTTCACGTCTGTAGTTTCTTAATCTTCTCTTCACAGTGAAGACATCTGTACAAATACCATTATTAATAAGGCTGGCAGCAATTGGAAACAATGAGCACATCAAGCTTAGTGGGCAGCAATAAGCTGATGATATGATGAAGATATTTGTGGTATACTGAAGCTTCTGGAAATCTTCCAGCAACCCAGAAGCATAGGAGCAATAATTAAATAAAATCAATATTGAAAGTTTACCTTGTTCATATCGTCTTCTGTCCAGTTCTCGTCTTAATAGTTCCTTTTCAAGTGCTTCTTTTGAGCCCCACACCTAAAATAGGTCATATTTAATAGCTAGACTACTTTATGTGTGGTTGCTGGTAAGCCATACACCACTGTTTCATGTTTAATATCACTTACTCCATATCTTCTTAAAGATGTTCGATAAAATTTATTCTTTGTACATAAATTAATTGTTTCTAATTTAAAGATTTTTTTATCATAATTGAAAAAAAAAAGAGATTTGGTCATAGCAGAGTTATATTCCAGTACCTACTGGGACATTGGGACAGGAATTGACCAGATCCCACCATATTTCGCAACTATTGACTGTCAATATGTCAATAAAACATTATTAAATAAAGTATACTATTGTTACTTATACTAATATAATTTTTTATGGTATACTATTCTATTCATTATTTATCTTTTATTTCAAATATTGAACAGCCCTTGGACAAAAGAACATGGGAGAAGGCAGCCAGGGACAGAAATACCTGGACTCTGGAGGAATCTAGTAAGCTCCAGGCTCTAGTCTCCAGGCTCTAGTAGTCACATCAAGAGGTTGCCGGTTCAAAATCTAGCACGGGTGTTCAACTACAGGTGGAAAATATATAACTGTTTCACCTGACTTGGTGTTAAAAATAAATTTAATAAAATTAATAATATCGTTTAAAAACTAAAAAACAACCGACTTCAATGCCGCGCTATTCATTTTCAGTACCAATATCTCTGGAGATACTTATCATACCTCGATAAAATTACCATGGTACCACACTTGGGATATCTCCTTTCGAACAAAAAAAGAATAATCGAAATCGGTTCATAAACGACGAACTTATCCGCGAACAAACATAAAAAAAAAAAAAAAAAAAAAATATATATATATATATATATACGGTCGAATTGAGAAACCTCCTCCTTTTTTTGAAGTCGGTTAAAAAATAGCTTACCATTAAAAAGTAGCTTACCACCATCAAAGAAAAAATCTGGCACCATTTACATACCTCAAAAGCTTTAGCTTCAACATCCTTTCGATAATAAACAGTTATAGGTGGTTCTGCTTCATATGGCGATCTTCTCATAACTTTAGGTAATGACTCTAGATCTGACTGCTTTAATAGATATTCTGTCATAGCTCGCATGGGTGTAATGAAGTTCCGTTCCGTGTATGATGCTGAGAAATCTATCAATAGTCTTTTTCGAACTGAAAATTATAAAATTATTTAAGAAGATTACTATTATTGAAGTACTATGGGTGTTCAAATAAATACATATAAATGTTTATAGTAGTAGGACTTCTGCTAACTTCGTATCATCACTTTGCCAACTAATTCAGCCATGAAACAGGAATGTTTTTCAATTTGACTGGCAAAGTGACTAACCGGAGTTTTGCATGCCACTGTATCTGTAATAGGTAGGTTTCATTGTTTACCATCAGGCAAGTGTTGTGCCTGTCCTGTTACCTTATATCATAAAAAAAAAGATGTTGATACCTGGAGGAGTTAAATCAGTTTTTGAAGGAACTGACGGTCGATTTTTCTCAATAGTAACTGTTGTAACAATTTTGTTAGAATCACTTTCAGTTTTCACAACTATGTCACCTGTAGCACTTTGAGCGATAACCTTTTCTTGAGTTTTGTTGCCAACAGGTGCTACCACAGCGTCTTTGGGCTTACTACTGTCGTAATTATACGAGGTGTGATGAATGCATCTCCACGAAATGTTAATTTCGGCTTGAGATATTTCTTGGCGTAAAACCCTCGTAGCTCCATAGCAAATGGATCTAATATATTTGAAATCTGGCCGTCCACTTAATTTTCTGTATAGCGTCTTCGCTACAATAGATGGTAACATTTTGACTGTTCACACAAACAAGATTATATTGCAATGCAATGCCTAGACACTTGTGACTTATTTTGTTATCAAGGTTCATAGATATCAGATGGAATATACATTTTAATTAAATAAGTAGAAAACAGATTCCTTCGAACACTACCGCGAGACTTTCACAAAATTGTTAGTTCGTTTCTAAAAATTTAAAATACTGTACTTTACTTTCTGAACTATACACAAATTACACAAGTCAAAACTACAGGCCAGTAGGCCAAGGCATGCGGGTCAACAATTCCACAGAGTACCTTGAAAAACAATTCATATTTCACAGTATCACAGAACACTACTACTCTCACAGAATTGTCAAAATCAAAAATCAAGTCAAACTCAAAACAAACAGACAACTGATTAACTCACAGACTAAGTAGAGATGCTACCGCAAACCGTAAAGGGAAAATGAACTAGAGAACATTAGCGTATGCGAATGAAATAGCTATAGAGATATAACCCAACTAAAATGATGAACACGCGATACATATGCCAGCTATAAGATAAAATGAACAACGTAATTTGGTCGGGTCATACCTGACTGACAGCGGGTGAAAGCCAATGGGTGCACTAGAACTTGGAGCCAGTGCTGGAGCCAGTTTGCAAAATCGCATACGCAGAGTAGGATAAATAATTGTTGTTCAACTCATACTAGTGATTGTACAGTTTTATCCTTCTCATATTATTATTGTTATTTATTTGCATATATTTGGTTTTAAATTTATAAAGTTTGACGATGTATATAAACTTTATTTTTATGCAAAGGCAAAGGCAAAAGGCAAATTAAAAATTTACACTTACACACGTCAAATAACATTAAACAGATCATATTCAATAAAAAATATTATAGATATAACAGAAACATAACTTATTGCTTTGAATTTAAAAAAAAAAACAAATGTATTGAGCCATTCAGCTTTCATCTAGACGTCGAACGTCGAACGCCTTACATTATACTCCCCCCCGCCCCGCATTGGCATATTTTATGCATTTTCTGAAGTGGTTGGTGGTTTGGCAGATTTTTTAACAGTGTCGGGCAGATTCGCCATTATTGAGATGGTCACCCTGTTTTGCGTAACATCTCTATTTACTTTACTATTAGTAGTCTGTGGGAGTTTTGGCGGGAACGTGGAAAAGTGTGTGTGATCTCATTGTATTTTTTCCTAAAACTTGTGTTGTTCCGCGAGTGTAATAAATGTGGATTATTAACCATTTACTGCCGGTGAATGTGTGCGAGTGTAAGGAAATAGCACAATGTTGAAAAACATGCTATTAGCGTTCTCACCAAAATTCCACTGAAAATCTTCAGTAAACACTACATCTTTACTAAAGGTATGACTTAGACTAGCTAGAGTTTTACTTGAAAACTGACCTGAAATGTGACTTTGACCCATCTCTACGACTTAAATTTATAAAAACTTAAAGAATTTCAATACTTGACACTGGCTAAATACAATAATCGTGTGGAGCCATAATAAAACTAAATAAATAGCAGTCTGTGTCTGTCTGTGGGTGGTGTGCTGTTTTCCCCTCTGTAACTCTGTAGTTCTCAGAGTCAGTATATATCATGTTACTCTTTGTGTACCAGTATATATTAGTACTCTATGCTCTGTGGTCTGTCTCTGTGGCTTTGAGTTTGGTAATTGGTATTGACACATATAGTAATCTGTGATTGGTATTATGAAAAAACTAAAAGTAAAAAGCATTCAACAAATAATTATTTTCTTTCATAAGTTTCATAGCTTGTTACACAGAATCTAATGTTGTGCAGACAATGTCAACACTTATTAAGTTTGATCTAAGTGAGCTAAGAAAATTAGTTACTTCTAAAAACTCTTGCGTGATTGAAAAAAAAGTAACCCAAAATTTAGCTCTACAGCCTTGGTGTCTTGGCAATATCAAGGAATCTGTAAAGAATTTACTAGATTACAAGATTGGAAAATATGTCAAAGAGTGAGTCTATATTATACCCATACCCAGTATTCCAGAATGTGCCTAACTAAAACCTTATTTATTTTTCTAACTCATAAATATTACAGGTTTGACGGGATCCTGCTGAGCTATAAAAATGTTCACGTTGCCCAAACTGTGGGCATTATTAGGAACGATAATCCTGAGATTTACTTCCCCGTGCAAGCAGACTTCTTTGTCTTTAAACCAGTAGTTGGTGCGACACTTGCAGGCATTGTTAACAAAAAGAGCACTACACATTTAGGCATACTTCTGCACAAGTGAGTGTTATACTTTTTATTCACGAAGAAAAACTCTTATCTTGGAATTAAGAACTTATTTGATATGATGCCTTTTGATCTTCTGCCTTTATTGACATAATTTCTGCTTACATTACATGTGTTTTGAATCCATAGGCTCTCGTTCTGGTCAAGGTGTGTTTCAGGAGCCAGTGGCATCTCCCATCACATTATTCTATGTAATGATGTGCAAAAAGTTTAATTTCAACATTTCAAAGACTTAACCCAAAACTTTTTCTTTTTTTGTGTGTTTCTGCATGTATATGTAAGATGCATCAATGTGTGGGAAGTGTAAAAGTGTGTACGGGTTTGTTACCAAGTGTGTGTGTGTCACGAATGAGTGTATTTTTGTGGAATTGGTATTGAGTAAAGTTATAAACTTTTTAACAAAATACTGTTCATTTAGTGAATAACTAAAAATAGAAACTAGTTAAAGTCTAAATAGCATTGCAATCGAATGATTTAAACTACACACAATGGTTTTTTCTAGCACCTGCATTGTAAATAAATTCAAACAGATGTGTTGATTATCATGGCTGGGCACTGTTAATGAAATAGTTAACTTTGTTAATCTATTACTAAAAAGACATCTTTTTTTCCGTGGATTTTTTTACTACATCCACCTGACTGTTGTTATTCTAGGAGGTCTGGATTAACAATTAATAAACTTGGGAAAATACATTTAATGGAAGTTAAGAGTCTGTTAACATTTTTTTAAAGTTAATTTAAAAGTTTAGTTGAAATGTTAACTTCATCAATTAACGATTAACGGGTTAAATAGTTGAAATTATAATGTTGTATTGATAGGGTTGTACTGTAGCTGAATTGGTACAGCTCCTGGGCATTTTCCCTTAGAGGCGTGAGGAGTGAGGAGACGCGTTATTAGAGTCCTTGTCAGTGAATTTTTTGATTATATATACAGAGTGTATAATATCATTATGGCACATTTAAAATAGAACTTTCATATTATTACAATAAACATTGTAAACTGTTAATTAAAAAAAATATATATATTTAATTTCCAGAGTATTTAATGTAGTAATACCAAGTCCAACAGAAGAACCAGGCGAAAAATGGATTGGTGCTAGTATACAAAAAGGTCAAACTATAAAGTTTAGAATAGTGGTGCTCGACCTCTTCGGAGCCCTGCCTTACATTAGGGGAGAACTTGATGAAAGGTAATTTTTAACCGACTTGACAAAAAAGGAGGAGCTTCTCAATTCAATGGTTTTTATATTTTATGTTTGTTACCTCAGAACTCAGAATTCGTCAAATCTTCAATTTGAAAAATTCTTTTTTCGTTTCAGAGATTTTGCTTCTTGTTTGGTCCCATTCAAATTTTATCGAGATCTGATAATCATCTCTGGAGATATAGAGATAAACATCTAAAACTCAATTGTATACCTTGATGACATGATACTGGTTACTTTGACTATCGTGCATTATAAAGTCGGTTTTTAGGGTTCCTATTACTAAGACTCCGCTGTCCGTCTGTATGTCTGTCTGTCTGTCAAATCAAAATCAAAATAAGTTTATTGCAAAGAAAGTAGGTAGTATACAATAGTTGTTCTTAATTAATTAATAAAGTGCCTTACAATCTACTTGTTTAGAGTGTGCAACATTAATTTAGCTATTTTATCTGTCATTTAAATAGTAAATACAATTGATTAATATTATTCCATGTCAATAATGTCCGTCTGTCACCAGGCTGTATCTCATGGATTTCACGCCATCTATGAACGCTTAGGTAAACGTCCCATAGATGGCGTTATATTGAAAAGTCGATCCCTAACACCTTTGTTAGACGTTAGATGGCGTTATAAGAAATAAAATGTTTATTAGTTATTATTTTTTTCTGGCGAAACATGATAGTGGTATTTTTTGCTCGATCTTATAAAATACTGTAGTGTGTTACGGAACCCTATTAGTGCGAGTCCGACTTGCACTTGGCCAGTTTATTTCGTTTTATACAATCATAAGTTATATAGATAGAAGTGCTTCAAGTTATAATATTTTTATATAATACTAATATTAGTATCTACAGTTCTAGTAATATGATATTGATCAGATCTTGGTCTTGGAAAAGTAAAGAAGGAGAAAAAGCTTAACCAAATCTTATAACTACATAATCGGAAATTGTAATACTATAAGTTCAATTAAAGTCACATAGCATACATGTGAACAGTCTTGTCAGCTGTTGGTGTTCATTAGTTATTTTAGTCCATGATTGGTTAGTGTGCACCACATTTAAAAATTACCCAAAGCATAGTTTCTGTATGTTTTTTTTATAAGCACTAAAACATTTACTTACTACTTTTCAGTTCGATAAAATTGGGTGGACCTGATGAATATGACAAACTGGACTCTGAAAATACACAACAAATTGTGGATGGGTCGTATGTAGAATTTGATAAGACTTCACCTCCATTTCATGCAAAGAATGGTAATAGCTCAGACACTACTCAGGAAAGCCCTGTAAAAAAATCAAAGAAGCATTCACAAAGAGAATCACTGACCAATGGTACTAATACATTGTCTGTAAAAAATATTGATTTTGATGAAAATATTCCAGAAAAGCCAAAGAAACAACATAGTAAACACATAGATGAAAGTTTTCCAGGTAAGTCGGAGAAAAGACAGAAGAAACATGTAGATTCAGAAAAAGACTTTTCAGAAACAAGTGCATCGCCCAAGAAGAAGCACAGGAAAAAATCATAACATTATTTTACTAAGCAGCCAAATCACATATCATGGAAAGTGCAGTCTTAAAGGAATCATGATTTTAAATGTCAGTATCAGGCACTGGACCTACTTACTACCTACCTATTTATTTGTATTATTCGGAACTTAGTCATTCATTTATATTTCTAAATTAGTAGTGTTATTTTTTTAGCCACTATGGAGAAATTCTTAACTCCAGGGTATTCAAAGGTGTTGAGAAGAAAATAATTAGTCAATTTACAATTTTTCCATATTGGCTAGAAATAAAATAAAGGCCAGCGCACTCCTGGCGAATATACTAAAGCATCTACTTAGCATCTATGCCATTCTGTTGAAAATCCCACTCCCGCGAGAGGCGGAGCGTGCGTGCTCCGGTCTGCGACGTGCCGCTCTCGTGACGGTGACAGAAGCGGACGCGCGGTGCACGTGCTATTTAAAAGTGAGGACATGATATGTGACGTTTGTCGACCAGTCATGTAAGAGGATAAGCTAAAGCTATTAAACTTTCGCTCGGAACACCTAGAACCGGGCTTCGCCGCGCCTTGCCAGGTGAGCGCTGGCAGGCATGTCAATATAACCGCAGCGTTGCACGCACTAAACACAAACTTAAGGCAATTCAGTTACGAAGATCACCGCGTGGTGATGGTCACCGGCGCCTACAATATCGCACTCACTGAACGCTCCTTAAATACTTCAATTAAATTTTACCAACCGAGAGAGTGCTCTGTGACAACGCAGGCGTACGTTCACACAGAACGCCCTAACCGCATTCACAACCTCAAAGCATCGCACTTATTACTTACGCATTAATGAATATACCAAAAGAGTAAAGAAAAATATACCCTCGAAATTTGAGTCAACGCAAAATGTCAAAGTCACAATTTAAGTGAAAAAACACAACACAGTTGCAAAACAACTAAACAACTTTCCCGTGGCGTTGACTTGAATGCAGCCCTGTGCTGCATTCACGACCTACGCTCGGAGAGCAACCAAACGCTCTGTGAGTTTTGTGAGGTTAACAGAAAGAGCAGTGTAGAATTATAAGTAGAAGCTTTATTTTAGACATTATCCAATCTTTACGTATTTTGGTAAAATCAATTTGTCATATATTTTTCCATTGTGACAGATCTGTCATCCGTACTTAATGTATAGAACACAGAAAGTAGGCTTCATATCTTAACATCCTCTGAAGATTTTTAAGAATTTTAGTTTTATAAATTCTTAAGTACTAATAGAGAACACAGTTCTTTCAGTCTCGGACCGTACAATGGCTTTGTCATCATGTCAGCAAGCTGCAGCTCTGGAGATACATGTGCCACCTCAAAATCTTAATTATTGACACATTCTCTTATAAAGAACTGTTTTATCTTTATATGTTTAGTGCGTTTGTGATACTCGTATTTATGGTTTTTTTATTTTTTTTTATTCTATTTTAATTTAGGGACTTTGGTCGCACAGCGACTATGTCAGTCCCATCGTATACACAATAGGTTGATTATATGCTATCTTTTAAAAGCTTGTACGTGTACTGATAGAGCACCTTGGCTACGCTTGAAGTTTGCGCAGACAATATGCTCTGGAACAGTCCCACATCAAGCCAGTTGAAGTTAAACTCTTTACATAGGTCTTCCCTCATAGTAACGCTTCGCCTACACTCTGACAACAAATGGTAAACATCCTCGACGCTATCGCTACACACGTCACAGTTAGGGCTATCTATTTTTCTCATCATAAATTTAAATTTGTTTAAAGGCATATGCCCAGAACGCAACCTATGAGCAACAACGACAAGATGTCTACTCATCTTCACATTGGCACACCATGGTACATGAGGAGGTTCAGCTTGTAACGTTTGATACCATATACCTTTTTCCTTAGATGTCTTATCGAAGTATTCTTTCCACTGTACTTTAATACATTTTTTATGCCTTAAAAGAGCTTCTCTGTATTCTTGATTGAAATGTACTTCTGTTCCATTGGAGATGGCATCTCTCGCTAGTGCATCTACCTCCTCATTACCACGTATGCCAACATGCGATGGAATCCATTGCAGCATCAGAGTCGCACCGCCGGCCACCAGCGTCAGGACTTTGTCTAAAATTGTGTAAGCTATCGATGCTCCTCTGCGGCCAGAGGAACACCGAGCCACGTGTTGTAAGGCGCTTTTGCTGTCACACAAAATGACCGCCTTTTTTAGTCCCGCACTGATGACGTGCGAGAGCGCCTCCGACACCGCAAAGAGCTCCACATACATAATGGAGTGCTCGGACATATTAACAAATTTGAAACCTTCTTTTACATTGTGACTGGGATTATAATATGCAGCCCCGCGACCGCCTTCCGTCTGTGATCCATCAGTGTATATTTTACACCAATCATTATATTTGAAATTAAATTAATTGTTATTCAACATAAATAAAGAGTTGTATTTAAAAATTATCGGGTCACACCTCCGTTTTGGTTCATACACATCTTCTACTTTAGTACAAATAAAGTCCATATTTATATTTGACATCCAAGTATTTAAAGTATACATATTTAGAGGATTACTCCTATTAACTTTTACAATATGTGTATCACTAAAGTATGACGCTTGACTTGAAACCACATTTAAAAGAGTATTTAGCGCATCGACAGTGACGTTATTAGCCCACGATTGTGACTTTAGGCAGTATTGTGTAGCCAGGTATTGTCTCCTCAAATAAAGTGGGGGTAGGCACAGTTCATACTCCATTACATGTATTGGGGTAGTTTTTATAAACCCTCCCATCACACGCAAAGCAGCATTCTGGACCCTGTCTAATTTTACTAAATTAGTTTTGGCTGCATTATCATACACAAAGCTCGTATAATCTATTCTACTTCTTATTAATGAAATATAAACCCGTCGTAGATGTTTTGGATGAACACCCCATGAGGCACCGGCTAATATTTTTAAAATATTTAATAGTTTCATACATTTCTTATGAATCTCATTGATGTGTCGCTTCCATTTTAGTGAGCTATCCATCCAAACCCCCAGATATTTAACTGTATCTACGACGGGTATAATATTTCCATTAATGCTTACATTAACTTGATCTCTTCGCCGTCCTCTGCTAAATAAACATACTTGTGTCTTTGAAAATGAGATGTCTAATCCAATTTCATCTAGTAATTTCGAAACCCAAGCTAAACAATCTTGCATATCAATCACACTATTTTGTATGTTGTTGTGTTGTACATAGAAGACAAAGTCATCAGCATATTGTAAACTTTTTACGATACTATTTGTATTATTTATTATTTGTAGTATTTTCTTGACATATTTTTGACGTTATTATATTAAATAAGAGGGGGGACATAGGATCCCCTTGCGCGAGTCCTTTTCCGGTCCATCTCATTAAGGTACTTGTTTCATTGTCATCTTTTATTTTTAGACATCTCATTTTCAAAAATTCATATAGATATTTACACAGTTTAGTTCCGACTTGTAATTTACCCAATGTTATGACAAGTTGATCTATTAGCACATTATTATACGCACTATCTAAATCTAAGAAACAGGCAAGTGTGGGTACATTCCGGGCATATCCTATCTGAATTTGTGTTACTAATCTTACAATGCAGTCTACACTGGACTGGCATCTACGAAATCCAGATGTAGTTTGTGCAAGCATTTTATTGCGTTCAATAAACCACTCCAACCGTTTGTTAAGCATAGTGTGAAAAGTTTTACATAGACATGAGATCAATGAAATTGGTCTAAATTGGGGGTCCGACATAGGAGTAGTAGGTTTGGGGATCGGTATTACCTTTATGTCACGCCATTGTGTTGGTACTGCTGTCTGTTCGAATTTATCCAACGCATTTTTTGCCACATTTGTGTAGAGCTAGTAGTTTCATTAATTTCTGTACAAAAATTCTTAAAGCTGCCGGATGAAGCTTGTCTAATACATCTTTGAGCATCTGCTATATTTTTCTTTAATTCATTTAAATTATGTGGCGTTGGATTTTTCCTAAAGTTTTTTAAAGCTAACCGACATTGAGCAACTGTGTGAGATACTGTCGGAGACCAATAGGGCTTCGGCTTAAATAAGAGTGATGGACTGTTATTGATTTTCAAATAAGGAATACTTTGATCTGCAGCTACATTTAATTTTTTTATAAATAGATCATACATGTCTTGAACCCTAGTACTAACACTGAAATTATAATCGGTAAAACTTTCTTGACATATATCATGGTAAAGTTTCCAATCAGCTAATTTGAAGTTACGGCGCCTTGTGTAGATTGGGGTATCTGAATAATCCAATTGAAATTTAATAAACATATGATCGCTGCCCACGTTTTCTCTGGTCACAGACCACTTGAAAAGTACCGCTATATCTGTAGATACAAAGGTAATATCCGGTGCGCTTTCTTGTAAAACTTGTCCCACCAATTTGACTCTAGTTAATTCGCCATTATTCAAAGATACAAAATTATAATCTGAAGTGGAATCAAACAATTGTATACCCCTAGCGTTCACCCTATTCGACCAATTGGTATGGTGACCATTAAAGTCACCAGCTATAACAGTTTTCTCTGTGAATTTTGAGAAGAGATCATCCCAGTCACATTGTGATGTATTGACAGACGGTGCACAATAAACAGACGCTATATATTTTATATGCTTACAATTATATATTTGTACACATACTATTTCTATGTCTGAGTTTCTCATGGTAACAGGATACAGTTGTGCTCGAATAGATTTATGTACTATGACCGCTACCCCACCATATTCATCATCCCTATCTTTTCTATAAATATTGTAATTATTAATTTTTATCAACTTATCTGATTTTAACCAAGTTTTACTAATTACACAAACATGTATCTTTTCCTGATTTAACAATAGATCGAATTCTGTTTTTTTAGGCATAAGGCTCTGAGAATTCCACTGCCCAACACATACGTGTTGGGCCGTAGAACTCCCAAAGCCCCGTGCGGCACGGTTATTAACAAAACTGTTGCTATCCATTATAAAACATATTTATGAGTTTCGTGAAAATATCTCCTTTCGTCATCACCCTAATAAAGAATTTCTTTACTGCTTCTAATAATAATTTCATAATCAAAGTAAGTTTATCTTCCATGCTTATGTTTTCAAAAAATATGTTTTTTAAGTTGTGTAATAGTTCTTCAAATGTATTATTATCATCTTTGTTAGTTCTTCGCTCTTGAGAAAGGGATGCTTGTATCGGAGTTTCAGTCTTTTCATTCCTCAACTCAGTACTCTTCGGTTTTATAGCCACAAGGTTTGGTGTGCTATTTTTAATGACTTCGGAGAATAATTTTTTCTTCTCAGGCATCGCTCCTTTGATTGGTCCTCCAACTTTTTTCTTATTTTTCTTCGGTCTTTTAACATCTGTCA
Organism: Cabera pusaria; assembly: GCA_954871355.1. Taxonomy (NCBI): domain Eukaryota; kingdom Metazoa; phylum Arthropoda; class Insecta; order Lepidoptera; family Geometridae; genus Cabera; species Cabera pusaria. The sequence goes on from OX940888.1 coordinate 13,958,509, forward strand.
TATTTATATTTTCTTCAGCGTTACTGATGGAATCAGAACTTTCCTCTACATTATGACAAACCTTTTCTTGCGAGTTGATGTTATGTATCGAAGCTACCGTGGTGATAATGTCAACTGATGGAGTTTCATGGTCAATACTGATGTGTTTTGCAGTGATGTCGGTGTCTTCATAAAGATTTTGTGTCATCCTATATTCTGCCAATGCTACCTTATATGTGCAATTTTGTCTGCACATTATCTCTCTGATCAGCTTCTCTTTCAAAAATATGGGACAGCTTCTGTTGAATGTTGTATGGTTTCCCGAACAATTTACACATATATAATTAGTTGTGTCACAGTTGTCATGCTCACCGCTACATAAGGCACAAATTTGTTTCTTCGCAGGGCAGGTACGAGCTCGGTGTCCGAACTTCCAGCATGTGGCACATTGAGTGACTGGGAATGTGTATGGCTCCACCTTGAAACGGCATTCATAGCCATACACATACAGGGGCAGTTTCGCACCTCTGAAGCAGAATCGTACAGTTTCACTATTACTCCATGTTCCATTCTCATTCTGACGCATCAATCTTTTAACAGAAATTATTTCCGCCTCACATTTGAAGGATTCAGCTAATTCCTCTTCCTTCACTTCTAGTTCAATGTATTTGACAACACCGTAAGTTGAACTGACTTCATTGGTAAAGCGACATCTGTAACCCATATCTTTAAATTTGCCGTTATTTACTAAATTTTCAGCATCGGTCTTATTTTCAAACAACATCATTACTTTGTACGGTGTTTTGTATTTAATCTGTATGATGTTCAATATATTTTCGGACTTCAGCAGCTTCGCCAAACCAATTTGTTTAGGCAACTTTTCATTAGATGACACACAAACTTCGATTGAATTTAAATCCTCAATATTCTCGTAATTCTTGCTGTAGTTGTCATTACTTCTCGACTGTTCATTTTCATCAGATTTCAGGTTTTTTCTTGCAAACTTTTTGTACTTTCTACCGGTGGGTAGTTGGAAATCATTTTCATTATTCTCTTCACTTTCATTTTCATCACTTTGGTTTCGTACTCTCTTCTCTGGTCTCGATGATTGTATCTCAGAAACATCATTATTTACACTAGATTCGTGCATTTCGAATTTTTCTAATTCATATGTTAAACTCGTATTCATTTCACAATCGGGTCGAGGTTCTGCAACCTCGCCCATATTTCGCGAAAACTGGAGGGTAGATAATAAAAAGTGCCGCGGTAATAGACGTCAACCGAGTTACGTGTGCTCGCCGTCAAGTTGCGCGCGCGACTGTATTTATGGTTGTACGCTAGTTTTTCACCGATTCCTTATCGAGATGCAGGTTTAGTTTTGTCAGTATTTATAGACTGGTTAGCAGGCCATTCAACCAAATAACTTCTTGTGCAGCCTCACTCGCTGCAATAATCTCAGCTTCCGGTGAAGAGACAGATACAGTTGTCTGCTTTTGACCTTTCCAGCTTACAGCTGCTGCAGAAAATAAGCCAACCATTCCAAAGGAGATTTTCCAGTAGTCTCCTGCAAGGTCTGAATCACTATAGCAATCGAGCAATCTAAATGCAAAGGTGATGTATTTGTGTTTCTCAAACCACCCCAACAGCATATGAAATGTCAGGCCTTGTTCCTACTGACAGATGTGCTAACGCACCCACTGCCTGCCTGTATGGAAAGTTCACAACTTTCTCTTCTTCTCCACATGCATTTTCTTTAACAATAGGTGTTGGTACGACATTACAGTGCATCATTCCATATTATTTAAGTACCTTCTTTGTGTAAGCTTTTTGACTTAATGTTATAGACTTGCCCTTACATACACTTATCTCCATGCAAAGGAAATATGTGGCAGGTTTAGTAGTTATCTTGAAACAGTTTTTTAATTCCTCGATAAATTCATCTCCTGCACTTGATATATTGTATGCAACAAGTCCATTATCAACATAAAGGCCGATTAATACCTTAGATTGTCCTCTGATTCTGAGGTGCATGGGTCTGCTTCACTCTGTAAACACATCTGACACCAGATTTTGTTAAATATGCAGATATGCGAGTATTCCAACAGCGAGGAGCTTGTTTTAATCCATACAGACTTCTTTTGAGTTTACAGACTCATTCTGTACCATCTTTGAAACTAACGGGTTGTTTCATGTAAATATCTTGTTCAAAAATTCCATTTAGAAATGCAGTCGAAACATCAAATTGACGAAGTTCCAAATTTTCTCGAGCTGCGATAGCAAGTAGTCTTTGTATGGTACTGAGACGAACCACCGGACTAAAAGTTTTGTCGAAGTCTATTCCGGGTCGCTGTGAATAGCCTTTAATAACCAATCGAGCTTTGTAACGTTCTACAGAACCATCTGGGTTCATTTTTATTTTGTAAATCCACTTACAGGATAAGGCTCTTCGGCCCTTGGGTAAATCTACCATATCCCAAGTGTCGTTTTCTTTTATGCTCTAACCCCGTTCACGAACTTAGAGCCTCGCACTCGGTTAGCGCAACTGTGTCGTTCACGACCTCGGTTGTTTCACTCCGGTTGCAACTTTTTTAAATCAAATTCGATGGTTAAAAAACGCTTTGACATTTGTGACAGTAAATTTGGCGGGAAAAGTTATAATTTTTGTTACAGATTAACGGAATTGGAAGAAATTTGCATTACCAAGACCAAGACGTGATATGACGAGTCATTAATCGTAAAAACAAACGGAAAATATTCAGAAAAAGAAAAATAAATGAACATAACCTCGAAATTCGAGTCTGCGCAAAATGTCATAGTCACAATTTGAGTGACAAACACCCGTGGTCGTTCCGCTCCTTCGAGCGAGTTGCAAAACAACCCAAAAACCTTATCCGGAGGACGTGAACGCAGCCCTGCGTTGCCGTTCACATCCTACAACCGGAATGCAACCATACGCTCCAACCGCGTACACGACCTCAAAGTGTCACACTCGGTTAGCGCAACTGTGTCGTCCTTCACAATCTCTTTCGCTCCAGTTGCAACTAGCCATGGGTAACTCAACAAATATGATTGAACCGCAGATCAGATCACAGCTCACGCACTTGAACCGGAGCTGCGAGCCAGCTCACAGGTCAGCTCAATTCGTATTTATACTCACGCGTGGGCGCGTGAGTCGCGAGTCGCGACTCTAGTGCAGGCTCAAGCGAGCTGCGTTCACATACTATTAAGGCTGAGTTGCACCATCTTACTTCAACCGTAACTATAACTATTAACCGGTGTTTTTATATGGAATTTGACAGATTTTTGACGTTTGTTATAGTTAAAGTAAGATGGCGCAACTCAGCCTAAATGTAGTAAAGTTACTATTTAATGGTGTTATGAAACAATTTTATAAAGCTGTAACCTTTGTATTGAATTTTGAAATTTAGTGGTTTTATGAACTAAAACTAACGTTTTTCTACTGTTTTTTGCCTAAGCTATCTCAATAAATATATTTTTAGAATTTTTCTCATTTAGAATTAGAGTTAAATACCCTATTGACAACTTAGCACTTACTATTGCGCTCCCCGAAACCCGAGTATTTAGTGTTCTGTCTGAGCTATTGCGTTGCGAGCCGTGACTGTGAGTGTGAGCCGTGAGCCGTCTAGTTTGCATTTGAGCTGCAGCTCAGTGACTCAAGTATCTGTGATCTCGAGTATTTGAACCGGCTCTGACCTGAGTTACACACGTCTAGTTGCACACTGACGATTGTCACAGTAAATTCGCGGGAAAAGCTGTAATTTTTATTTTAAGATAAAGTGAATCAAGTGAAATGGGAGAATTCAGCATTGTATTTGCATTGTCGAGACCGAGACGTGACGTGACATGACGAGACATTAATAGTAAAAATAAACGGCAAATATTCAGATAGATAAAAGTAAATCAACATAACTTCGAAATTCGAGTCGCGCAAAATGTCAAAGTCAATTTTTATTTGAGTGAAAATCACCCATGGGCCGTGGTCGTTTCGGACATTCGAGCAAGTTGCAAAACAACCAAATCGCCCCTCTGTAGTCTGTGCAACCAAATACATAAACGTCTGCAGAGGTGGTGAGCGCAACGCAGCCTAGGACTATACTGCTGTGGTATGTATATTGTAATCATAAATATTTATATATTATAATTATAGATATTTATTATATAACGACTATTCTATAAAATGAATTGTATTACCTACTAAATCATAATAGATCATTTTTTTATTGGATGCGTTTTAAGCCGTGTTTTAACGGTGTTTTGGTTAATTCTTTATTATGTATTAAGCTTTGTTTAACTATACGTTTCCTGAATTTTGCCAGTTCAAGATATACAGATACAGACGCCTAGAATAACTGCTTCAACAATCCGTCTTCCCCAAGCAAAATTTTCATTTTGTTTGCGGTAACAGCATTTTTGTTTGGATCTGCCGGGTGTATATTATTATATTATAGTCGGAATAACGATTAATCTAGAAAACGATTGTACAATATTTTTACATAATAGATATGAAAAGCAATTATATTACTTAATAAAAGCTTGTAAAAAAAAGAGTTACTTAATTTTATTTATGTTTTGATTTATTTAGTTAAGTGTACAATAAGATTAAAATAAAAATACTTTTTTCTGACATTGCGAACGGATCAACACTTATCGCTATTTTACTTGATGTGAAATGATGATGTGGTCTAAAGTTATCCTTACCTGAAAGTAGTATACCGCAATGAAACGAGGCCCTGATAAACGAACATTTGTGTGTTCCATATCCTTTTAACGGCACATTAGCTTAAAGTATAGAGGCCTATGTCCAGCTATGGACGAATACTCGATGCTAATGATGATGATGGCGTAAATTATAGATTAGCTTGCCTCATTCTAACCGAGAAGTTGCCGGTTATAATCGTAGCCGTGAACCAGTGTTTTTTTATATGCGTTCATGGGTTTTCCCCCACAGTTAGTGGATATTCATTGATGTTCCGCCTGACTTGCTACCGAAAAGTAGCTTACCAACATTAAGGATAAAATCTACCGCCATAATCTTACGATGTTCTGGCAGCACCATAGATTATTTAGTAATAATCTATGGTGTAAGGTAAGTAAGTATATATAGTAAGTAAGTAATGTAGTAGTAAGCATATATAGTAAGCTAAGTAGGTATAGTATATATTAAGGCTAAACCGCACCAAGCGACACTTCACAGCAGCGGCGCGACGCGACACGTAGCGACACTATTAGGTATACCGCACTTGAACTGCAGTGCCGCGACAGTTTGCAGCACAGAGAATAGACTATCTGTCTCTATCCGTGGTTAACGTAGTATTATATTCTACCGCATTAACGACAGCGGAACTACACGACGCGACAATGCGCGTCAGATTTGATGAGTTGGTCAACTTTGTCGCGACGCGTAGTTACGCTGCAGCGTAGTGCGATATACCTCATACAATTTCTTACAAAGAGTACGTTGTCGCTATGTGTCGCGTCACGCCGCTGCAGTGAAGTGTCGCTTAGTGCGGTCTAGCCTTAATATATACTATACTGGGGCAGCACATAGCCCCTGAGAGTCTGACCATTCTAGGCTACTAGCGTCACCACAAATCTAGGATTAATTACACTTAAGAGTCAGTGCAAAAAGAGAACTGTCGTAGAAATTGAGGCCGCGCATCGATGTATATGTACTTATACTCTTCGAGCATTTACCAATGGAGATGTTAACGCAAGGCGTACCCCTCTGCTGGCAATATGGCCATATGAGCGTGCGTAACTACGCTGTATGTTTGATACTGTGTGCGTGTTTCAAGCTAGTGTGCGGGATCGTTAGTGAGTGATTTGTGTGTGTGAATTGCTTGTTTACCTCGTCCCCCGTAAGTATCGGCAGAACATTTTTTTGCGGATTACAACGTTAACTTCTCCATTGGTAAATGCTCGAAGGTTATCCAAGTATACGCACCGACTTCGGCACACTCGGACGATGAAGTGGAGGAAATGTACGAGGACATTTCCAAAGCCTTGCACAGAACCCAAAAGGCCCACTTCAACGTTGTCATGGGGGATCTCAACGCAAAAGTGGGAGTACAAACAAGCGGCGAATCGGTAGTAGGACCACACGGATTGGGAAGCAGAAATCATAGGGGGCAAATGCTCGTCAACTTCCTAGAAAAAGAGGGGCTTTTTCTGATGAACTCTTTCTTCCAGAAAAATCCCCAGCGGAAGTGGACGTGGCAAAGCCCCGACGCTATGACCAAAAATGAGATCGACTTCATTATGACGGACAAAAAGCGCATATTTAGGGATGTCTCAGTGATCACTAGGTTTAAAACCGGCAGTGATCACCGACTAGTCCGAGGCTCTCTAGATATTGACTGCAAACTTGAACGTGTTCGTCTAATGAAGTCCACGCTCCGACCCAATATGCTACAATCCGTGGTCGGGTCTGAAACGTTCCAGCTGAAACTGGAAAACCGATTTGCTGCACTGGAAACCACAATTGACGTTGACCAGGATCTCGACCATGTGGTGGACATCCTCAGGGAGGAAGGGACAAAATTCTGTGAGACGCGAGGTGCTGGCAAGAAGTCCAAGCTTTCAGAGGAATCTCTGCAGCTAATACAAAAGCGACGTGATAACCCTGCAGTCACTTCGTCAGATCAACGGACCCTAAATAAAAAGATTTTTAAATTGGTACGACGTGACCTCCGGAGCTCCAACACACGCTCAATTAAAGAAGCGATCGAGCAAAACCGGGGGTCAAAAGTCTTTGTCCAACAGCTGGGCCGAAGCCATCTGACGAAGTTGACCACTTCTAGCGGGAGTGTCGTCGCTTCTAAGCCGGAGATTCTTAGGGAAGTAAAAGACTTCTACAGCCAATTATACACCTCACAAGCGTCCCTTCCCCAACCCGGCATCGAGGATCCTAGAGCCACTCTGACCCGCCACTACACCGAAGATTTGCCAGAAATCAGCCTAGATGAAATTGTGATGGCTCTCAGGCAGCTTAAAAACGTAAAAGCCCCCGGAGAGGATGGAATTACAACGGAGCTCTTAAAAGCCGGTGGAACTCCTACGCTACTACAGCTTCAGCGTATTTTCAATTCCGTCCTCTTTTCGGGGAGAACTCCGAAGACATGGAGTAAGAGTGTGGTTGTTATGTTCTTCAAAAAGGGAGACAAAACCCTTTTGAAGAACTATCGACCTATCTCGCTCTTAAGCCATGTCTATAAGTTGTTTTCTAGAGTCATCACAAATCGTCTCGCGCGTAGGCTCGACGAATTTCAACCCCCCGAGCAGGCTGGGTTTCGAGGAGGATACGGCACCATAGACCACATCCACACAGTGCGGCAGGTTATACAGAAGACTGAAGAGTATAACCAGCCCCTGTGCTTAGCGTTTGTGGACTATGAGAAAGCCTTTGACTCCATTGAAACCTGGTCTGTTCTGGAGTCTCTGCAACGGTGCCAAGTCGATTGGCGATACGTCCAAGTGTTGAGAGGTCTATATGACACCGCAACTATGACCGTCCAAGTACAAAATCAGCAGACTGAACATATCCACTTACATCGAGGAGTTAGACAAGGAGACGTTATTTCCCCCAAATTATTCACAAACGCTCTAGAGGATATGTTCAAAACGCTGAACTGGAAAGGACGGGGCATAAATGTCAATGGCAATTACCTCTCACACTTGAGATTTGCGGACGACATCGTCATCATGGCTGAAACCGTGCAGGACCTGCAATACATGCTGACCACCCTCGCTGATTCTTCTGCGCGCATCGGTCTCCGGATGAACTTGGATAAGACCAAGATCATGTTCAACGAACATGTTATTCCGGAACCGATTGCCTTAAATGGAGTCCCTCTCGAAGTTGTTGACGAATATGTCTACCTTGGGCAAATCTTGCAATTGGGCAGAAACAATTTCGAGAAGGAAGCTCGCAGAAGGATACAGCTTGGATGGGCAGCATTCGGAAAACTTCGTCGAGTCTTTACATCGCCCATACCACAAAGCCTGAAGACGAAAGTCTTTAACGAGTGCGTCCTTCCTGTTATTACCTACGGAGCCGAGACGTGGACACTGACAGTGCGACTAGTTCACCAATTCAAAGTCGCTCAGCGAGCTATGGAGAGGGCTATGCTCGGAGTTTCTCTGAAGGATCGAATTCGAAACGAAGTCATCCGTCAGAGAACCAAAGTAATCGATATAGCTCAGAGGATTAGCAAGCTGAAATGGCAGTGGGCCGGTCACATCTGTCGCAGAACCGATAACCGTTGGGGTAAACGAGTTCTAGAGTGGAGACCACGGCTCGGCAAACGTAGTGTGGGACGCCCTCCAACTAGATGGAGCGATGATATACGCAAGCTGGCTGGCAGCGGTTGGAAACGAATAGCTGAAGATCGAGCTCAGTGGCATGCCATGGGAGAGGCCTATGTCCAGCAGTGGACGGAAATTGGCTGATAATGATGATGATGAAATGCTCGAAGGCTATCTAAGTACCAGATGACGCGTCGCGAACTAGCTCAACGTTCAAATAAAAAGCAGTAGGCCTATTCTGTAAGCTAGTTTGCATCTCGCAAGCGGTGGATTTATTTTAGGTAGGTCTTACAATCGTGTTACGATTTGAATTTCGTAGTACGACTCACCGCGGATTTCGCTTGCGAGATGCGTAAACTAGCTTACAAAATAGCTCTACAGTGCTGAATCTACATCTCGCTTAGTTTAGCGTAAGTATTCCTCACGCCTGATCGCGCGCCGCTCGGTACGTAATACCGGGTTTACACCAAGCGATTCTAGTCGTTCAACTTCCTAGGGATGCTTGTCTTTCGATTCCAAGTACTTTTAGAATCGATACTAAGTAAGTACCGGTTATAAGTACTCGTTTTGTTACTCAATTATTTATTTTGGAAGAACATTTAGGCTGGCATTATAGAACGATAATAAGGTTTCGAATGAAACTATTTGATTTGCTAATCAAGCGCGAAATGTCGATTGGGTATTTTTTGTAACTCGTATCGTACACCCCAAGGAAGTTGAACGACAAAAATCGCCTGGTCTGAACCTTGTATAAGTTTATGATGTCTGGTTTACAAGTACCTCGATGAGGGCGCGCGTGTTGATAGTTCTAATTTACTGTCAGTTTTTGTTGCGTTGACAACATTGCTCTGTCATTGCCAATACGACCACAGAATAATGAATAGTACAAGTAATACGACTAAAAATGTTTGATACCTTGGTTGGTACCTGTACCTACTCTTATCATTATCGGGAAGGCCTATGTAGGTATCATCCACATCATAGCAATTAGACCCCGACTCATTATTAGTGCGCGGTACAATCAATTCCACAACTGGCCGAGGTATGCGGTGGCGGGGAACTGTTTGTGATTGGCGCTTCCGACTAGTTTTGACGGGTGGAGAAAGTCATAAATCTCAGATAGAGATGACCATACCAAATTACCGTAAAAAAATATTGATAACAGTTTAGTACACTATCGACATGGACTATATAAGTATACAAACATCAGGTGCACTATCAAGGTTTAGAGAAATAATAATATATGAGTCTTAGTAATAGAGTTCCGTTTTACTTTGGGTACGGAACCCTAAAAATACGTTGATCATTATTTTTATTAAGGTTTATTTGTACCGAGTTTTCAGTGAAACCGCCCATTTTATAAAAATTAAAATTTTCCATAGAAATTTTTATATAAATTGCTATGACGTCGATGGTAGGTATATATATATACCTTCCTTCCTTACCTTTTGAATGTTTATTCATCGTAATGGCACGATAGTTCTCTTTTTGCACAGACTCTAACGTAGTGAAATCCTAGGTCTGTAAGCGTAACGGTCTGACTCTGGTGTACCTTATCTTGCAATTTGCATATTTGCTACACCTACAGTGATCTAAACCTTGCATTTTTTTTGTTGTATAGGATTGGATTGGAATCGAAAATATTGAAGTCACGTCCCTACTCGAAGTCGCTAACTAGAAATATACAATAGGGGAGTTTTGGCGGGAACGTGGCAAACGTGCGCTCTTATTGTATTTTTTCCTAGTACTTTTTTTCTTCCGCGAGTTAATGTATAATAAATGTGGATTATTAACCACTAAGTACCGGTGAACGTGTGCGAGTGTAGGGAAACAGTACAATGTTAAAAAAACATGCTATTTGAGTTCACACCAAAATTCCACTGAAAATCTTGAGTAAAGTCCACATCTTTACTGACGGTATGATGACAAGACTTTGACTTGAAACTTGACCTAAAATGCGACTTTGACTTATCTTTACGACTTGAATTCTCAAAACCTTGTAGAATTTTAATTCTTGACACTGGCTAAATACACAAATCCTGTGGAGCCATAACGAAACAAAAAAAATTATACAATACAACACACAGGGCTGCGTTCACGACCTACGCCCGGAGTGCACCCAAACGCTCTAACCCCGTTCACGACCTCAGAGCGTCGCACTCGGTTGTAGCAACTGTGTCGTTCACGACTTCGGTTGTTTCACTCCAGTTGCAACTTTTTAACCATCGAATTTGATGGTTAAAAACCGAAAAATAAAATGTCTTTTGATTAATTTATTAGTCGTAAAAACAAACGGAAAATATTTAGAAATAGAAAAATAAATTAACATAGCCTCGAAATTCAAGTCTGCGCAAAATGTCAAAGTCACAATTTGAGTGGAAAAACACCCGTGGTCGTTCCGGAGTCCGGACCTTCGAGCGAGTTGCAAAACAACCAAAAATCCCTCTCCGGAGGACGTGAACGGAGCCCAGAGTACGGAATCACTACGTTTACAACAGACAGATACACTGATTGACTGGAAATACTGGGCTCCGTTCACGTCCTCCGGAGAAGGACTTTTAGTTGTTTTGCAACTCGATCGAAGGTCCGGAACGACCACGGGTGTTTTTCACTCAAATTGTGACTTTGACATTTCCCGCAGAAATTTTTCTGAATATTATGTAATTTATTGTTCTGAATATTTTCCGTTTGTTTTTACGATTAATGTCTCGTCATGTCTCGTCTTGGTCTCGACAATGCCAATTTCTTCCGATCCCCTTAATCTGTAAAAAAATACAGCTTTTCCCGCCAAATTTACTGTCACAAACGTCAGAGCGTTTTTTAACCATCGAATTTGATGGTTAAAAAGTTGCAACCGGAGTGAAACAACCGAGGTCGTGAACGACACAGTTGCTGCAACCGAGTGCGACGCTCTGAGCCTCTGAGGTCGTGAACGGGGTTAGAGCGTTTGGTTGGGTGCACTCCGAGCGTAGGTCGTGAACGCAGCCCTGGAATACTATTTATTTACTCGGATTGACGACGCTAATATCCGACACATATGTACCTAAAGAGTAAAGAGTGATCTGTGAAATAAAATAACCGACAAACCAGTATTATATTCTCTTTGCGACAAACGAGCAAGCAGATTACGCTGGAACATAATTTCAACATTCAGAATTGTAAACCGAATATCTGCAACTAACTGCGTTATCAAAATGCCTGCTAGCAGTTTTGAATTCTTCCTACAAGACGCCAGAAATAATTTTGAAGCTGTTCGCCCAGCTCCGATTCCTACAGATGCCAACGTTTTTATGGGCCAATGTCAGAACGTTCACGTTTCTACAAACTGCTACTATGGATATCTCGATACAAAGAACACAAGACAACATAATGAAAGCACCGATTGCGAAATGTTGGAGGTTGCCGACACTAACGGGACCGCGTCACCGCAAACCACAGCAAAGAAGCGAAGTGCTGATAATGCCGATTTTCCTCAAAGCAAACGGCTTCGTCAAGGTAATTTCAATTTAAATAGTAATTGGAATCTCACTGAATGTATATATAAAACACATATTCAATTTCAAATGCTAGTATTTTGTAATAACGGCACATGGTCATTACCATTCAGTGAGGTTTTGTACATTTAATTTTAGTGATATCCATATTATTTGCAACAAGGATTATTAGAATAGGCCTCCTTTCAAAGTATTACAATTTTCACAACTCAAACTCTGCAATCATAGCCAATATTATTAAATGTAAGAATCGTCTTACATTTAATAATAAAATTATTCTTTAAAAAAAAATGATGCCTAGGCTCCATATCCTAATATTCCTTTTGCAATTGATTTATTTAATTTTGTAGGAAGTCTCTGCCCATATTTCTTCAGACTATTTAAAATGGTAAAAGTGCCACCCATTCAAATAAAAGCTATTTTGTATTTACTTTTGTTGCAGTTTCATTATTCAAATAAATTAATGAAAGGGAGGCACAAATGTACTTATCTTAAAACTTGTGACATTTTTTTATCATTCTACACAACCTGATGATTTTTTAGTTCCTAACATTTATTATATTTGCTTACAAAGTATGTACTATTTACATGCAGATACGTTTGTGGCACACTATCATTAATAATTAACCAGTCTTTAAAAAGATAGGTTAGTATATAGTTGTACATGTTGACAATTTGATAACAATCTATCTATTGTAGCATAGAATTTTCAAATTGTTAATGTTAAAAAAGTGGATCGTACCTACTCTAATTAAATGTATTGTATATTTTCACTGATTTTATAAATTTAAAGTCTCAGATGCTGTCCTATTGCCATCGCTCACGCGATTATGAGTTTGTCCTTTGTGCAACCGTGTGTTTAATCATACCGATATCTAATGAATGTCCTATTGAAGGTTGTATGATCATGCAATGAAATGATGACGAATTTCATTGCACAATAAAATTGCATCACACACATGCATAGGACAGCACCTTAAGACATGGAGAGTTCAAATAGTTTTTAAAAGAGCACACAGTTGTCAACCACACATACAAACTTTCAGTTTTTAAACGAATCTCTAATCACTTTTTATCTTTAATAAACCACATAATTATTAGCAAATTTAAAGGCTTTTAAGAACCCTGTCCTTGCCTCATGTCTTTTCTATCAGGCCTGGGTCTAAGCCTTGGCTAGACTAATTTTGATGATGCTGGCAATACATTACATTATCTATGTCATGGATTTTTATGCAAACATTTTAATGAAAGTGTAAAGCTATAGTTTCTCAAAGTTCTGATGAAGTCTAGTAAATATTATTTTCTAGATTAGTGGAACAACTGTTCTTAGATATTTCTATATGGTGAGCTCTGTCTCATATAGTTTAGATTCTAAGGATGAGGTAAATATGGCTGTTAAGTTGGTAGAATTAATATTCCAAATTGTTCTAGTAAAAACGAATGAATGAATGAGAAACTTTAGGACACAATTTGTCACTGAACTATCAGAAGCAATCAAGATACATAATTTCAGACAGCTTCATATTTTATCATATTTACAATTTCCTGATGGAAAATGTTCATGTATTAAGAGATCTTCTGATCTGAAATAGCACATGACAAAATTGTGCACAATGAATCATGGACAATGATGTCATGTCAGAGTGTATCAGTCACAAGTTTTTTATGCATGCTACAAAGTGTTCTTCAATATGAATGATGCCTTTAATGATTTAGAATCATATCATTCGTCAACATGTAATAGACTAGATGCATCCCGCGGATTTAAATCCATTTATAAATATTCTATGTCAGAAAAAACAACAAAAATAGCTTTCTGATGTTTATACATCTGTACATGCTTTAAGTGTTATATCATTGTGAAGTTTCATCAAAATCCGTTCTATACTTTATATGTGATGGATTAACAAACATCCATCCTCATAAACTCATATTTATAATATAAGTAAGATGACAAGTTGATCATGAATCTACAATAGTCTCAGAATAACAGATAAGGAAAAATGTTATATTGTTTCTGATACTTAGACATACTGTATTATTAACATATTTGTGCCAAATTGTAAATCGCATTGTGGGGTTGTGTTCAAACCAAACTGTCTTCATACGTGCAATCTATGTCATTGATATACTAATTTATTAATTTTAAGTCCTGATTGAATCCTACCTGACAATTCAACATCTGCTCCTTTTATGTGTTCTTTGTGAAGTAAGTAGTTCTAATATGCTGATATGTAATGTTATTTTAAAAGGATAACAAAGATTTGTGAAAAGTAGTAATGTTCGTTCAAGTTTTTTCAACACAGCCTTTATATATTTTGCTTTAAAATGTTGATCTCATTGTGTAAAAATATGTTTACCAATTTTAAAGACTTGTTTTCAATGTTGTATCTGTAAGTTTTCCACAATTGCTATTTTTATTAAGTATAAATATGAGATAACGAAATATTTTATATCTTAACCTATGAGTGTAAAGCTGTTGTTTAATATGCAACTAAAACCCGAAACAACCATTTTGTTAATTATCAATAACCCCTATCCTGTAAGGGGTAAACGAGTCCCTTTGATCTCAGACTTGAATTGACCAGCTAGCTAGCACGGAGTAGAGATTGTAAGAGCTAAGATTTAAGCTCCAGGGTGGAAGTGTTAAAAGCCATAAAGCCGCGAGTAGCGCTTAGTGAAAGTGCAGGACACCTCTCAACACCCAGAACTATCCAGGGCAATATTGCCCCTCGGCGACAATGTAACGGTCCGCCTTTAGTGGATGGCAAGTCACCACCCGCCTTTATATTTTGTTATGAGGCATAATTGTGCCATACCTCATTCCATAGGCCAGATTAAGATGACTTCCATGAAACATTTATAAATATAGATCATATTTTTGTAACATTTTGAACATAGGTAGTTTGCATAATCCATATCTCCTTTGTCATTATTATTGTATTATCGTATCAATATTATTCTATTAAAATGGGCTCTTAATGTTGGCTTTGGCTTCATTAATTCCTAACTTTCCTGAACCAGGCTAGACCTGTGAGATAGGTTATAAATAAAAATAATTCATTTAGATTATTTTCTGACGTTACTTTTTTGTTGTGTCATTACATGCAACAGAGTATGTAAACCAAAAAATGTGTAAAATATAATTTATCTAGCTAGATTCTCGAGCTCGCGACGTTCATGTTGTGATTCTTACAAGCGCTTTGAAACGATTTGCGATCTCGCCATGTGTGTGCATGATTAATATAAGACTAAGAATCGCACCAAGCACGCCGCGTTGCGACTATAAAACACCAGTGTATAAATTTATGGTGGTTACAGTAATGTAAATAAATAATAATGAAACAGCAACAATACTTCACTTGGAGGCTTCCTGCTGCAAAACATCGGAGCGCAGTGTGATGAAGTTCCAAAATTTATTTCAGAGGATATGGTGCCACCGACTTCCAACTACAACCCATGTTTACTTCGTCCAACCCACAACAATCCTGACATATCTCGTTGTCTCATGGCTCATATGATCTAATCTCTTTAATAACAAATTATAAAAATTGCTTAAAGCAATAGAGTAAGAAGACATTTGGATCTAATTCAGCAATGTCCATTTTATCTACAGAAGTACAAAAAGAGAAGACCATTGAACCTGAGACAAACGAGACCAAGAAATTTGCAACACCCACAGAAGATTTATTGGAAACTCTCTATTGGAACATTCACGGAGGAAATATGTTTCACTTAGTTCAGTGTCTGTGACTGTCTATTAGATTTATGTGCATTTGTGTGATACCATAATAATGTGCTTGGGACTCTTAAGGAACTAATCAATTCAAATAACATAAGATTTTCAAATGTAAGGCTTATTAAATAAACAAATTTAGGTAAAGGGAGGGTCTTTTCTTTTTTCTATCAAAATATAAAGTACACAATTTATAGTTTTATATATTTATTTATATCATTATA
This sequence comes from Cabera pusaria, assembly GCA_954871355.1. NCBI lineage: Eukaryota > Metazoa > Arthropoda > Insecta > Lepidoptera > Geometridae > Cabera > Cabera pusaria. The sequence continues at coordinate 13,974,267 of OX940888.1, forward strand.
GTTTAACATATTATATGTAAACAATAGTCTTCAAAGTTATAATATTGGCGCATATATTTAACATATAGATGAATCAATAAATAGAATATTATGGAACAATGTCAAAAATAAATTAATGATTTTGATAATGGCATTTTCCAGATCAATCTGAAAGAAAGAAAAACATCTAATTATTGTTGTTCACTTTTTCTGTTACAGATGCAGTTATAATGAAGATCTAATGTTTTTACTTTTCAGGCTTCATTCAAACAACAAATGGCCGTCATGGTTCATGTTTGAGTGTTTGCTCCAACACTACCGAAATAATTAAATTACCTTTTTGCTTTTCAGATGATTCTTCCATGTGCAGCCTTGTTGGCACACGGTCAAGTCCAAGCCATTCTGCTTCTGCCTTTAACGTAAAAATGACAAATTATATGTTATATTTGTACAAAATCTTCTCAACATTTTATTTTGTATAATTTGTTAGTATTTATTCAGTTAACTTCAAGAAATCTGTGATATTACGAACTGTGATAGCTAATTTGTAATAAATTTGTACTAAAATCGGAACAGTTGTTTTATTCTTAAATTCTCATCTCAAATTAAATAAACTTTTTTGTTATGGATATAAGTGAAAAAGCCAGTTTTTATGTTTTATTTATTATTACTAAATACATTTTTTTATACAAAATTGAAAAACTATATTATGGTAGTAGGGTAGTAGTAGAGTAGTAGCAGAGTAACATGACTTACAAAAGTTAAAATACGTAGCGTAATATGAAAACATCACAGTACGCAATAAAGTATTGAAAATGTTTGCTTTACATTCACCTAAAACGCAGTATCGTCAAGCTTTATTTATAATTACTTGTTCTAAAGTAAGCGTGTTCATGAGATGGGAAGCATCACTATTGTTACACGCTGTCTTAAGTTATATTTATGCGTTTTAGGTACACAGAAAGCGAAAGATCCGACTGATGAAGCTAAAGTTACTGTACTACTGATTAGAGAGTTCGGGCACCAAATTCTATGAATCATAATCAAGGGGTCACATAAGCAATGATTGAAGAGCACATGGCGAGGTGGATCATTTGGGCAACTACGGCATAACATTCTCGCAATGCGGGGACGACTTTCACGACACGCCTTACTAAACTACATCATTCGCGATGGCAAGAAGTCTGACGGCATACCGTTGGTTCCTTGGTGTTGAGGAGTGCCGCTAATGTAGGATGTAATGTGCGCGGATACGTTAGTAGCCTCCCACCTTAATACCTCACGGGCGACAGGCAAAGCCGCAGACGCAGCAGAGGCCCCCAAACGGAGGAAATATGCAGACATTGGTTGGAGACAATAACGCGTTTCTTCCGTTTGGGGTCGAGACCATGGGCCCGTGGGGATCACCAAGCACGCGGTTTTGTAAAGGAACTGTCCAGATGTCTGATGGATGTCTCCCACGATCGATCAAAGAGCTGGCGCTTACCTCGGACGACGAATTACTCTTGCCATAAAAGTGGTAATGTCATCATCTTTTTCGGTACCTTATCAATAGACACAGACAGCGACCTTGATTTTATTTTGAGGGCTCCGTAAAGGTAAAAAGGGAACCCTTATAAGATCACTTTCTTGCCCGTCTGTCTGTCTGTCCGTGTGTCACCACCGATTTTCTCAGGAACGGGTAGACCTAGCAAGTTGAAATGTATACCAGATACTGAGGTCTATATTCCCTATTAGGTGTATAAAAATCAAGGTCCTGAGTCACCACGATAAATAGAAATTTAAATAAATTAATTTAGATTTTAATTTAAATTTTATTTATAATTTAGAATAATTAATTTTTAATATTTATAATTTAGATTTTAACTTAGATTAAATTTAGATTTTCGAGAAAACTTGTAAGTACAAAAATGTACCTTAATTTTATTTTATTTTTATTTTTTGGAATTACTCCTTTATTTGTGGTGCAACCCTGCTTTTAACCAAAATTGTCAATTCTGGGTAAACCGGAAGTACCCCATAGGTTTTGGGTCGAAAACCTATAGGGTACTTCCCGTTGATCTAGAATCATGAAATTTGGCAATAAGCAAGGTCTTACATACAGCACAAATAAAGGGAAAATTCAACAAAATAAAAAAAGTTGAAAATTAAAGGGTGTCCCCATACATACATTGTATTAGCCAATTAAGATAGGCCTCTGAGTTATATGAGCGCTCATACAATTTAGAGGTCTAGCTTAATTGGTGCTAACCAATGTTGGTGAAGCCTCGGTGGGCGAGTCCAACTCGACTTGGCCGGTTTATTTATTAGTAGATTAAATAGTCTGTATAATCGTTTTAGGAGTAGTTTATATTGTACTTATAGTTTTAATTTAATTTCAATTATGTCGATATGTATATGATAAACAACTTTATAATAAATTTATTTACAGTACACAAACTTTCACAGTATTTATAAATGTAAATATCGAAATTACATTACAAAATCTAGTCTACTGCAAGAAGCCTGCGCGTACCTTATACACCAAGTCTTATTATTTGCACATTTGTGTCACAAGCTACAGTAGTCGTCAGACACATCGAGCTTTGTAGTATGAGATCTCAGGTCCGCCACCTTGCATTTTTGAGCCAAAGCGCCTTACTCTAAGCTTCATATCTGCGTACATATAGCAACTATATCGAGTTTGGTATCGTTTTCTTATAATTCGAGGACGAGGAATTCATTTTTGTAACTAAAATTTCACTAACTCATAAAAAAAATTGAGAAATTCTAAAATTAAAAAAATCTACGAATTTTTTTTCGAAAATCCTCTCCAGAATTAAGACTATGGAGATTTGCTCCAGAAAAAAAAACTTGTAGATAGCCCAGTTATCTTACTATATAGAATAATAAACTTTTCAAACATTTTTGTCTAATAGCTGGTTTAAAAATAGTAGATTATACAACAAGTGAATAAAAAGGCAATTTAATTCGAGGGACTAAGTTGGATCCCGAGAGCAGCGAAGGATTCTAGATTAGAATCCTGAGCGGAGCGAGGGATACCAGGACCAAGTTTATTTTTTTTATGCACGAGTCGTTTAATCTTCTTTTTACCATTGACTGTGAGAAAGAATCGAAGATTTTCAGTGCAATTTTGGTGAAAACACAAATAGCATATTTTTCAAGATTGTGCTGTTTTGTTTCCCTACACACACATTCACCGGCACTAAATGGTTAATAATCCACATTTATTACACATTAATAATAATATATAATAACCTTGACTTGTCTTACGAGGTTACCGCCATGTGGGATGTTGACTCGACTACCATTGTCCCGATAGTCGTTTCTGCGAACGGCCTGATAGCGAAGAGTCTCGACCAACATCTCAAGACTCTCGCTAGACGGCTAGATCAAGGGCCAGATACAGAAGGCGGTACTTCTTGACACGGCACGCATCGTCAGGAGGTTCCTCTCTCTGCAGCCCTAACCACCGGTAGCTTGGGCCCTGCCCCGCTGCTGGCGGCACCCTAGGTTTAGGTTTTTTTATATTATTGTTTATTTTATGATTTTTATTGTTATTTTGATATCTATATTGTAAAAAAACCTAGACCTAAGTTAAAACAATAAATAAAGTGAATATATAATAAATATACATAGGTACTACTATTTATTTTCTCGCAGTCAATGGTAAAAAGAAGATAACACTACTCGTGAATAAAACATTTAATATCGGTCCTTGTATCCCTCGCTTCGCTCAGGATTCTAATCTAGAATCCTTCGAGATCCAACTTAGACCCTCGAATTAAATTGCCTTTTTATTCACTTGTTGGTTTTACACACATAATCTACTATTGTGCCACGCGGCGGACCGCGCCGAAATAGGTACGGCGTGGTAAGGCGCAGTCAGATTTAGTTTAGGGACGTATTCACCCAAAAACTATATATTCTACATACACAAGTAGGTCTAGAAAGTAAATCCTTATCCTTACTTCCTTACTATATTATATAATATAATAATAATAATAAGGGGCGGCTTTGTGGCGAGCCGACGGTGAGTGGCGACGCAGCGGACCCCTATCCCGTGAGGGCTAAATGAGACCCTCTGACCACCGGCTTGCCTTGACCGGCCGGCCGGTGGTGGGAATCGCAAGAGCTAAGATTTAAGCTCCAGGGTGGAAGTGTTAAAGGCATAAAGCCGGTAGTAGCGTTTAGTGAAAGTGCAGCACACCTCTCAACACCCTCAGCTATCCACGCCAATGTTGCCCCTCGGCGCCAATATAACGGTCCGCCTTTATGGGGGGCCCATTCGGTGGATGGCAAGTCACCACCCGCCTTAATATTTTGTAATGAGGCATAATTGGCGGGTGCCGTACCTCATCCCATAGACCAGTAAACGAACACATTCATAGCCATGACAAAAATGTACCATCTTTTTATAGTTTTTCATCCCTCCATCCACAAATCATAGCATTTAAGTTTATCTTTGTAAAGGGCCTCTTGACGTTGGCTTTGGCTCCGTCAATGCCTTCCAAAGCACCGGGCGTTCAACGACCCGTGATGTTAACGAAATATATCAACACCAATCAACACCAATATTATAAATGCGAAAGTCAGTTTGTTTATTTGTTTGTTTGTTTGTTTGGGACTTCTTCACGGTCAAACGGCTTGACCGATTTGGCTGAAATTTTGTACAAAGATAGTACATAGGGCAGAATAGGATATAGGATACTTTTTTTTGGCTATCGAGTCAGGGGGTCCAGATATTATTAATTGAATTTTGTAAATATAAGACTTCTTCTCGAATAAACGGCTTGACCGATTTGCCTGAAATTTTGTATGAATACATGTCATAGGGCAGAATAGGATATAAGATACTTTTTTTCTGGCTGTCGAGTCAGGGGGTCCAGATATTTTTAATTCAATTTCGTAACTAAAGGACCTCTTTTAGAATAAACGGCTTGACCGATTTGCCTGAAATGTTGTATAGAGACAGTTCATAAGGCAGAATAGAATATAAAATACTTTTTTTTTGGCTATCGAGTCAGGGGGTCCAAATATTTTTAATTGAATTTCGTAAATATAAGATCTCTTCTCGAATAAACGGCTTAAACGATTTGCCTGACATGTTGTACAAAGACAATTCATAGGGCAGAATAGGATACAGAATACTTTTTTTCTGGCTATCGAGTCAGGGGGTCCAGATATCTTTAATTGCATTTAGTAAATATAAGACCTCTTCTCGAATAAACGGCTTGACCGGTTTGCCTGAAATGTTGTATAAAGACAGTTCATAGGGCAGAACAGGATACAGAATACTTTTTTTCTGGCTGTCGAGTCAGGGGATCCAGATATTTTTAATTGAATTTTGTAAATATAAGACTTCTTCTCGAATAAACGGCTTGACCGGTTTGCCTGAAATATTGTATAAAGACAGTTCATAGGGCAGAATAGGATACAGAATACTTTTTTTCTGGCTGTCGAGTCAGGAAGTCCAGATACTTTTAATTGAATTTTGTAAATATAAGACCTCTTCTCGAATAAACGGCTTGATCGATTTGCTTGAAATGTTGTATGAAGACAGTTCATTGGGTAGAATAGGATATGGAATACTTTTTTTTTGGCTATCGAGTCAGGGGGTCCAAATTTTTTAATTGAATTTAGTCAATATAAGACCTCTTCTCGAATAAACGGCTTGACCGATTTGCCTGAAATGTTGTATATAAACAGTTCATAGGGCAGAATAGGATATAGGATACTTTTTTTTTTGCTATCGAGTCAGGGGGTCCAGATATTTTTAATTGAATTTTGTTAATATAAGACCTCTTCTCGAATAAACGGCTTAAACGACTTGCCTGAAATGTTGTATGAAGACAGTTCATAGGGTAGAATAGGATATAGAATACTTTTTTTTTGGCTATCGAGTCAGGGGGTCCAGATATTATTAATTGAATTTTGTTAATATAAGACCTCTTCTCGAATAAACGGCTTGACCGATTTGCCTGAAATGTTGTATAATTACATGTCATAGGGCAGAATAGGATACAGAATTATCTTATTCTATTCTATTATCCATAATAAAAATATAGACAACCGAAATTTCCACCCAAAAAAAAAGTATTCGTTGTCCTTCTGTCTTTTTGACTGTGTACACAAAATTTGCACGCAAATTTGCACTTGTGCACAAAATTTCAGCTTAAATGGTTAACTCGTTTGACCGAGAGTAGGCCACACATTTATAAATTTCACTCTAAAAATTCTGGACACCTGGACTCGGCTGCCAGAAAAAAGTATCCGATATCCTATTCTGCTCTATGAACTGTCTTAATACAACATTTCAGGCAAATCGGTCAAACCGTTTATTCGAGAAGAGGTCTTATATTTACAAAATTCTATTAAAAATATCTGGACTTCCTGACTCGACAGCCAGAAAAAAGTATCCTATTCTGCCCTATGACATGTATTCATACAAAATTTCAGGCAAATCGGTCAAGCCATTTATTCGAGAAGAAGTCTTAAATTCAATTAAAAATATCTGGACCCCCTGAATCGATAGCCAAAAAAAAAGTATTCTATATTTTATTCTGCCTTATGAACTATACGACATTTCAAGCAAATCGGTCAAGCCGTTTATTCGAGAAGAAGTCTTATATTTACAAAATTCAATTAAAAATATCTGGACCCCTTGACTCGACAGCCGAAAAAAAAGTATTCTGTATCCTATTCTGCCCTATGACATGTAATTATACAACATTTCAGGCAAATCGGTCAAGCCATTTATTCGAGAAGAGGTCTTATATTAACAAAATTCAATTAAAAATATCTGGACCCCCTGACTCGATAGCCAAAAAAAAAGTATTCTATATCCTATTCTACCCTATGAACTGTCTTCATACAACATTTCAGGCAAGTCGTTTAAAGCCGTTTATTCGAGAAGAGGTCTTATATCAACAAAATTCAATTAAAATATCTGGACCCCTGACTCGATAGCCAAAAAAAAAGTATTCTATATCCTATTCTGCCCTATGAACTATCTTTATACATTATGTCAGGCAAATCGGTCAAGCCGTTTATTTGAGAAGAGATCTTATAATTACAAAATTCAATTAAAAATATCTGGACCCCCTGAGTCGATAGCTAAAAAAAAAGTATCCTATATCCTATTCTACCCTATGAACTGTTTGTATACAACATTTCAGGCAAATCGGTCAAGCCGTTTATTCGAGAAGAGGTCTTATTTTGACTAAATTCAATTAAAAAATTTGGACCCCCTGACTCGATAGCCAAAAAAAAAGTATTCCATATCCTATTCTACCCTATGAACTGTCTTCATACAACATTTCAAGCAAATCGATCAAGCCGTTTATTCGAGAAGAGGTCTTATATTTACAAAATTCAATTAAAAGTATCTGGACTTCCTGACTCGACAGCCAGAAAAAAAGTATTCTGTATCCTATTCTGCCCTATGAACTGTCTTTATACAATATTTCAGGCAAACCGGTCAAGCCGTTTATTCGAGAAGAGGTCTTATATTTACTAAATGCAATTAAAAATATCTGGACCCCCTGACTCGATAGCCAGAAAAAAAGTATCCTATATCCTATTCTGCCCTATGAACTGTTTGTATACAACATTTCAGGCAAATCGTTTAAGCCGTTTATTCGAAAAGAAGTCTTATATTTACAAAATTCAATTAAAAATATCTGGATCCCCTGACTCGACAGCCAGAAAAAAAGTATTCTGTATCCTGTTCTGCCCTATGAACTGTCTTTATACAACATTTCAGGCAAACCGGTCAAGCCGTTTATTCGAGAAGAGGTCTTATATTTACTAAATGCAATTAAAAATATCTGGACCCCCTGACTCGATAGCCAGAAAAAAAGTATTCTGTATCCTATTCTGCCCTATGAATTGTCTTTGTACAACATGTCAGGCAAATCGTTTAAGCCGTTTATTCGAGAAGAGATCTTATATTTACGAAATTCAATTAAAAATATTTGGATCCCCTGACTCGATAGCCAAAAAAAAAGTATTCTATATTCTATTCTGCCTTATGAACTGTCTCTATACAACATTTCAGGCAAATCGGTCAAGCCGTTTATTCTAAAAGAGGTCCTTTAGTTACGAAATTGAATTAAAAATATCTGGACCCCCTGACTCGACAGCCAGAAAAAAAGTATCTTATATCCTATTCTGCCCTATGACATGTATTCATACAAAATTTCAGGCAAATCGGTCAAGCCGTTTATTCGAGAAGAAGTCTTATATTTACAAAATTCAATTAATAATATCTGGACCCCCTGACTCGATAGCCAAAAAAAAAGTATCCTATATCCTATTCTGCCCTATGTACTATCTTTGTACAAAATTTCAGCCAAATCGGTCAAGCCGTTTGACCGTGAAGAAGTCCCAAACAAACAAACAAACAAATAAACAAACTGACTTTCGCATTTATAATATTCGAGAAGAGATCTTATATTTACGAAATTCAATTAAAAATATTTGGACCCCCTGACTCGATAGCCAAAAAAAAAGTATTCTATATTCTATTCTGCCTTATGAACTGTCTCTATACAACATTTCAGGCAAATCGGTCAAGCCGTTTATTCTAAAAGAGGTCCTTTAGTTACGAAATTGAATTAAAAATATCTGGACCCCCTGACTCGACAGCCAGAAAAAAAGTATCTTATATTCTATTCTGCCCTATGACATGTATTCATACAAAATTTCAGGCAAATCGGTCAAGCCGTTTATTCGAGAAGAAGTCTTATATTTACAAAATTCAATTAATAATATCTGGACCCCCTGACTCGATAGCCAAAAAAAAAGTATCCTATATCCTATTCTGCCCTATGTACTATCTTTGTACAAAATTTCAGCCAAATCGGTCAAGCCGTTTGACCGTGAAGAAGTCCCAAACAAACAAACAAACAAACAAACAAATAAACAAACTGACTTTCGCATTTATAATATTGGTGTTGATTGGTGTTGATATATTTCGTTAACATCACGGGTCGTTGAACGCCCGGTGCTTTGGAAGGCATTGACGGAGCCAAAGCCAACGTCAAGAGGCCCTTTACAAAGATAAACTTAAATGCTATGATTTGTGGATGGAGGGATGAAAAACTATAAAAAGATGGTACATAGTACACAGTACAAGTGAATAATAATATCGTTTAAAAACTAAAAAACAACCGACTTCAATGCCGCGCTATTCATTTTCAGTACCAATTTTGAGATGTTTATCTCAATATCTCTGGAGATACTTATCATACCTCGATAAAATTACCATGGTACCACACTTGGGATATCTCCTTTCGAACAAAAAAAGAATAATCGAAATCGGTTCATAAACGACGAAGTTATTCGCGAACAAACATAAAAAAATATATATATATATATACGGTCGAATTGAGAAACCTCCTCCTTTTTTTGAAGTCGGTTAAAAAGGCAATTTAATTCGAGGGTCTAAGTTGGATCCCGAGAGCAGCGAAGGATTCTAGATTAGAATCCTGAGCGATACAAGGACCGAGATTAAATGTTTTATTCACGAGTAGTGTTATCTTCTTTTTACCATTGACTGCGAGAAAATAAATAGTAGTACCTATGTATATTTATTATATATTCACTTTATTTATTGTTTTAACTTAGGTCTAGGTTTTTTTACAATATAGATATCAAAATAACAATAAAATATCATTATAAAATAAACAATAATATAAAAAAACCTAAACCTAGGGTGCCGCCAGCAGCGGGGCAGGGCCCAAGCTACCGGTGGTTAAGACTGCAGAGAGAGGAACCTCCTGACGATGCGTGCCGTGTCAAGAAGTACCGCCTTCTGTATCTGGCCCTTGATCTAGCCGTCTAGCGAGAGTCTTGAGATGTTGGTCGAGACTCTTCGCTATCAGGCCGTTCGCAGAAACGACTATCGGGACAATGGTAGTCGAGTCAACATCACATATGGCGGTAACCTCGTAAGACAAGTCAAGGTTATTATATATTATTATTAATGTGTAATAAATGTGGATTATTAACCATTTAACCATTTTGTGCCGGTGAATGTGTGTGTAGGGAAACAAAACAGCACAATCTTGAAAAATATGCTATTTGTGTTTTCACCAAAATTGCACTGAAAATCTTCCTTACAGTTTATAGATATAAACTACTACTATATACTATTACTAAAGGTAAGACAAGTCTCAAGTACCTTTACAAGTCTTAGTCCAAGGACTAGACTGTGACTTCAACTTGATCAGAAATGTGACTTTGAACCAAATTATGACTTGAATTTACAAAATCTTGAATAATTTTTATACTTTATTCTGACTGAATTCACTAATCGTGTGCCGTGTGGAGCTAAATAAAAAGTAAAAAAAAACTAATCAAAATTGGCGGGATTTTATTTTTATTTAATTATATAGCTTCTATGGTATACCTCCATTTAGCCAGCTAGTAGGCACTTTCAGCAAGTTTTATTTATTTTTTGTACATAATTTGTATGTCGTGGTTGTTCCAAATTCAAAATATTTTTATTCACCGAGTGAGTAAATGAGCGTTTTATTCACTTCTATCGATGAATTAAGTGCTCTTTTTTGAGTGGCGATGGTAAAAAATATTTTTTTTAAACCAGCTATTAGACAAAAATGTTTGAAAAGTTTATTATTCTATATAGTAAGATAACTGGGCTATTTACAAGTATTTTTTTTCTGGAGCAAATCTCCATAGTATAAATTCTGGAGAGGATTTTCGAAAAAAAAAAATCGTAAAGATTTTTTTTTATTTTAGAATATCTCAGTTTTTTTTGTATGAGTGAGTGGAATTTTAGTTACAAAAATGAATTCCTCGTCCTAAACGATACCAAACTCGATATAGTTGCTATATGTACGCAGATATGAAGCTTAGAGTAAGGCGCGCCGGACGCACTTTTCTCCCCCCTCCCCTGCCCACCTGCTGGGAGGAACTTCGTGGCAACCGGGCTAAATCAGCTCAGATCAACCCCAGGAACACCTGTTCCAAGCGGTTTGCTTTGACTCAAAAATGCAAGGTCCCCTTAGAAATCGGGACCTAAGATCTCCCATTATTGGAAACATGCTAACATAGAATATGTAGATTGTAGACTGTCATCTATACTAATATTATAAAGAGAGAACATTTGTATTTTTGTATATTTGTAATGAGTAAGCTCAAAAACTACTGAACCGATTTAAAAAATTATTTCACTAATACATAGAATGGACTTTCGGAATGAAAATAGGCTATATATTATCCCGTTTAAATCAAATGTACATTCATGGAGACCTAATTTGCAACCTAAGTCGGCAAATAAACGGTCGAAAAAACACGTTTCTTACGAACGCTGCTTAATTGAAAATAGATAGAAGAATATTTTCTATGCAAGAGTTGTACAACTTAATAAGACCTACAAAAAAGTCCGCGACAGCATATGTCTATCTCTTAAGGTTGACTCACAGTAACCATTTTAATCTTAAAATTTTTGTTAAAAAATATTACATAACTTCCAAGGCTATTTTCAAGTATATAGTATTAATCCTTATCCAAATAATTACGTTAATTAGCTTGGCCACATATTATAGATTAAAATTGTCCTTTACAGTATATAATTCAAATGAAAACTCTAATATCACGAATTTCACAAACACGCATCGCAAAATTAATAAAATATTTGCAGTGAAACCACAGATTAGGTCATAGTTACTACGAAAATATTATTATAGCAATGCTGTAGATCCCCACCGATCACAATCAATTTGAAGTCAATATAGTATAATAATATGATCTATTGTATAAAATAATATTCATCTATATATATAATAATATAATATAATATTTTAAACCACCCCGACTGATCTATGTATAATAGCTTTTTCCAATGACTCTAAACACGACATTTAAAATCTGAGCTGTAAGTTGGTGAGGATTTGAGTATTCTGTAGAGTCCAGGAGGCTTCCATGTTCTTACAATATCGTTGAAGAAGAAGATTTTCGAATTGATCAGACCTATGAAAGTTGATTTCATAGCGCAATTAACTAGAAAAAAGCTCATAATTGTATAACGATTGAACGAATTTTCATGAATCAAAGCTAAGAAAACTCTCGATGAAGACATCTATCAAACAAAAAAAAACTATCAATAATAAAAACAAAATCGGTTCATCCGGTTAGGTGCTAAGATGCTACAGACAGACACACAGATACACACGTTAAACGTATATTACCCCTACATTTTGCGTCGGGGAACGCCGTAAGGTTACGGCGGCAGATGTACTCCTTGGTGGTAAGCTACTTTTTGGTAGATTTAATGATTCCACTACCACTGTACGAAAACTCATGATTCATGAATGCACATAAAACTTTCATTGGTAGGTATATAGCTAGGATTAGAACCAACGTTCATCACTGCGTCTGTCTGTCTGTTCGCAATAATCTCAATAGCTACTGAACGGATTATCATGCGGTTTTCACCAATAGCCAGAGTGTTTATGAGGAAGGTTTAGGTGCATAATTCGTTAAGGTTTTGTGTAAATTGGATGAAATATGACGATGGTTGTTAAATATGTTCATATTTTATATTCGATGCAACAAACTGATGCAAATTTTGTAGGCATATATGTTCTACCCGTGCGAAGCCGGGGCGGGCTGCTAGTAATTAATAAAACCGACGCACTAAATAGTTACAATAAAGGCGCCGACTACAAATAAAGATTAAATGATTATGATGTAACACAGAGATATGTTATGAGTGAGGGAGACAACGCTCTAAATTCGACGGCAACTCCTTTCTAAAGCTCAGGTTATTAGTAGTCATTTGGTGCTCGAAACAGTAGGTTACCTGGAAAGTTTTCCGGGAGTTTTAAAAATTGGTGATTTAATAGATTTCGACGTGCTCTTTCTGAATCTGTATTTTGCCACCTCGTATTTTTGCCGTTCGCGCCGCCATCTTGGTAAAAGGACGGCAAAAGCAGTTTTTTGACAATATCTCTTTTTTACTCATTTTACGTTAAAAATATTTTCTACAAAATTAAACTAGAGTAAATTTCCATTTATATTGTATCGTTTATTTTGTTAAAATCAATAGTTTCGGCGTACGAGCGCCGCAAAGTGTTCTCTAACATGTGTCTTGGCCAAATAGCTCATTTCCACATCACCTTGCGGCGCTTTTTTGTTTTCGTAAACTAAAAGGTACAACGGTCCCTATTACTGAGACTTTGCTGTCCGTCCGTCCATCCGTTTTTGCTTAAACTTGTGAAACATAATACATGGAATCTTGAAATAATTAGTATGGCTGATATAACCACAAAAACGAAAAACAGAATAAAGTTAAAAATAAAAGCGGGTGTATGGGGATACAAGAAACGTGTATTTTCAGGTGTTTTATGCTCGATATTATAAACAGTAAGATATTTTGTTCACGGTGTGTCATTTCTCCGGCAAAATTTGTTCAAACGGAACCTACGTGTGCGAAACCTACTCATACTTGACCAGTTTATTTTTTACAATCAATAATTCAGCGGCAATCGCTAAGCCTAAGAAAATATATGTTATAACATAAATTGTAGGAAAATTTCTCTGGTTTAATTTTGTAGAAAACGTTTTTATCGTCAAATGAGTTGGAAAGGAGATATTGTCGTAAAGCTGTTTTTTGCCGCGCGAGCGGCAAAAATACGAGGTGGCAAAATACAGATTCGGAAAGAGCAAGTCGAAATCTATAAAATTACGAATTTTCAAAACTCCCGGAAAACTTTCCAGGTAGAACTACCAAATGACTGGACTATATGTGCTGAACAGCTTTTGTGGTCGGACTATTACGCATATTTAATTTTAAATATTTATGTGCATTTTCCCAACACCAATGTAAATGCAATGAAAAAAGAAATCTATGAAAGAAAAAATGTCAGGTGATTATTGATTGATTAAAGAAATTTATTTGTAAAAATATACCTATGTATTGTATATATATTCATTCAGTTATTCGGTTTTACAAAATGTAATAATTACAATAAGATTATACGTGGACAATTTAAGTATAGAAAGTACAGTATTATATATATGTTACACTATTATAGAAATGTATCCATGCACTTTTTGGTACATGTGAAAGTCATTTCGGTTTATTTTTACAAATGAGTTTTTCAAACAAATTAAAAAGACACATGACGTTCAAAAGATACTGCGGTGACATTTTTGCCCTTTAAATAATTTTAATGATATTTAAGGGTAGTGGTCAAGCTATTATAACATAGAATAAAAATGGCAAGGAGTGGCATGTATACATTGTATATGTACAAGCCAATAGGAAGATATTTCACGCATTTTCATATTTTTTGTTAGTCTAGAATGTTAAAACAATAACTAGTTTAAGTTTAGTGATTGCATAGCAAAAACATTTTGAACGTAAATATATAAAAATATCTTCCCTTTGACCTATCTAAAATAGCCGCAGATTTCAAGTTTACCGCAAATGATGAATCTCTACGTGCAAAACAAACGACTGAATCGAAACGCGAGCGTTACGAAAGCTATCTGTTAAAGGAACGCGAGTCAGCACAACTGGTTAAACCCGTTAAACGGCAAACATCTACAGTAGAGCACGTGTTCTATTACCTCTGTGGGGGTGACTTCCTCCGCGTCGACGACGTCCGGCAGCGCGGCGGCGGGCGGCTCGGCGGCCGGCTCCGCCTCTTCCGCGTCGGGCGGGCAGGTCTGGTCGGCCTCGGCCAAGTCTCCGTTCAGCATCTCAGTGCCGTTTATCAGATCCACTTTCCCGTCCTGGCTGGAGCGCGCGCTGTCGTCGTTGCCGTCGGGCGGGTCGGGCCACGCGTCGTACGGGCAGGCGGCGGCGCTCGCGAACAGAGTCAGCGAGCCGGCCACGTCCTGCATGGGGTGCGGCGAGCCGGCCGCGGCGCCCGCCGGTGACCGCGACCGAGACATGTGCGCCGGCAGGTTCTCGATCACGTCGTTCAGTATCTGGCACACTCGCATGCCCTCGTACTTGGAGAGGAACTCGAGCAGCCTCCTCTTGGAGTGGTGCGAGGGCCGCCCGTCCGAGCTCAGGATCTGCGCCGCCAGCGCCTCCAGGAACTCGGCAGTGCAGTACTCGTCGCTCTTCAGGTACAGAAAGTGCACGATCTTGTGATCTATCTGCATCGCGTTGGTATCGGGGAGCGGCGCGGCGGGCGGCGCGGGCTCCTCGAAGTGCGCCGGCTCCGAGGTGGAGGACGCGGGCTCCGGGCGGACATCCGGCTCGTCCTGTATCCGGCTCTCTAGGATGGAGCTGTACTGGGACAGGATGTGTCGGATAGACTGCAGCACGCGCTGCCGCAGCGCGTCCGAGCTGATCAGCTGCAGCTCCCGGAACAGCTGGATCAGAAAGTCCGGATGCGACTCGTTGACGCCGATGAGCGCTGTCACCTCCGAGTACACGTTCTCTTTCAGGAGATCGAAGAGCTTCGAGGTCGCCTTGTCGCGGACCTCCCTGCTTGTCGAGGCCAGGTTCGGGTTGGGCGCCTCGGAGGCGCTCGCGATATTAATGTTACTCGTCTGCGAGTAGTCGAGCGTGCAGTTGCGTCGGTTGGTCGAGTTCTTGGCGGGGAGCTTGGAGGAGGATTTCTTCTTGCCGTTCAGGTTGGAGTGAGACTGGACGATCTCGGGGATCGGGTGGGCGATGTTGAGGTTGACGTTGAGCTGGTCGTCGTTGCGGGCGCCGTCCTCGGGGTTGAGGTTGAGGACGTCGGGCGCCGAGGAGAAGGAGAGCGAGCGCTCGTAGGCGAGGTTGCGGGGCGCGAGGCGCGGCGCGGGCTCGTCGCCGCCGGCCGCGTTGCTGTTACGTTTGGGAGGGACGGTGGGCGAGGCGGGCGCGCACCGCAGCGGGTTGTGGGACCGCTCCACGAGCGGGTGCGGGTGTGCCGGCCCCGCGCACCCGTGACCCTCCGCGCTCGTCTTGTTGTTCGCTGACAGCACGTTCTGACGGGAGTAGCTGCAATCATACCATACCGACCGCCGTTATTAGGGTCTTCTTTCCTCTTTCCTCGTTCAGGAAAAAAATAAGGGCATGTTTCACCATTGCCTGATAAAGTTTCAGATAGTTAGTTATCTGACGTATTATGACGCCATATAAAAGTTGTAGTTTATTTGGCAGCTAAGTTACTATTACGCTATCAAGGACTCTATCAGGAACCGGTAAAACTGGCCCTAAGAAAGAAGATACGATGTTAGCAGCTACGAATAAATCATAAGTCAGGAAAAGTAACTTGCTTTATAAAAATTACCCAACAAAAGTCGTGTCCAAGCAGGCGGGTTTAAAAGTCGTGTCCAGCGCGTCATTAGTCGGTCATTTGACTTGTTTGACTCAACTGTCATAACAGACATTGTAGCACATGTGTGAACCAATCCCTGCTTTCGTTTTGAATTAAAATCAATCTCCAAGCCAATCATTCGTAACTTCGAAAGTGATTCTTATTTTGAATCTACGTAGTTTTGGTTTGAAGGAGGGCCACTTTTTGAGTGGAATTTGTTCTGAATTAGAGTTCCTGACTTATGATTTATTCGTAGGTTAGCAGTCATAAGTCTCTGTGACACCATTTCATTTCATCGTCGAGCTGATTTGACCGAACGAGAGGAACATATGCTCTCCCTCTATTTGTGTGCCGTTCTTCCAAATTAGCCGATTAAATTGAATAGTGTGTTGTTTTTAGCTTTGATTATTACAAGTAAAAAATAATTTTGTACATTGTCTATTCATGAGTATAGTTATTATGCATTTTGGCTTAACAATATGTGGTCACACTTATGGGTAACACAGTATGGTAGTTAGTATAACACCACACATGAAAGTAAACGGGTAATTTGCATAAATATATGAGTAACTATAGTGTTAAAACTTTAAGATCGGTATTATAGAACGATACTCAAGTACTAATCCACTCTTAGAAGTCTTAGCACAGATTGAAGCCATTTGATTGGTTAACTAAGCGCGATTTAACAAACGAAATGACCTCATTCTATGCTAAGGCATCACAGGTCATATGAGCATTACATTGATGTTCCGTCTGACTTGCTACAAAAATCTAGCTTACCACCATCAAGGAGTAAATCTGCCGCCAAAAACTTACGGTGTCAGTGTATACTAGGCCTAACGTGTTCACTATCTTCGATCATACCACCGTATACCACCAGGCGAGATAGTGGTCAAACGCTAGCCTATCAGATAAACTGGCTAAGTCGATTTGGACTAGCCCACCGAGGCATCCGTATCAACTTCACAGACTAGGTACTTTGTAGTTCTATCCATAGAAAATTTATTGCACCATATACAAATAATAAGTTTGTAATAGTAAATTTACTTTTTTTTTGTTATACCTACATACCGTTTACAGATTTATTCCTATATAAGTGCTTCAAGACCTTGCTTCTAGCCAAATTTCATGATTCTAGGTCAAAAGGAAGTACTATCTACCCAATAGGTTTTGAACCCCTTGTGAAATTGACAAAATATGCTACATAAACGGTCACATTTTTTAGGGTTCCGTAGCCGAATGGCAAAAAACGGAACCCTTATAGATTCGTCATGTCTGTCTGTCTGTCTGTCCATCCATATGTCACAGCCATTTTATTCCGAAACTGTTAGGACTACAGAATTGAAACTTGGTAAGTAGATGTATTCTGTGAACCGCTTTCCGATTTTTATACAAAAATAAACAAATTAAAAGTTTAAGGGGGGGGCATCCCATACATGGAACTATAACAAAAAAAAATTTTTTCTTCAAACCTATACGTTTAGGGTGTCTATGGATAGGTCTTCAAAAATGACATTGAGGTTTCTAAAATCATTTTTTCTCAAAGTCAATCATTTGAAAGATAGGCGCGTCTAAAGTGGTAAAATGTGTGTCCCCCCCCCCCTCTAACTTTTAAAGTATGGGAGCGAAAAATCTAAAAAAAATATATACTGTAGATTTCAATAAAAACTAACAACGAAAATTGGTTTGAACGAAATACAGTCAGCAGTTTTAGAGATATGGCGACCGCAAAGATAACTTTGTTTTTCATAGTGTTTATATGTATGTTGTATAATTTTGTAGTTGCGAAAAATCATAGTTATGGAATACTTAACTGTGTTACGGAACCCTACGAGTGCGAGTCCGACTCGCACTTGGCCAGTTTATTGATCGCATTAACTTACAGGTTTGATTTTTATACAGCCGGAAGATACCGTAGACCCAATTCTTTAGTATAAGTTTCAAATTGATACCTCTACGCATTCCGGAGATAAAGGGTTTTGACAGACGGACAACAAAGTGGTCATATAAGGGTTCCTTTTTAGGGTTCCGTAGCCGAATGGCAAAAAACGGAACCCTTATAGATTCGCCATGTCTGTCTGTCTGTCTGTCTGTCCGTCCGTATGTCACAGCCATTTTATTCCGAAACTATTAGGCCTACAGAATTGAAACTTGGTAGGTAGATGTATTCTGTAAGCCGCTTTCCGATTTTTGTACAAAAATAAAAAATATAAAAGTTTAAGGGAATACATGGAACTGGAACAAAAAAAAAATTTTTTCTTCAAACCTATACATGTGGGGTGTTTATGGATAGGTCTTTAAAAATTACATTGAGGTTCTTAAAATCATTTTTTCTCAAAGTCAATCATTTAAAAGATAGGAGCGTCTAAAGTGGTAAAATGTGTGTCCCCCCCCCCCCTCTAACTTCTAAAGTAAGGGAGTGAAAAATCTAGAAAAAATATATTCTGTAGATCGCAATAAAAACTTTCAACGAAAATTGGTTTGAACGAGATACAGTTAGCAGTTTTGAGATATAGCGACCGCAAGTGTAACTTTGTTTTTAATACAAACACTATGAAAAACAAAGTTATTTTTGTAGTTGCGAAAAATCATAGTAATAGAATACTCTACTGTGTTACGGAACCCTACGAGTGCGAGTCCGACTTGCACTTGGCCAGTTTATTCCTTTTAAGGTACGGAACCTTAAAGAGAACAGATCCACGTTTGATCATCGTTCTATAAAACCGGTCTGAGTAACTCTAATAATGGGGATGGAAGCACGCACACAATCTCACCCTTATTTCATTAAATCTGGAGAAATCTTCGAATAATAAATAAATACTATATACATATTTAAAACTAAAAAGATTGTTCTAATATCTGAAAAGAAACGAAGGAATAATATATCAGGTAGTATCAATAATATGTATAAAACCAAAATAAATAAACACAAAAAAACTTTCTAAACGTATCTATGTTAAGTAATAAATAAATAACTAACTAGTGATAAAGACTTTGCGAATACGATATGTAAATTCTTTAGAGAATTTGCAAGGGGTACGTAAGGTAAAAAAACTAAATTTTGGCACTAGACCACTTATTGGCATCTGACTTTTAAATCAGAACTATAAGATTTGTGCGTAAATTTTATATTTCTAATTATTAAGCAAACATTATTTTATTTACAACTCGGGTGCTAATAACTGTACCAGTGCCATCATTTGGCCCCATTACCCCAAATTGGTATTCACAAGTAACCCTGCCCCTTCTAATATTCTGTAGATCTATACTAGGGGTCAGGCAGTTTCACCGGTTCCTGATACCCCTTATCTTACTTAAAAGGAAAGGAACTTATCAGACAGATTTTTGGCAACTTTTATATGGCGTCATATGACAGATAATTAACTATATGAAACTTTCTCAGGAGCCAGTGAAACTAGACTTAAAAATCTTGTAGGATGCTTACCTTCGGAAGTTGTCCCAGTAGTTATTGGCTCGGTTGCCTGGAGGGACTTGATTATTGAGAGTGTGGGACGCGGTTTCTGCGCGCCAACGCTCTTCCAACTGTAAAATGATATTTTATTTTAGCAAACATAAAAAAGACTACTCACTCAACACAAGCGGCAGGCCTAGTAGTCCAGTCATTTGGTAGTTTTACCTGGAAAGTTTTCCGGAAGTTTCAAAAATTGGTGATTTTATAGATTTCGACGTACTCTTTCCGAATCTGTATTTTGCCAACTCGTATTTTTGCTGCTCACGCCGCCATCTTGGAAAAATGGCGGCAAAAAAAAGTTTTTCGACAATATCTCCTTTCCAACTCATTTTACGATACAAACATCTTCAACAAAATTAAACCAGAAAACATTTCCTATAGTTTCTGTGATAACATATTTTTCTTAAAATCAATAGTTTCGGCGTACGAGCGCCGCAAAGTGTTCTCGAACATGTGTCATGGCCAAATAGCTCATTTCGACATCACCTTGTGGCGCTTTTTACTTTTCGGAACCTAAAGGGTACCAACAACCCTATTACTGAGACTTTGCTGTCCGTCTGTCCGTCCGTCCATCCGTTTTTGCTTAAACTTATGAAACATAATACATAGAAACTTGAAATAATTACTATGGCTGCTATAACCACAAAAACTAAAACAGAATAAAGTTAAAAATAAAAGCGGGTCCCCATACAAGAAACGTGTATTTTCAGGTGTTCGTTTTTGGTTGTGGTCTTAGTTTAAATAAGTTTTCCTGAGCTGGGGGCTCTAGTGTGGTGATAGGAATTAGCCCGTTTTTGTTTCTTTTCCATCCCCATTGTTCTACATTTTGTTCATTCCCATACATTGTATAGGTACACTAAATATGCTTGGGTTCACGTCAATAGTATGTACAATGGGTGGGGATAAAACTCACTACCTCTCGATCGCCATTGGGCTTAACGATTGCCGCTGAATTATTGATTGTAATAAATAAACTGGAAAAGTAGGAGTAGACCTCGCACACGTAGGTTCCGTTTGAACAAAATTTGCCGGAAAAATGACACTATGAACAAAATATCTTACGGATTGTAAGATCGAGCATAAAACACCTGAAAATACACGTTTCTTGTATGTTGTGTGTCTTGTACTCGCTTTTATTTTTAAATTTGTTCTGTTTTTAGTTTTTGTGGTTATCGCAGCCATAGTAATTATTTCAAGTTTCTATGTACTATGTTTAAGCAAAAACAGATGGACAGACGGACAGCAAAGTCTCAGTAATAGGGTTCCGTTGGTACCCTTTAGGTTCCGAAAACTAAGAAGCGCCACAAGGTGATGTGGAAATGAGCTATTTGGTGATGACACGTGATAGAGAACACTTTGCGGCGCTCGTACGCTTTATTTACCCCACCTTTGTTTACATCAACAAGAACATCTATCAATAACCAAAATCAACGAAAAGAAAAGAGTAATAAACTGGTCAAGTGCAAGTCGGACTCGCACTCGTAGCATTCCGTACCACAGTAACATAGCAAAATATAATAAATAATTAGAAAAATCTTCATGATAATTAATCCTCCTTCAAGTAAACATGACCTTATTTTCTATTTTTCAAGCTTCATCGTTGTCGTCAGAGATCAAATTTGATTAACAGTTTCATATTGGCAATGTCTCTATACACATAATAAAGTCACGAATATAAACAATTATGAAAGCCCTGAGTTGAAGCACCCGCCGAGCCAGTATAAACCGGTTTCGCTCCGTGTGTGACAGGCGGCTAGTGCGCGCGCACACACGCGCCGCTACGTACTTATTTCAGCGCAGTTGTATGAAGCTGTCTCTGTTCCGTTTCTTTACTTATGTGACCGTAGTCAAGAACTTGTCTGTCTCCAATAATACGTGTAACTTACATGGTTGAGCTGGTCTCTCAACTGGTGTATTTCTCGTTGCTGCATAACCAGCTGCTGCCAGCACCACGCGCCCCAGAAACCGCATCCGCATCCACATCCGCCCACCATTCCTACAGATTCATCACATTCAGAAGACTTTTGCGATATGTGGATTAGACCACTGTCAGACAAGCACGATAACATTTAAGACCGCATCGTCACTTTACTAAAGGCCTCTTAGTATCAAAATTGATGGCTACATTAAAAGGTTATCTTATGTGTCTATCTTGCTAAGTGTCGCGGTCCGCGATCTTTGCGTCTCTAGGACCGTTACAGAGTCGCGCGGATGGCTCGCGCTGACGGCAATTCAGCCGCGTTCTCACATCACGACTGTGATAGACAGAGACGCAAAGCTCGTGGCCCGCGACGCTTACCAACCGTACTGGTGAAAGCGTCACTGCAAAACCACACTAATTCTTTCGGAGCCGATGTCTCCATATCAACTAAACGGAAATTGGATAAACTTTTTACCAGGATCAAGCAAGAATATTGTAACTTAGTAAAGTGATACATGTGGTTTATCGGAATTAAAAGGTTAAATGATATAAACAATATTTTTAGTACTCAAAATGTATCGTTTCAGAGATATTAAAGAAACTATTGAAGAATAATCAAACATTATATTCATCATTATAGGCCTGTATTAGTCCACTGCTGGATATAGGCCTCTCCTATAGCAAGCCACTGGGCTGGTCCAGTCACCCTGATCACCTCACCTAATAAATATTGTATTAGAGTAACAATGTAGCTTACCATATGGCATCATCATATTGAAAGGCATAGACGGCGGGTAGGACATCTGCGGCGTTCCCAATAACCGCTCCATTGTCTGCGAGTGGCTGTTCTGAGTGAACTGATTGGTGCGCGTGTCCTAACACAAATTAAAAATTCAGTCAAATTATTCTAGTAAATATGACGATCCAATTTAATAGTCGATCCTTATGTGCATAACACATTTCTATAAATATACACCCCTGTATATGTATTCAAATTAGAGAATCAGACCATTATAGGCCTAGCGTGTTCACCATCTTCAACATCATTGCTTACCATCAGGCAAGATATTGGTCAAACGCTAGCCAATTACATATAAACCGGAATTAGAAAGCTATTTATTCATCTAATATATTATAGGTAGCGGACCTTTCCAAATATTTTCGGATTGAAATATCAGGTTTCGGAGCAATGTGAATTGCAAAGATCCGAGTCGACGAAAAGCCACTTTTCGAATCTGAAATTTCTTTTCGCATTATTGTGAATATTAGAGCCATGCTGAACGGATATATTGCCCAAATTGAAAGTGTTGCTGGTCAAAGACCCAGACTACACAAACGTGGGTGCAGAAGAGATTATGTATCATCAACTAATAAGAGTTCGTTGCATCGTCAGTGTCCACGTTTGGGCTCCCTATGTCATTAGTAGGACACACTCATAAAGACTTTTCTCTCAATAAAAACTTAGAGAGTTACTCCGTTTAAGGCAATCGGTTCCGGAATAACATGTTCGTTGAATATGATCTTGGTTTTATCCAAGTTCATCCAGAGACCGATGTGTGCAGAAGAATCGTCTAGAGTACTCAACATGTATTTTGCATGTCCAGAACAGTATAAGCCACGATAATGATATCGATAGATATAAAAATGTTGCAATTTATCTGGTAGTATTTTATTTATCTTTAAAAGGCTGTAAACAACTGAAGGCCATAAACTAACCACATTGCATTTGAAATCTATACCTGATTAGTTTTAGTATTCCAACAAGGTGGTGGCAGATGCGGGTACGGCATGTTTCCCGAATTGTCTTCTGTAAACAAAAGATCGAGTTAATCAAAATTACAATTAAATCATAAGTTGACAAACATACAACGGGTAGCATGTATCAGCGGAATTATTATTTCTTTAGTTTTTTTTTACCCTGTGAGGCCAATAAACATGGGAAAAAATCTAATCATTCAAAATTATATTAAAACCGTGCTTAAAGTACACAATAAGTGCTTATTGGTTTTAATATTTACAAAATAAACTTGTGTCTCCAATTATATTAAAACAGTGCTAAAAGTACACAATAAGTATGGTGGTAGGACACTATCTAGTGTCCTCCTGGCCAGCTACCACCCTCAGGTTAGAAAATCTGTCGCCTAACATCTAATGTGTTCCGGCAGCTATCCTTGAGAGCCAGTTCCCATTCTAGGCCTAGCGTGCTTACCATTTTCGACCGCATCATCACTTACCAACAGATGAGATAGTGGTCAAAAGCTAGCCTATAAGATATATAAAAAAAGGAGAAAAAAAGTGCTTATTGGTTTTTATGTGTACAAAATAAACTTCTGTCTCCCAATGTCTCCAGTCAGATCCAGATTGATATGTTGTCAATCAATGAATAACATATCAATCAATGTTTACGTTACTTGTTTCATGGTTTCGAACATATTTAATTAAATATTATGTTTCTTGAAGTGTTACATACTTTATATTTTTGTAAATTGTTAAGCACTATCCAAAATTTGATGGGCCTCGAACCCGCACCTCCCGGATAACACGCCTAGGTGCTCTGCCAATTAAGCCACAGTCCGATCCGTCGACACGACGAAATTAGTGGATTGCATTTTGTAAACCAATAGAAAGCTTGTAAAAAATACAATAACTTACGGTTCTGTGAGATCGGCGGGACCATATTAACATTGGACAGCTCAGGTCTCGGTTCGTGTCTTATATTTTGATTCGTGTTGTTCGACTGCGTTACCTGGTAAAATTATAAAATTAAAACTTAGTCATTTGTTTTTTTTTTTATTTATTTATTGCAATTGGGATGAAGGTAAAAGTTGCATGTGGAATTACAAGGCATGTTAGCCTCAACATCTAATTGTATCAAAACGCAAGCGTGCAGTACAGTGACGCGCAAAATTCTGATTATCCAAAGTTTTCACAGTTTCTGTTATAGGCTGACATCATCAGATGAGCGTTTTCGCTAGTCCTGTAACCTTGCTTAGTAAGCTAGCAGGATACAGGTATGGGTCAAGCTTGTATCAACCTAATAACACCCTATATGGTGGTAGGACAGTGTCATAGTAAAGAAAGAAGTAGAACCTTATCTCATGCAAACAAAGGTACGTAAATAATGTACACAATAAATCGTACTATTGATGGTAACTCGGTTTGAATTTTGTGTCCATTGTATTTTTCTCATTTCACAAACTACGAAGCAAGTAATGTGATGGTCATATTATAAAAAATACTCGTGTAATGAACTTACGTTAGCGTCTTCGGACTGTCTGTCTTGTGTCTGTCTTCTTCGAGGACGATTCCGCTGGTTAGATTTATTTCTTGAAGCACTGGAACAAGAGATTGTGTTTTTAGATTTGATCAAAGTGAAAACATACATCATGGTTATTGCCATGACTATCATCACCACAAATTGAAAAAAATAAAAATATTTTTTTTATAGCAAGGAATAGAAATAATATACAAATAGTTTTACAATAACAGAATCGGTATTACTACAATAATTAAGTTATATATATGCAGCCTCAGGCCGATTTATTTATGCCATAGGGAGAATGATTTGTGTTCTTCGCACTAGGCAAGCTTGTTTCGTGAGACCTACTCCTATCTACATAACAATATTTTATATTACAGTCATCCTATGAATTATTATTAAATCATGATTAATAATCATCACTAATAGTATAATTGCGAAAGTCAATTTGTTTGTGACCTCTTCTCGGTGTATTGATTCGTCTGGATATTTTGCACAGGAAAAGCTAGGTGTGGACCTCCTAGATGTACAAACCATCTAAGCATCCCTTTCTCTATCTTTGTCACTACATCTTCTACCACACCACAACTTTCCTTTATCATGCTGTTCTCCACCTTACCATCAGAGTCAATCATACTTCTCAAACTTCACATTTGCATTAATTTTACTGTCATGCTTCTTCTGCTATACCCAGCATTCACTACCGTACGTGAGTGTGGGAACCAACACTCCCCTATTTACAGCCAGTCGTGCTTTTTTAGATTTGATACGTTTTTTCATAAATTTAGTAAAATAGTAATCATTACTTACCTTTGCAACTCGAGAAAGAACGCACTTGAGCAGATATAGGTTTACAAATAAACAATAACTATATATGTAACTTACTTATCACTGTCGCTGCCGTAAGCACTGCTGACGTGAGTGGGTAGAGCTGCCATAGGTCTGCCTCCGATAGCTGCATCGCCGCTACCCTGTACAAATACACACAAGATAATTTAGACAAGATCTTAATCTGATCAAGACTTTATGTAGACAATATCCACAAGATCTCTTCATACGTTTGAACCGATTTGAAATTTTAGTAGCTTCACTCGTTACCGCTACCCTGTACAAATATACACAAGATTGTTATGTAGACAAGATCTTAACCTGATCCAGACTTTATGAAGACAATATACACAAGATTGTTATGTAGACAAGATCTTAACCTGATCCAGACTTTATGTAGACAATATACACAAGATTGTTATGTAGACAAGATCTTAACCTGATCCAGACTTTATGTAGACAATATACACAAGATTGTTATGTAGACAAGATCTTAACCTGATCCAAACTTTATGTAGACAATATACACAAGATTGTTATGTAGACAAGATCTTAACCTGATCCAGACTTTATGTAGACAATATACACAAGATCTCTTCATACGTTTGAACCGATTTGAAATTTTAGTAGCTTCACTCGTTACCGCTACCCTGTACAAATATACACAAGATTGTTATGTAGACAAGATCTTAACCTGATCCAGACTTTATGTAGACAATATACACAAGATTGTTATGTAGACAAGATCTTAACCTGATCCAGACTTTATGTAGACAATATACACAAGATTGTTATGTAGACAAGATCTTAACCTGATCCAGACTTTATGTAGACAATATACACAAGATTGTTATGTAGACAAGATCTTAACCTGATCCAAACTTTATGTAGACAATATACACAAGATTGTTATGTAGACAAGATCTTAACCTGATCCAGACTTTATGTAGACAATATACACAAGATTGTTATGTAGACAAGATCTTAACCTGATCCAAACTTTATGTAGACAATATACACAAGATCTCTTTTACATTTCAACAGATTTGAAATTTTAGTGGTTAGTAGTTTTCACTCGTTACAAACTAACAATGTATCTTGTAAATCAATTTTAAACTACTTCTAATTGTCGTATCCGAACGAAACATTGTATGTTTTTTTAGGGTTCCGTACCTCAAACGACAAAAGGAACTACAGAATTTCTTTGTTATCAGTCTGATCAATCTCACCTAATATTAAGTAACTACTTAACATTGACTTAGGATTAGACGATTAGACTTAAGTCAGGATGTCCAGTGAATAATTAAGCAAATATTTTAATAATTTGGTCTTCGAATCACTTAAATTGGCGTATAGACAGCGGCTAAATTATTAGTGGGTACTCTTATAAGAAAACAAAACGTCACCATACAACACGCAAAGCATATTCTTCCACTTACCCTGAAGGAGGTGTCCATTTCTCTAGAATTCTGCGACTCCATTAACAACTGCTCAGATCTGGAATCCGGTTCCTCTTGCTCGCTGAAATATAACATTACATATAACAACTTTTCAATGAACTGACTTCAATTGTCGTGCGATTTTCTTGCACTTTGGAGCGATCAGCAGTGCCCTTTCCAACACGAGTAAAATAACATGAAATATTAAAGGTTCCCATTAGGAATCTTTTACTAAATAAATACAGAAATTACCTGTTGTACGATTGATTGACAATGGAAGTTGTCTGAGATTCTGTCTTGTTTTGTGCTTCTTGAGTTGAGACCAGCACTTTCTGTGAATAAGAACATTCTATTGAATAAAAATATGAGACAATACATGTAGACATATACATTATATATTATAATAAAGGATACCCACCCGCGCCTTCTTTCACATAAACCAAGAATTTTATCACTGTAATGCTCTGTCAATCAACATATATATGATCTGATTTATTTAAGTTATGTGTAAAAATCAATCATCATTTTATTTTCACACAAAGTATGTTGTTTATCCTCATGCTATAAAATATCTCCTTGTTACATTTCAGTTAGATCGGATCGCCGTGATTAAGTAACAAACAGAAACGATTGACAGAGTTACAAACGTATCTATAATATTAGTCTGGATATATATAGCTCACCAATATGAGATAATTTACAACAATTATACCAGAACAATAACCGAAGACGTTCAATTTTAGATCTATACAGGGAGAATCATTAAGATGGGACCATTGTTTTTGACCACCTTTTGAGCTTTATTAACAGAAATTTGTTTTTGATGCCAATCGATTGTACGTAACAAAGCTTAAATAAGGATCTATGGATGTGTAACAGAATGTTTTGTCTATTTTCTAGTGTTTATAACTTATTTTCTAGCGGTACTTGTAAATGTAGCAAATGCCGGTGTCCAATCAAAATATGGCTCGTGCAGTGTTCGTTCTAGCATCTCACATATTAATATCCGTGGAGGCCTAAACTTTAATACAAAATAAAATAGAAATAAATTAAAACAATTTAAAAAAAAAAAGTTTTTGTTGGTTGCCATGCGAGAAGTTACATACATATTATACATACATTTAATCACGCCTTTTTCCCGTTGGGGTAGGCAGAGACTACTTCTTTCCACATGCGAGAAGTTAAGCTTAAATAATGACCTCTTTATTGAGAAGCGCCTCCAACTCCCGTTGTTTCTCAGCCAGTATAGCTCGCAGCTGCATCTGTCGCCGCTCTATGGGGCCGGGCGCGCCGCTCGGACCGGGACGGACTTCTTCGTTCACTTTCTTTTGTTTGCGACTCACTTCTGCTAATAACATTAGTTTATTGATAACATAGATGTGTGATACTAATACAATAAATGTGAAATTCATGAGTGTTTGTAATGCTACGATTACTCTTGATTGTTAGCCCGTAATCGAGTGTTCGAATTATTTTGTCGAATTCGGCACCCGATGTGTATAAATGTATTACACTGGTTATTGCGATATATTAATACGAGTAAAAGACTACGAATAGTTTCAGACGGTTAATTTAACGTCAGGTAACCGAATTCGAGTCTCCAAAGCGATAAAGTCGGACGAGATTGTCCGAATACGGGCGTATTCGAATCCGCCCGTATTTGAACAATTGGTTTGCCCGAATTCTATAAGCAAATGAATTAAGGGTAACGACCAAGTGCAATCACGGCATTAGTTTTTTATTACTCCTTCAGCCTTCCAATTTTGGAATTATTTTTTTCACCTTTGTTAGATAGTACATCCTTGATCCGCGCACGCTCGTTCATTATCTTTTCAGTCTCCATTCGGAGCTCTTGAGCCAATTCTTGCAATGATGCTATTTTAGCTTCATGGCCTGAAATTAAAAGCAAGAAGAAAAATAAATGCATTAGTCGATAAATGGAGATGGAAAATAAAATTGGTCCGTTACTTTTCTTTTTAAATCAAAGTGTTGAGTAAATAATGTTTATAAGTTATTGATATTAACACATATGCGATTATTTACTTGAAGCCACATTATAGGCATAGGACCTTACAAGCGCCATGACTAAGCGATGTTTCGTTTTAAATATTTTGCACAAATAATTAGTTACATTTTTATATGCAGCAAAAATTACATTGGTACTTAATATTAGTAATAAACAGCTCAGCAACTCTACAAAGCTTTACGTAACTATTTTTATTAGTTTCGTTAAATAATGTCCACGTTCAGGGGACTGATCACGAAAATCATTGAATGAACGAAATGTCGGGGACGCAGCTATGTAGGCTGTATAGCTCCGTCATTTAGTTCATTTCGTTCATTCACTGATTTTCGAGATACGGGGCAGATGTTTACATGTGGAGATAATTTTATAGGCTATTTCCGTTCTTTTTATAAAGTGAAAAGTTATCATAAACGTTTTTTCGGCTTAACAATGCTGCAACACGAAAAAATTTACATTTGTATTTTTGTACCGCCTTAAACCCAGAAGTGCTTAGCTAGACATATTTTTACTAGGCTCGAATTAAGTTCTGTAAGTAACTTTGACATGTATGAGTGCCTACATTTTATGCTAATTATAAGGTTACTACAAAGGTTAAACAGATATTATCTGAATCATTGCTTGCATTTATTTATGTAAATCCGCTTTAACATGATTACGCTGAAATTTAAAAAGCCTTACTTTGTTGCTGCTGCGCTTGATGTTGGTGAATTTGATGCTGCATTTGTTGCGGGTGATTTTGCTGTATCTGTTGAAGATTTTGCTGCATCTGATGTTGGTTTTGCTGCAGCTGGAGTTGATTTTGTTGCAACTGATGTTGGTTTTGCTGGATCTGATGTTGATTTTGCAACTGATGTTGTGGCAATTGCTGTGCGAGTTGTTGCGCTTGCATTTGTTGTTGCTGCAATTCCTGTTGCAGTTGTTGCATTTGCGAATGATGTTGCTGGGATTGTTGCTCGTTGGTAAATTTGTGTCGTTGCGGCAAAGAGTTGCGTACGCGACAAACGCTGCCATCGTTAGACCAACCGCCCATGCTGCCGCCGCCTTCCGATTTACTGCGCAGCAAAATATGCATATACATAGTAGAGTTTGGCTTTTTTATTTATAATTTTGGTGAATAATGTTTATGTAGATAGATAAAATCCTTTTTGTTATATAGAAATACTCAATAATTTATTTTCAATCATAATATAAAATAAGGTGTACAATAAAATGTAATTAAAAGTCAACATCATGACCCTGATAGGGCATAAGCAAATGCTTGCAACTAAGTGCTGCTGTTGTACAATACAACAGTATTACAGCAGCATCACATTTTTTTATCGCATAGTAATAGTTAATCGATCTGTTCCAGACAGATTCTTTATTATCGGATGAGAGAGATGTATTTATTCAGTCAGACAGTAGGAACTACAGCTCGCCTGATAGGTACTAAGCGATGATCTCTGCCTAAAGTTAAGTAAAATAGGTGTTGTCTAGTTGTCTGTCAGCTGTTTTACAAACGAGACATGGCAGAGTGCAAGTAACTGCATATTGATAATTTAATAGTTAAATATTGTTTCTTAAAGTATTATCTACACTTTATATTTCTGTTCATTATTATAAACAACAGAAACTTCGCCGTCTAGTGGGATTCGAAAATGAATTTACAGTTTTATTGACGGATTAGAGACAGGTAAGGTATATAGAACTAGAATCTTACTTGTCATGTATGTTGGAATGGCCGGGCATTTCTCTAAAAGAGTCTTCTTGTCCGGATAGATGTTCGCTTTCATAGTTTTCTACTGACCGCATTAGATCTACAAAAATAAATACAGTGATAATTTTTTGTCCGACTGATATCATATGCGAGTTCGTTTCTCAATCACGCAAAAACGAACGGATTTGTTAGAAGTTTGGCACACAAATAGTTTATAACCAGCCCCCTTATGACACACTTTGACAGTTGATTATTAAATGAACAAAGTTAACTAAATAACGGGGACGCAGCTATGCAGGCTTTATAGCTCTATGTCTGTAATTTCTTTTATTTCAATACCTATCAAATTCAATCATAAGGCAGCTGGACAAACACATGGGACACTTTTTAATACAGGCAAAGCTGAGGGGCACAGCTAATATTTCCTATATTCCTTGGAGCAATCATGTATTTACCTTTAGTTTTCTGCAGAGCAGTTTTTATAGCTTTTATTTCCATGAGTTTGAATGGATCCTCATTTTTAATATTCCCTCCATTTTTATTACCTGAAATAATTAAAACATAAAGTCAAAAAAACTGTAACGTTGAAACTTAATATAGTATTGGTAACTAGCAGCCCGACCCGGCTTCGCACGGGTGGATCATATATGCCTACAAAATTTGCATCAGTTTGTTGCATCAAATATAAAATATTAACAATCATCGTCATATTTCAATCAATTTACACAAAACCTTAACGAATTATGCACCTAAACCTTCCTCATAAACACTCTGGCTATTGGTGAAAACCGCATGATAATCCGTTCAGTAGCTATGGAGATTATTGCGAACAGACAGACAGACGCAGTGATGGACTTTGTTTTATAATACTTACGTTGTGATATTGGACGGCCCTTTGGCGTAAAGGATATTATAGTTACCCTGATTCTGACCCGAGGGTCGTTGGTTCTAATCCTAGCTATATACCTACCAATGAAAGTTTTATGTGCATTCATGAATCATGGGTTTTCGTACAGAGGTAGTGGTATCATTGAATCAAAATCAATCAAATCATGGGATCAAAGAAGGGGTATTATACGTTTAACGTGTGTCGTCTGTCTGTAGCATCTTAGCACCCAACCGGATGAACCGATTTTGATTTTATTATTGATATTTTTTTTTGTTTGATAGATGTCTTCATCGAGAGTGTTCTTAGCTTTGATTCATGAAAATTCGTTCAATCGTTATAAAACGTGCTGAAAAACGTATGAGCTTTTTTCTAGTTAATTGCGCTATGAAATCAACTTTCATAGGTCTGATCAATTCGAAAATCTTCTTCTTCAACGATATTGTAAGAACATGGAAGCATTGACCTGATGCTGGGACATCTCCTGTACTCTACAGAATACTCAAATCCACACCAACTTACAGCTCAGATTTTAAATGTCGTGTTTAGAGTCATTGGAATGCTTTTATTGAAAAGATTATACATAGATCAGTCGGGGTGGTTTATATATAGATCATAACTATATTATACAATAGAATTTTATACAGTAAAAAAAGAATCATATGAATCCGTTCACAATTGACGGAGTAATCGCGTAACATACACACAAAAAAAAAGAAAAAAAAACATACAGACGAATTGTGAGCCTCCTCCTTTTTTGTGAAGTTGGTTAAAAATATATTATTATACTATATTGACTTCAAATTGATTGTAATCGGTGGAAATCTACAGCATCGCTAAGCCTATAATAATATTTTCTTAGTAACTATGACCTAATCTGTGGTTTCACTGCAGATATTTTATTAATTTTGCGATGCGTGTTTGTGAAATCCGTGATATCTTCTAGAGTTTTCATTTGAATTATATACTATAAATGACAATTTTAATCTATAATATGTGGCCAAGCTAATTAATTATTTGGATAAGGATTAATATTATATACTTGAAAATAGCCTTGGAAGTTATGTAATATTTTTTAACAAAAAATTAAAGATTAAAATGGTTACTGTGAGTCAACCTTCAGAGATAGAGATATGCTGTCGCGAACTTTTTTGTAGGTCTTATTAAGTTGTACAACTCTTCCATAGAAAATATTATTCTATCTATTTTCAATTGAGCATCGTTCGTAAGAAACGTGTTTTTTCGACCGTTTTTTAGTTGACTTAGGTTGCAAATTAGGTCTCCACGAATGTACCTTTAATTTAAACGAGATAATATATAGCCTATTTTCATTCCGAAAGTCTGTTCTATATATTAGTGAAAGATTTTTTTAAATCGGTCCAGTAGTTTTTGAGCCAAATCATTACAAACATACAAAAATACAAATGTCCTCTCTTTATAATATTAGTATAGATGGGGTGAAAAGACCTGTACAGAAGTAAGGCTTATGTGCATTTTACTGGCCAGTATCTACAGGTATAGGCCAAGCCATCTCAATGATTAAAAAAAAAACAATCCGCCTACTAGAAACGAAGGAGGTCTGTGTTTTTTTTAAACGCCTCATTCCTTTACGACGAGGAGTATGGCTCTGGTTTTGCCGGCATGACACAACACTTCCAATGGGTGAAGGTGGTAATCGCGATAGTGAATGTGAATTTCTCAGTCTTTATTTTTACAGTTTAGACAATTCGTGCTTCATGTGACCTAAGATCGCGTCCAAAGGCCGTCCAACGAGTTGCCTCTATGAAAACAAAGCCAAAGTAAAGTAAGTAAGTAATTACGTTTATGAATAATAGGTATAATATTACATTTACGAGCGGGTTCTTCGTCACCACTGTCTTCTCCAGAACTAGAATATGTGTTGTGAGTGCTGCCGATTCGTGTGGCCATTTGTAGCTTCTGGAACTCCGATACCTAAAATAAACATTAATAATGAGTCTATGGGACAACTTTACAGAGCAATGAACCAATGGCTAAGGTGTCGGCCTGGCGATCGAGAGGTCGTGAGTGCAATCCCCACCCATTGCACTATTGACGTGAACCCACTCCAGACACAAGCATATTTAGCTTAGTTGGAGCGGTTAAGAAGAATACTAGTAATGTGCAACCCACATCGCTAGTAAGCTTTTTAAAAGAAAAAAAAAAAGAGTGTGTGTACTTATGTACACGCGTTAGAAGTTATACTTCTGTGGCGTATGGAAAAAAAATACTAAAATGCAGTAGTGATTAACGATAAATGTTAAAATTAATCAAAAAGATTTTATTTAAATAAAAAAGGTTTTATTAACGTAAAAATATGACGTTAAATATGACATATACAACTTGAACATAGTCATGCTAGACTAACCTAGAACACGGTGTAGAATTTAGGTGTCGGTGTGCGCGCGCATCGTACCACCTATAACTAACTTCACGATGTTAAATTTAGGTGTCGGTGAGCGCGCGCATCGTAAAAATTCACTCTCATCATTTTTCTCTATCGCGCCAAAAGAAGTATAACTTCAAAAAATAACATTATTTATCAAGTATTCAGATGCAAATGTCACTTACAATACTCACAGAGCACTACTAGCCGAACCTCTCTTCCAATCTGATTAGCAGTGTTAGAACTTAACATCATACCGAAACTCAGCAGACCAATTAGTGACATGTCGGGCGGCTGTGACTGGCCGTTCAGCACACGAACACGAACTTTCACTGACAGGTGCAATCACAGCCGCGCGCAACCGCACTCCCCTCAACCCGCGCACTTCGCCAACCGTAGACAAGAGACAACTATAGACCACTAGATAGCTTGCATCTCATTCACACAAGAAAGACAACAGCATATGCATACAGTATGTAAATAAATGAGATAAAATTATATTATTTTATTTTCTGTTTCATGTCGCGTGCCGGTTTTTTCAAGGTTAGCACAATACTGTGCGATACAAAAATTGACAGTTCGCCACAGATTTGACGCTTTGCGTCCAAATATAAAATTAAAATAGACTATGAGCACGGAAAAACAAATTGAATTACTTCTCAACTACGAATAACAATATTCCTATCAGAGTTTAAATGAAAAAAAAAAAACCGTTAGTTGTAGTGTGTTAGGTTAGCCATACTCACACGGCACGGCAACCATTAATTTGTCTATTGTTTTTTCCACAGAGTACTGAATCACTCTACTACGTTATAAGAGTTGGCACTTCCCTACATTGTTGATACCCGAATTATGTACAGTATCGGTCATAATTGGAGTAGCAGTCTCAAAAAGCAATAGCATGACAGCAAAATATGCACATACGACCTTCTTCTATAAGACGTTTCGAACGTAACATAATGAAAGAGAAAGATATACACCCATATATCGCACTCTATCATTATGAACCAATTAGAAAGAGCGCATGTATTAATTAGTAGAATAGCTAGACCAGATTTGCTTCTTTTATCAGTTATACAAATAATGAGGGTAGATTTGAAACAAAATGTATTGATGGCATTAATGAATGAACAAACATTGTCGTCAACCAAAACAGTGATATTTTGTCAAAGTAGAAAATTGTCAATATATCAATTTAATATAAGTATTATGAAATAAAAATTGTAGTATAAGATATTTCGATTTATTGTGAATCAGTTTATTTAAAAACATGTTTGCTATGTATTCTTATTATACAAATAAATATTTCCTCAAAAACTATTAAGATAACATCACCGTGTTATTTTTTTATTTCACATATAACATAGATCGTAAATTTACCTTTATTAGCTATGTTTGTATAAACAGAAATAAATTAATACAAGCTATTAATAATTGATAAACAAAAATAATTCAGGTGATAGAGATTCGAACTCGGGCTTGCCGCTCCTAAAGCAATCTATCTAACCATTACACTAAGATGCTGATACAGTCTCATTCGAATTTAAGCATCCGTTACTTGTTGCGTGGCTTACTCTGCGTTATGTTAATTCAACAAAAAGAAAACGAGTATTTAGTGGAATATTGTTATCTTTATTTGATGTTTACCAAATTTATCTGACGCTACGTTTCACCTTTTTATTCATCTGTGGTCTGGCTAAGCATGCTATCTATGCCGTACTTACGTGTTATTGTTTGCGTTGGAACATTCGACAGAAATATCGTGCAGGCTACTATGAACATTGAGGTGCTACTGGACTATTGTCCCTCGATAGTACGTACTGTGTAGCCAACCTAACAACGGAAAGTATTATTTACGAAGTAACTATTATATAATCTGTGGTATTATGCTTATACATTATTTTTTGCAGTGTTGGTGGGTACAAAGTACGTTCATAATTCTGAGTTATTTAATTATGTATGCAGTGTCGCGGGACTGGTTTTTTCTGTCTACGTCGCCAACAGACCTAAAATTGACTTCTAAGTATCTATAGAGCAGACGTTTAGATCGGCGCCGGGAGCTATACAGGATATATAGGATACGTACCAGACTCTCCATATGTTGTTTCTTCATCTGCAGCTCTCTGAGCTTGGCCTGCAGCATCTGACCGCGGGCTGCTAGTTCCACTTCGTCGTCATCGCCTTCGCTGTTGGCACCGCCGGCGGCCTCCTATCATATCATAAATACATCTATAAATATTAACAAGTCATTTAACAGACATTAACTACGAAAAGTATAGTAAGTAGTAAGAGTAAATAAATAATTACTTTTGAATTAATTCATATGTTTATGTAAACTCATAAAATTCACACACCCTCTTACAATTCACACACCTCTTTCATTCACACATTCGAATTCACTATTTACACTCCCTCTTCACTCACTTTTACTATTCAATAAAATAATTAATTTTGGTATTGACAAGTTTTCTGTTTGGTTGTTTAATTTTTTGTTTGTTTGCAACGGTTCTCTGGAAGAGATGACCGCCGTTTAATTTATTCATTTGTTGCAGGTCTTTTCATTAAGAGACTAGCAGGTACCAGCTAGCCAACATGTCTATGAATCCTTACCTCGCCGCTGGCTATATTCCCCTCTCGATTAGAATATCTGTCATCCTGACTGTGTCCTGAAATTTCGTTGTCTGCCACTGGACCGTGCAAAGCTTCCGACGAATGTTGCAAGGTAGTTGCCACACCTATTTGATTCGCTGCGTACATGCGATTCGGGTGGTTATAGTTGCTACTGTGTGCTTGATTCTGTATGTAAAACAATTTAATTATTTTCTTTTAGTCTGTATTACGTGCCTCTTTGATAAAAAACATCTTTGATTTTAAGTTATCATGAGAATAACATACATAAAGGACATCAAAAATGTACGAAACGTGTCGGAGTTATTTCGATATCCTAATCCAAGAGAGTAAAGCCGTTCTAAATTATTATACCTAAGTTGTTCCGAAAATTGTTAACCACAGAATAAATACAATATCTTTTTTTGAAATATTTTGATAAAATAACGGCTAATTTCAATTCTAATCTCCTTGGTAAAAATCATTGCCATTAACTATGTATAGTTATTTCTTAAATTATTTTGAAAGATTATCTGTATATTTTTTTGTTTGCAACAATGGACGTCTCGCGGGAAGCTATTCGTGCTATGATTTATTAAGATTGTAAACGATGGTTAAGGAATCATCTTTAAGAAATCTCACTGAAATTTACTAGAAACAGTTACTTTTTGGTTTTGTGGATTTAAACGTGGTCGAGAGAACCGTATTCGTAACCACCGCTACCGTAGATAGTAGTATTAAAAAACTCGGGCTTGGAAAAAAAAAATCGCACAGTGTGTAACCGTCTGTATCGTCTGTCTCAAGAGGTTGAATTGACTACAAACCTTTCTAAGGTTTAGTTTAGTGCAAGTTCGTACTGAATAGATATCAATTTATAGTTTAGTCTATGACATATTGGACTTGTCGCTACTGAAAAAAGGTTTCTCTTTTAATTTTGTTAATAATGATAACATACCTGGAGTCCAGAATAATTGTCATGAGATGTGGACGGTTGACTTTCTTGGGATCTCTCCCTTTCTCTGTTCATTTCGTCTAACTGCTGCTTTGTTTCCTCCTGAAGTAAATAAAAAATCAATATCAAGTGAGATAATGTAATGAAAATTATTAAAATTATTTACTCCAGACGTCCAGATACACAGCAGGGCTAGCATTTTGTCAACACGGGACGCAAGGGGACTATTTTGTCTTTCCACCTATCCGTGATTTGTTTGGTGGAAAAGGCAAATTATAAGTAAAGTTTTTAGACAATTATAAACGCCCGCTGACTTTTAATAAATTCTTTTTTTAAACTTTTTAATACGAATGAAATTCAAAACTCGGCTTTTAAATTGTTGTGTTGATCTCCTTTCAGTTGCGAAAAACAGGGAAATAATTTTGTCTTTCCCCCGGGGATAAGGCCATGCTATCCCTGCTGCTACATAAACGAGTAGAGCCATGCTAGTAGGAATGTACTAGGAAATATATGAATATGTGTGTATATATATTTACGTATTTTTGTATTTGTGTAAATAATAGTGGTTATTTTAACTCTAACATACATGCGAGCTCTACATTTACAAACAGTACATTGATATTTAATTAAATTACCATTCAAATGCAAGTTGGTTGAGAAAAAAAACTGCAACAAAGAGGGCAAAAAAATAATCGTACCTGATATTTAATAAGCCGCTTTTGCTGCTGCTTCAAAGCAGCTAATCGCATTTGCGACATTTCCATCTTATTTTTGATTTCATTCTGCCATAGCTCATTGTCACTATACGCAGAACCGTTGCTTTGGGCGGATACAGGACGAGTTACTACTTCCTAAAATAAAATAAACATTATATATATGATAATATATTATTATATACAAACAGTCTATGGGTCAGTGAGTAAGTTATGTATCTAAAGCGAAAATTAATAGGGATGTTACGCCATTAGCATATCTTATATACATCGATACCGTTTTTTTTTACAACGTTTACACACTCATCAACACAATAATTTAACGAAAGTATATTCGTTCGTGAGCTAAACGCCATAAGAGAGAAAACTACTAGTGTATGAAAAATATTAATAGTACAAGGGTAAAAGCTGAAAAGTAACAAGCTTTTATCACAATCTGACGATCACAAAAGGTTTGTTAAAGGTTAATATTGTTTAATCTTGGAGTGTCATGCTATGTTTCAATCCACAAAACAAACGACGTCGCACACAACAGTCAGAAACCTGTTCGTCAGATAGAATGGATTCTCTGGACTTTTTCATCTCTTCTATGCGCGATACTTTCTCTACGCAGGATAGAATGTTCTTACGCAACACCGCGTTTAGTTCTTCGTCGTCTTTTCTGTTTTCTGTTTCCTTCGAGGAATCAGTTGCTTGAGTATCATTCATTTGTTCCATTACTACTGTAGATATATTATCAACTATATTGTCATTTGTTTTAGGTTCAAGATTGTCTTCCTCCACTTTGATGTTATGTAAAGTTTTGTTTATTTGCTCGTTCTCAATATTAGTAACTTTCTTTAGATTATTGTTTATGACACTTGTATCATTGTTATTTTTAACATTGCAAGTTTTGTCTTGCGTGTCGTGAGGTAATTCACTGATTTCTATAGTGTTTTCAGTTGTTGCAAGTGTCTCGTCGTTCTCTTCAGCTGGAACTTCAATGTTATCAGGTTTTCTTTCGATTAATATTTCTTCCAATTTTGTCTCGCTTTCCTTTAACTGCATTACCATTTGCACTAGTTCATCATACTCTTCTTTTGTGTGTTCAATAAAAACCTAAGTTGAGAATAGCTTATGAAATGAGGCAATAAAAGAAATATGTATAAATTTAGAGGAATAGACAGATGCCTAATTATAGATTTGTTTGTTTAAGTATTATTATGACAATTTATTAGAAATTGAGCATATCACTTTACGTCCCTCTTTTTTATCACACCTTTATCAAAAGGGGGACGTAAGGTCTCAGATAATAATATCTCAATTCTTTATTCTTCTTCACCCACACACTCACACTGACATACTCCTTGAAAAATTGAAACACATGCATTGTGTGTGTATTTATCTATTTATCTATGAAACTGTTTCAAAGAGCCACTAGATTCGGCGACACAGGAACTCTCCTAATGCTTGATATAGGGATTCCCACGACAGTAGGCATCTTACTTCGAGTTAAAAACAAAATATTAGTATTATGTTATAAATGTATTAACTTTTAAACTGTTATTCCTTAATGTTATAACATACACATAGTATATACATACACACATAGATACACATAGTATACAAGTGCGTAGCATTGACTTTTTCAATTTGTCTAATTGCGTCAATGTTCTTGACGCAGTAAACTGGTTAAATTTGAGCCATTCACGGTCGGTTTATTGAGAGTTTATATACTCAATTGTACCGTTATTGAATAGATAAATCAATAAATGTACTCAGAAACCGGCCATTAGCCAATTAACAACCTAGCCATTTTACTAAATGGCGCTGCAACTAACAGCCTAAAGGTGAAAATGTTGCAACACCACCACACAATAGTGCCAATGCTAACTTGTTAATACTATTATACTATCATCAATTAGTCATGTATTATCAAATCTGCAAGTTCTGTAAAGTATAATCAAGTTCATACCTCATCTTCAGAGTTGCGCATAGTGTCAACTAGCGAGGAAGTAACTCTAATGTATTCTCTGATCTGTCCAAGGCGTCGTTCTACGGCTGCTGCGTCGGGACAAGCCGCCACTATAGCCTCGCCTAATGCTCTGGCCGATTCTCTATGCACCTATGGAGGTTTTTTAATTGTAAGAAAAATGATTTATAGAACAGTGTGACCTAAACCCGCACTTTACGCACGCTTTTGCGTGACTTAAATAGTTGATTATTGCACGACGTTTAGCACCCTCGCTGCGCTCGGGTGCCAACTTCACGCCGTGCAATAATCTTATTAATCTAAAAAGCGTAGCAATCGTAAAGTGCGGGTTTATGTCACACTGACAGCTATAAAATAATATACGATACTCGTTACTTTAGTTGTCTATTATTGCACGGCGTAGTAACTTCACGCCGTGCATAAATAGACTACTTAAGTCACACGTATCGTATTATACTATTATAGGCATTTATGAGCAATGCTAGGCCTAGCTGCACCCCGCGGCTCCCTTTGCGTTAATAATAATTTATGATCGTACAAAATGAAAAAACCCACTTCACATGCCGCGTTAGTGAAAGTATCCAGTAGCCAAATCATGTCATCAAGGTATACAAATCTGTTTTTATTGTTTATCTCCATATCTCCGGAGATGATTATCAGATCTCGATAAAATTTAAATAGGACAAAAGAGGAGGCATAATCTCTCAAACAAAAAAATAATTTTTCAAATCGGTTAAGATTTGACGGAGAAAAACAGTCGAATTGAGGACCTCCTCATTTTTGTTAAGTCGGTTAAAAATACCATATGTGTTAATCCAGGTTCTGTGTGCCAATCATCCAAATCAGTTGAGTAGTTTTTTCGTGATAGATTAACCATACATCCATTCATCCTCTCTTGTAGTAAGTAGGATTTACAAGAAAATAACTTAAATAACAGTAATCTTATAGCTATAGCAAGCTCTGGCACATTGTAAAAAAAATAACTGAACTTGTTTGGTGTGACATTATTAGTTGCATATCTCTGAAAATAGTGATCAGATCTTAATAAAATGTATATGGAGCAACATGCAGCTATATACAATTTGAAAAGAATAATATATAAATTTAAAATTTAATTTCACTCTTTACTGATCTATTTTTTTTATCTCTTAGAGGCTAGCGTTTGACCACTATTTCACCTAGTGGTAAGCAATGATATGGTCGAAGATGGCGAACACGCTAGGTCTAGAATGGTCATGGCAGGTAAATGGCGAGTGGTGACTTGCTATCCACTGAATGGGCTTCCCAAACGAGGAATAACAGTATTAGGTAATGCATTCCATTCTCTGGCAATACGTATTATGAAAGACTTGCTGTGCCTCGCGGCTTCGCCCGCGTTAAAAAGTATCCTATATCCGATAGTATTGGCTATCCCTGTACAAAATTTCACCTAAATTGGTCCAGCCGTTTAACCTTAAAGAAGTCTCAGACAAACAAATCAACAAACTGACTTTTCCATTCATAATAATGGTGTTGATTAAACAAAGTGTTTCGTGCGGATAGATAGTAAGGTGGGTAGAGGTATCAGTAGGTTTTTTGGATAAAAATTTTCTGAAGTACTGAAACATGCACTGGGTTGCGGGTGCACGTAATAGTACGGTTGGCAACCCTACATTAATCAGGGGAATTAAACATGTGTTTTAAGTGTGACGTTCGACGTCTAGATGAAAGCTGAATGGCTGAATACCTTTGTTTTTTTTTTTGTTAATTCAAAGCAATAAGTTATGTTTCTGTTATATCTATAATATTTTTTATTGAATATGATCTGTTTAATGTAATTTGACGTGTGTAAGTGCAAATTTTTAATTTGCCCATATACTGAATAAATGCTTTGACTTTGACTTTGGTATTTACTCAGACAAAACTCACATGGTTGTTATCATTGAGATTATTGAAGCTGCCACTCTGCCCCTGTTCATACATATTGTTCATCAAGTTCACAGTTTTAGTACCAGTCCTAGAGTTGGATATTGGTGGAGTGGAATTGTTATTGTTGCTCGAGTGGCTGTTACTGTCAAAGTTGTTTCGAGCGGGATTCAGATTCCTTGTCAAATTGTTCCTGTTTTGATTTGGCGCCTGAAATGTTTTATTTGTTAATTAGAGCAATGATTATAAAACACAGACTATTATACTCACAACTGTTTGTTGTAGACTGTCTCGACCTAGGTTTCGTGCATGTTCGAGGCACATCCTCGGGAGTTTACGCAGCGAGATCGCGACGAGCACAGTACAGCAGTATTGAGTTATAATAGTCGGTGTTTTATAATCATGATTCAAACTCACGATAACTATAAATCTAAAAAATTAGAGCAATCTTTAAATATTTGTGGTCTGTAGTTTATATAGAAATTGGTTGCTAGATTATATTCATGTCTTGTGGTGTTAGAACAGAACATTATTGTCACACGTCATAATTTAGTACATACAATACAGAATTAAATAAAAAGTGAACTTTTAATGGGTGACCACTTGAAGTGATTTTTAGCTAAAAATTATTAAAACAAGCAAATTAAAGGAGTTATTAATAGATTCCTTTATTCTGTTTACTATAATCACAACCATTTTTGGACATTATATTAGTAAAAACGACAAAATATAAGTGGGCAGCTCCACCTCCAAAACCCACAAACTTACGTTGAATGGTTGAGATATATTTCCTGCAACAGCGTTAGGAGTTGTGGGGTTAACAATCATTACTGCAGCAGCTGCGTGATTAGAATGCGGAATTAATCCTGTAAGAAAGAAAAAAAAACCCTTAATGATAAAACTTACTTTTTGGCTTTGCGAAAGAAATACACACTTAATATTTTTGTAAATTGTTAAACACAATCCGAAATTTCCTCGTACCAACGGGACTTGAACCCGCAACCTCCGGAATAACATGTGCTTGCAAAATGAGACAAAACGAAGTTTAAAAATTTCAGCAACTCGAAATCTGTCAAACCTGTGGATGTTGCTTTTATACCCTCACCAACAAGAGCTCATAATCTTCAAACAGCTGAACAGATGTTCTTGAATCATATCACACACTAAATCAATCAAAATCGGTTCATCTGTTTGGGAGCTACTATGTCACAGACAGTCACACAGAGGCACATTTAACCCAACCCCCCCTCCCCCTTTAACCTCCTATT
This sequence comes from Cabera pusaria, assembly GCA_954871355.1. NCBI lineage: Eukaryota > Metazoa > Arthropoda > Insecta > Lepidoptera > Geometridae > Cabera > Cabera pusaria. The sequence goes on from OX940888.1 coordinate 14,017,886, forward strand.
AAACACACCCTTTTTGAGTCAGGAGTTAGAAATTAATCAAGCTGCAGTGTTACAATAAGATCGTTTAAAAAAACTAAAATAACCGACTTCAAATGACAATCTATTGATTTTCAGTATCAAGTTTGAGGTGTTTATCTTCATATATCTGGAGATACCTATCAGACCTCAATGAAATTACTCTAGTATCACCCTTGGGATATCTCCTTTTCAACAAAAAAATAATCATCAAAATCGGTTCATAAAGAACGAAGTTATCTGCGAACATAAAAATATATATATATATATACATTCGAATTGAGTAACCTCCTTTTTTGGAAGTCGGTTAAAAATGACATGCACTTACTTAAGCATTACCCTTCCGTTTACACAGTCAAGTCAACAAGCATAACATTAGTACATACCATTCTGCATTTGGTGACCATACGGATGCAAAGTATGACCAGACATGGAAGAACCAGCCCCATCATCTTGATGATCGGAAATGTTGTCACGATTTTGGACATTCAATGGCAAAGCTCTGGGTTGAGGTCTTACTGGGACAAACCTGCCAAATCCACTTTCAAATGATACTCCGTTGTCTGCAATAAAAGATTAGAAAGTTAGAAACACAGTAAAGGTTTACCACCTTGATAATGATGCTTACTTGAAATCAGCATGTACATACACAAAGTACTCCACCCAACCCTGCCTCTTGTTGTGCAAAGTTGCTGTAGACTTGACAACCTAGGTCGCACCAAGCCACTATGGACTTAGTGCCATTCACCTACCACCTATCTACATTGTTGACTACTTAACGTCAGGTGAGATAGTAGTCAATCGTTTGCCTATCTAGAAAAAAATACAACTTCTCAAGACTCAGCATTTTTTGTTGGTTTTGTCTACACAAGATATTAAGGATTTTAATAAAAATAAGGGGTGTACAGACAGTGAGGGCTTCATGGTACAATCTCTCCATCCCAAAATTGGCCAGTATGCATATTACTTACGAATGGTGAATTTGACAGATGTTTGACAGTCCTTCTAACAAATGGATTTTTAATAGGAACAGCTGAAAGTGTCATCCCTACACATTTCGGCTACAGACTGTCATAAGTGATAAGTGTATGTAAGTAATATATTTTACCATAATTACTATATTACTATGGGAAATTTAATTACCAGTGATGCAAAGCCTATAATAGCTTCGAATAGAAGCCAAAATGGCCAGTTACTAGCTATTTATTTATTTATTTTATTTTTTTCGGAAAACTTACAATGTAATTCATTAACTATTAGGGAGAAATTCAGAATACACTGCTTACAATGGCATAGTTTTTTATTATTTATAATGATTTATCTACTTGATGCAGATATCTCACTACTATTACAATCTAATTTTATTTTCACTTAATTTACTATTAGAATATTACTAAGAATGTGTCCATTAACACTTTTCTTAATGTCTTTATTAATGGGAAGACACTTTGTTCTTGTGTTCTTTTTATAGCGTTCGCGTTCACTATCAATACACATTGTTCGCTTGATAAAGTATCACTAATGTAACTCGAAGGGTTTGACCCTTTTTAGTCTTCTCACTATTTCCGTGTTGTCAAGGAGCTGGATGGCCTCGACATTCACATGATGGTGAAGTCAGCGATCGTGATCTTCAGCAAACTGTTTGATTGTTTTAGCAACGTGCTCCACTTTTAGGTCCCGGTGAAGATCGTCATTTCTGATGTACCACGGTGCACGTACAATACTCCTGAGTACTTTATTTTGGAATCTTTGTATTATCTGTATGTTGGTTTGTTTGGTGCAGCCCCATAGCTGGATACCATAAGTCCATATTGGTTTTAGGACTTGTTTATACAATAATAATTTATTATTCACAGACAGGGAAGAATTTCTTCCGAACAGCCAGTGCATATTCTTGTAGCGGAGCTCCAATGCTTCTCTTTTGTTTTTGACGTGCAGCTTCCAGCTTAGCTTTGCGTCTAAAGTCATACCCAGATATTTTGCTTTATATTCGTATGGTATTGCTTGATTATTTATGAATACCGGATGGTAGTTAGGTCTTTTATTTGTAAAATCTATGTGGACAGATTTAGTTTCATTAAGCTTTATTCGCCACTTCTTAGTCCAATCAACTATGGTGTTGATTGCTGTCTGGACCTTTGCGACTGCTTCTTCATGGGTGACCCCTGTAGCCATAATGGCTGTGTCATCCGCGAAAGTAGCAATGGTGTTATTTTCTAACTCAGGGATATCACAGGTATATAATAGGTACAGGACCGGACCTAGAACACTGCCCTGTGGTACGCCAGCCTTTATTTGCATTAAGTCTGAGAACGAGTCATCTTGTCTTATTCTAAACATCCGTTGTGTTAAGTAAGACTCTAGAATATCTGCGAACTGTTTCGGAAGCATACTTCTCAATTTGTGTATAAGCCCCTTATGCCAAACATTGTCAAATGCTTGCGCTACATCTAAGAAGACTGTGGTGCAAACTTTCTTATCTTCTAGTGCGTTTTCAATGATGTTGGTAATTCGATGAACCTGGTCTATAGGGGAGTGTTTTTCCCTAAATCCAAACTGGTAGTCAGGAATGAGATTTCTAACTTCATGATAAGTTTTAACCTTTTTAAAAGCAGTTTCTCAAATAATTTTGATATTATAGGTAACAAAGAAATTGGTCGGTATGATATTGCATCTTGGGGTGGCTTACCAGGCTTTTGGATCATAATCACCTCAGCTATTTTCCACAAGTCGGGTACGTACTGAAGTCTAAATGATGCATTGATGAGTGTAGTAAGTTTGACTAACGCTTTTCGAGGCAGATTTTGTAGTACTTCTCCTGTAATCAAATCATAGCCCGGCGTTTTTGTTCTTTTCAAGCCTTTTTATATCAGTATATGCTTCTCTTGGCGTTGTAAGTTGAATTTCGATACCATCTTGGGCTGTTTCAATCCAAACTGGTAGTCAGGAATGAGATTTCTAACTTCATGATAAGTTTTAACCTTTTTAAAAGCAGTTTCTCAAATAATTTTGATATTATAGGTAACAAAGAAATTGGTCGGTATGATATTGCATCTTGGGGTGGCTTACCAGGCTTTTGGATCATAATCACCTCAGCTATTTTCCACAAGTCGGGTACGTACTGAAGTCTAAATGATGCATTGATGAGTGTAGTAAGTTTGACTAACGCTTTTCGAGGCAGATGTTGTAGTACTTCTCCTGTAATCAAATCATAGCCCGGCGTTTTTTTTCTTTTCAAGCCTTTTTATATCAGTATATACTTCTCTTGGCGTTGTAAGTTGAATTTCGATACCATCTTGGGCTGTTTCAGTTAGCGTGAAGTCATGGTACGTATCCTCATTAGGCTGAAAGATTAACTGTAAATGTTGTGCAAATCTAAATGCTTTCTGTTTATAGTTGATGGCCCAACCCCCGTCAGTTTCTTTTATAGGTGGGACCTACAGAGTTGGCTTTTTGAGGTTTTTAGTTGTTTTCCACAATTAATAGTTAGTTGAATGATCACTTGTCAGCTGGCTCAAGTAAGTGTTCATAGACTCATCATTGAAAGCTTGTATTATCTTTCCAAGATTGTTTGTTAGCTTGTTCAATAGCGTTTTGTCTTTAGGACATCTTGTCATATGCCATCGCTCTCGCTGTCTTCTTTTATAAACAATCAAATCTCTTATTTCTATAGGATAATAATTACTTATGATTTTCTTTTTGTATTCTGGCGTATTTTTCCAGGCACAAAATTGAATGTCAGTGATAAATTTTTTCAAGTCTATATCTACTTCATTTGGACATTTCAATGAAGTTTTCAAGTCAATTATACAATCTAAATCTAATTTGAAGCTTTCCCAGTCTGTATTTTTATTTACCAAGGAAGGACTGGCTTCTTTCTCAATAATATTCTGACTTATAGTTAAAAATATCGGTGAGTGGTCAGAATTCATATCATAACCTTCCTGAATATGAAGAAAGCTTAGTGATATTTCTTTATAAATAAAAAAATCTATGAGATCTGGAATCTTCATAGGGTCTGTGGGCCAGTAAGTTGGCTTTCCTGTAGATATAACGTCACAGTTACATTCTCTAATAGCTGTTAATAGTTCTTTACCTTTAGTTGGAGTAAGTCTTGATCCCCAGTAGGTATTCTTAGCATTAAAATCACCTCCCAGTATAAATCTGTTGCCTAGTGCTTTCAGTATACTTTTGTACTGTTCAACTTTCAGCGCGTGCTTCGGTGGATAATAAATTGATGATAATGTTATAGGATGTCTTTTAGTTTTAAGTTGAATAGCTACAGCTTGAATGTGTTGTTCTTCAAACTTATGTGTTTCGTAATGGTAGATGTTATCTTTTATTATGATGGTGCTGCCTCCTCTTGCAGTATTATCGGGATGCAGTGCGTGATAAGTTTTATAACCTTTTAATTTGATGTAGGATTCACGTGTAAAATGTGATTCAGAGACCAAGCACACATCGATATTTTCTGTGTTTAGGACTACCTGAAGCTCATTTCGATGATGTAGTAGTCCATTAGCATTCCAGGCCATTATTTTTAGTGACTTGTTCATTATGAATGTTTTGCTGTAGCTATTTTAGTGCTATTTTCCAGTTTTTTCAACCTACTATCGAATGAGGTCATAAGAGACAAAATTTGATTTATTTTCTCGTCGATGTTGGAACTTCTCTGCTGGATTTATGGCTGTGGTAATCTCTGCTGCTGAGTTCCTTTGGTTATTTGAGCGTTCGTGATATTTTTAGTTACAGTTACATACGAGGCTTGCACTCAAATATCAATGCAGTCCACCACCACCTCGAAACTGCAAAACCGCACTTTCTGTTCCTCACGGAGACGCAGATTAAATGTCCAGCTGACGCAGCATATCTCGCTTACCCAGGCTACGTCCTCGAGCATCACTACAGGGCGCGAGCTGGAATCTGCATGTATGCTCGCGATGACATTTGTTTTCAGCGTCTCCGTGATCTTGAGGACCCCAAATTTTCCACCATGTGGGTTTTGGTGGAGACTGGTATGGAGAAAATTATCTATGCTGGTGTCTACCGTTCGCACAGCGGAGACGAGGAGGCAACTAGGCTCACAAACTATCTCAGTGAGGCGGCCGACGTAGCCCAACAACGGTATCCATCAGCTCAATTAGTGCTTCTGGGGGTTTTTAACGCCCACCATCAAGACTGGCTATACCCATACCAGAGCACAGACCATGCGGTCGAGAGATGCGCAAGCTTGCCTTGACGCTAGACCTCACTCAGCTGGTCCAGGAAGCACCAAGAATACCGGATGTTGATGGCCATACAGCCAATTGCTTGGACCTTCTGCTGACAACAGATCCAGACCGCTACTCGGTGTCGGTTTTATCACCCTTGGGTAGCTCCGACCACTGTCTGGTAAAGTCTGTATCAGTCTACTCCCCACCCGATCCCAGCCCGAAAGGGTCTCGGCGGGTATGGCGATACATGTCAACACTCAGCAGATTGGGATGAGATGCGAAGCTTTTTCGCGTCTTACCCTTGGCGGCAAGTTTGCTTTTCTTCGAGCGATCCCTCAACTTGCGCGGATGCTGTGACAGAAGTATTACGGCAGGGTATGAAGTATTACATACCTTTTTCTGACGTCCCTCTGGCCGGCAAAGCTCGCCCTTGGTTTAATTCCGAATGTAGAGATGCTGAAGCGTCAAAGCATAAGGCGTACTTAACCTGGGCTGATGCTCGAACCCGCAAAACTAGAGATGTTCGCGAAAGAAGAAAGCCTTTAACAAAGCCGCTAAGTCTTGCAAAAAGGCTCTCAAGAAGGCTCGCTTCGACCACATACGCCGAACTGGGAACAAACTTGCTTCTTACCCCTCGGGTAGTAAAGCGTTCTGGTCCCTGGCGAAGTCGATCGAAGAGAACTTCTGCCGTCCCTCACTGCCTCCACTGCTGAAACCCGACGGATCACTAGCTCACACCGCTAAAGAGAAAGCAAATCTATTTGCTACTCTGTTTGCGGAATCTTCACGTTTAGATGCTGACAATGCTGTACCTTCTAGTTTGCCATCATGCGGGACGTTTATGTCGGAAATCCGCATACGACAAACCGAAGTGCGCAAAGCGTTGCGCGATCTGTGAATAAAGCTAGTGGACCAGACGGTATACCAGCTATAGTCTTGAGGACGTATGCGCCTGAGTTGACTCCTATTCTGACACGTCTATTTCGCTTGTCTTTGGCGACTGGTCAAGTGCCTAAGTCTTGGAAGCAAGCTAACGTGCAACCCGTGCCCAAAAAGGGTAGTCGTGCTGACCCTGCCAATTACAGGCCCATCTCAGTCACTTCCATACTCTGTAAGACTATGGAACGTGTACTGAACCACAGGCTCCTAACATACCTAGAAGCAAACGATGTCCTCAGTGACCGACAGTACGGGTTCCGCCGAAACCGGTCTACTGGGGACCTTCTAGCGTATGTCACTCAAATTTGGAGCGAGGCCATTGAGAATCATGGAGAGGCGCTTGCCGTCTCTCTCGATATCTCTAAGGCCTTTGACAGGGTATGGCACGACAGCCTTATTAGCAAGCTTCCTTCATACGGCCTCCCCACTGGTTTTTGTGTCTGGATATCAGATTTCTTGAGGGAACGGTCTATTTGTGTGGTCATTGATGGCTACTCGTTCGACCAATTGGCTATAAATTCCGGTGTTCCTCAAGGGTCGGTACTCTCTGCAACGCTTTTTCTGCTGCATATTAACGACCTGCTAAAACCTGGTATTTTAGGGTATGCAGTTGACAGCACCGTTGTGGAGAGTTATATGTCTAGTGCACGAGCCAGTACAGTACAAATCCAGTCTCATAGAGAAGCGATGGTTCAGCACTTAAACTTATCCTTAAAGGCAGTCTCCGATTGGGGCGATGCCAATCTGGTTAAGTTTAATGCTTCTAAAACCCAGGCGTGTCTTTTCTCCGCCAAACGGAGTCCATTTCAACTGGCTCCTACTTTCAGGGATGTGTCCGTACCGATAAATGACCAACTTGAGCTTCTTGGCATCTCATTAACACCAACTCTCAATTTCGGCTCTTCTGCGGATTGAGTCTAAAGCCCAGTTAGCCTCCTAGAAAAAGCTTGGAATTTTATCTAAGGTGCGACAATACTTCACACCGGGACAGTTGCTCAATCTCTACCAAGCACAAGTCCGGTTGTGTATGGAGTACTGTTCTCACCTCTGGGATGGTTCTGCCAAATACCAGCTGCAGACACTGGAAGCTATTGAGAGGAGAGCCAAGAGGCTCATCAACGACGACCAACTAGTAAGCAAAAGACTCCAGAGTCTCGAGCATCGTCGCAAGGTCGCTTGTTTGTCGGTTTTTTATCGGGTTCATTTCGGAGAGTGTGCATCGGAACTTCATAACTTGATTCCGCCATCCCCTTTTTATAATCGGACTAGCAGGGATACTAAGAGGCGCCATCGCTACATGGTGGATTTACCATTTACGCGTACAAAGCGATTCGATTCTTCTTTCATCATACGTACTGCCAAGGAATGGAATTCCCTGCCCGAGTCTGTGTTTCCGATTAGATACAACATAGGGGTCTTCAAGTCGCGAGTGAATAGGTATCTTTTGGGTAAGCGCGCTACATCATCGACCGCATCGTCACTTAACATCAGGTGAGATAGTGCTCAAACGATACCCATTTTCACATAAAAAAAAAAAACGTTTTGTACCGCAATGGACTTTTTGGTTTTATTTACAATTGAAGCCTGCGGCGTGGTGGAAGGTGCGACATTTTTCTTTATTTGCTTATTTTATAAGCTTTAGAGTTCTTTGGCTACTATAAACCCTCTATAGTCAGCAGGGTGCGGTTCACCACAGTGAACACATTTAGGTTTAGAATCTGCTGGCTTATTACAGTCTCTGGTCAGATGCTTGCCCGTGCATTTCACGCATCTTGGCTCCTTAGAGCAGTACTTTTGCGTGTGCCCATATGATTGGCAACGCTTGCATTGAGGGAGAAGTCTGGAGGTTTTAATAAGTTCAATCTCCACTCTGCATCCTAAGATTGTTCTAATGTTGTAAATTTTATTTATATCCTCTTCTTTTTCGAATGAAAGTAGAAACATATTTAGCGGTTCCTTATTCTTCCAGCTAAGCTTATTGACAGCATTTTGTATTTTAAATCCGTTGAGAGTCAAATCACTTACAATTCTATCTGGTTTGCACGTAGAATGTAGATTTTTGGCCATAACTCTTATGGGTCTATCTTCCTTATTCTCGTAAGAATGCCAGTGGAAGTTTCCATCTGACAGCAATTTTGTAATAGCTCTGTACGAGTCTTCATTGCGTGCATTTATGTTAGCACATTCTCCATTCAATACTTTTATGGTGAACGCATCTCTCGGGGCGCTCGTGAGCAAACAGTCGTAAAACGCCTGATAGTTTCGGACATTCTCCACAACAATAGGTGGAGGCTGGGGAGGTTTTTTTACTTTTTCCTTGGTGGCCTCACTAGGAGGATCATCTTGCGTCGGGGAGGGAGACTTTAGCAACTTCCTTTTCTTCCTACTCTTTTCTCGCACCCACCCGGTTTCTCTCGCTAGTTCTTCTTCGTCAGTCTCGTACTGGACTGATGCTGAAGGTTCCTCATTACTTGGCTGTTGAGTTGGAGCAGTGTCGTATTGCTCCCGAACATGTTTCAGATGGCACTGAAGCTCGTGTATCTGATTTTTTAGGTCGCTAACAAGATCTTCTAATTTTATTCTTTGTCTTCTTTCGTCTTCAAAACAATTGTATAACAGTTGTTCTGTCTCGGTTGTTAAAGTTATCTTAGCAGGAGAAGCCATGATTATAAATAGCTTCGCCTTAACATTTGTTTACACAAAATGTACGTGTTTCAATCACTACGCGAATCTGGGTCATCGCGGTGACCATATAAACAATACACTCGCGATGGCTAAGTAGGCTGCTGCGTCAGCGCCTTACCCGAGCGGACTAGAGCAAGTGCAACACGAACGCGACCTTTCTCTGCGGAAGTAGCAAACTCACTGACAATGGAATAGTGCAGGACAAAAATGTCTTTTAGGTGAGATTATAGAGCTTAAAATTTCTGACCGGAAATCAAAATTAAAACATATTTACCAATATCGGTCAATTCTTGGTCAGAAGTGTTGTTAGTAGGTTTCCTTGACTGACTGTAATTTGATCTTGTGTTGTATTCCGAAACCGGTACCCAGTCCAGAGAAGTCTGAAATGAATAGGAAATTAGTTTACCCACACAAAACATAAGAAGATATTATTATATGGTAAAAATACTCAAATGCTACTAGGGAAATTCCTTACTAAATATAAAAATTGGAGCCATCATAAATGAAAGTATAACATACCTTCTTGAGACTAAATTTAGAAAAACAAGCACCCATATGGATTATTCCATGACTAGAGTCTTAGGACATGTGTCTATCAATAATTTAAGCTGTGATAATTGATTAACTAATATAAGAACAAGTCTGGCAATATAGTATATATGTGGCAGTATAGTATGTCTAGTTGAAGACTGCACAGAGTTGGCAGATGTTCAAATTACAAACTCATGATTCCAAAAATAAATCTCACACATGTTTCCGGAGCAAACTTCACACTGGAAGCTTGCTTGCACCAAAACAAATATGAACTTTACTATTTTCTCAGTAAGTAAAGTAAAATAATGTTAAAATTATTTTAAGCTGCATACTGCACATAAATACATCTTTTAAATTGTTTGTTTTGTTCAATATGTACTTTTATTTCATAATCATAATCATAATCAATAGTTATATTTTATTAATACTACTACTATTACTACTATTTATTGTCAGCAATTTGTCTTACTATTGTATTAAATATTACACTAGCTGATACCCGTGACTTCATTCACATACACCAAGATTTTAATAGTCTATGTTCATGCTCATGCCATAAAGTATCGACCAGTCAATCATAGCTATTAGTCGAGTCGATCATGGCAAGGCAAAAAACATATAAGTACTTAGTCCAGTCGATCGTAACAAGGCAAAAAACATATAAGTACTTAAGTTTGGTAGATCGCACAGGGTTTCGTCACTAAACAGTAGATCTTGCATCTTATCAAGTTGACCACCCCTGCTATAGTACTTAACTATGCCACAATAATAATGAAAAGACTAAGAAAGAAATTTCATTAAAAGGTTATAATATAATGCTGTTTGTTCTAGCTTGCTCACATAGCAAAAGAAAAAAATACCGCATGAAATGTGCTTCCAACTGGACTGACAAATTATTGATTAAAAGAGAACACAAAAACTGGGACTGGTCAGAGTTAAATATTATATTTCTTATGGAAATATCGGATTATCTAAAATAAGGTATCAGATTTCTTATTCAACTGCATTATCAACTTGCTTTTTTATAGACATATCTAGTAAAGAAAGGCTTCTTACCGATACTAAATTAGTAGTCATGTCTCTCCGTGTCGGCGTTACAGCTTCTTGAGGGACATTACAATTATTTCTTACTTTTGTCTTGGGTATGGTGCCCGTATGATTGGGATTCCTTCCGTTGTTCCCAGGAGCCATAACATTTAGTTTTTCTGTTTCACACACTTACAATTATTCATTACAGCGAAAGTATTATAATATAAGCAGAGAATGCCGAAAATATGTTTACAAAACTATCGAATTATCGAAGGCGCTATTATTGATAGGAACATTTTATATCAATGAAGAACTATATCATATACCCAAAACTAAAATATTATTTAATATCAAATCATCTACATGCATGCGATTTTTTGTATTTAATAAAATTTCAGAGGGAGGATTCTTTTCTTCCTTTTCTACGCTTTCTTTTCTTTTTTCTGCACTTCACAGATTTTTTTCGAATGGCTGAATGAAATGAAATCACACCACAGATTATCCACACTCCAGAGTGTGAAGTGAACATTGAACAATCTCATGGTTTTCCATACATCACAACTGACCGCGGCATGACCGCAGACCGCGCCAGTGTGTCCGGCGCTTGAAGAGCACTTGAGTTCAGAGTTGACCCTTGAGCAGGCAGTGAGTGAGCTGACACTGACACTGCTAAGCTGGCAGTCAGACTTCTTTTTTACGGTTCCGTATCCAAAGGGTAAAACGGGACCTTATTACTAAGACTCCGCTATCCGTCTGTCACCAGGCTGTATGTCATGAACCGTGATAGTAAGACAGTTGAAATTTTCACCACTATAACAACAAATTCTAAAAAATATTTTATTGTTTAAACAACAAATGCTTAGACGATATGGTCAAAGAACAAATGTGATGTTTTTTGTCGTTTTTGATAAGGGCAACAAGTACACGCTTGAAATATTCACAAAATATTGAGATATATTATTCACTTTATATTTAAATAGATATTAATATTTATATTATGAGCTTGAACTGTCCCACTGCGGGGCAAGGGCCTCCCTCCCTTTCTTCCACGTCTCGCGATTTTGGGCTATTGTGGTCCAATCTGTCATGTATGAGTCCAGATCGTCTTGCCATCTCCGTCGATGTGTGCCACGAAGCCTAGGGTATAAGTGAGCGATGTGGAGGTAGAATATGTCCAAGACATATTCTACCTCCACATCGCTTTTCATCTATCTCGGAGTCTCGTTCCAAACGAGACAAGATAAAGAAGTTGCTAAACGCACTGAAAACGCCTCGAAGAGCTATTGGGCGATGAAAGCTCTTATAAAGGGTACACTCCCTCTTTGCCTAAAGCGAAAACTAATGGACATATGTATACTTCCCGTCCTCACATAGGGAGCCCAAACATGGTCTTTGACTGCTCGTCAGAGGTCCGCCCTCGAGGTTTGACAGCGGGCAATGGAGCGCAGTATCTTTGGAGTAAAACTAACAGACCTAATAAGAAACACCATATTGCGCTCACAGACCAGAATAATTGACGTAACTCACAAAGCTGCCAATTTGAAGTGGGATTGACCAAATATATATAAAAAAAATTAAATAACATTAATATTTATGGAGGGCTCCCATACAACAAATATGATTTTTTGCCGTTTTTATAGATAATGGTACGGAACCCTTCGTGCGCGAGTCCGACTAGCACTTGGCCGTTTTTTTTTAGTTTCATATTGCTCCACACGATTAATGCATTTAGCCAGAGTCAGGTATTAAAATGCTTCAATTTTATGTGAATTCAAGTCATATATCGATCATTCATCATATCAAGTTGAAGTCATAGTACAAGTAATACCTTAATACCCTCAGTTTTTCTTACTTCAGAATTTTTGAGCGAACGCAAATACTGTTTTTCAACATTGTGCATAGAACTCTACGTCTACGACCACAGACCTGCTACATATTAAACTCGATCGCGTACACCGGCCCCCATGAGAACGACCTTGAACGGAATTTGTCCCTTTCTTTTGTATGGACACTTATATATACCATACGTATACCATACATACAGTATAAAACATATATTGGACTATGAGGTTGTTAGACAAGGAAACACTCCCACCCTGGTGTCTCTCAATTGGGCCGTTTTGTTCTACAAAGCAATGACAACCTTATCTAAAGCATACGGATTAAATTGAATTTTTCAAAACATCTGCAGTGCACTATCATTTTTATTACGTCTCTGTCATCTTTTACACACACCTTTTTTTTTTAATTTTAATAATGGCTCCTTACGATTAGTGTATTTAGCCAGTGTCAAGTAATAAAATTCTTCAAGATTTTGTAAGTTCAAGTAATAATACATACATTGCAAGTTAAATAAAAGCTTGTAATATAAATAGGTCAGTCACATTTCAGGTGAAGTTGAAGCTGTGGGCCGCTCCCACATAATATAATTATTAAAATGTATTTAAATAAAAACATTTAAATATTTAAATAGTAAACTTAAAAATAAAAATATATAAAACAATAGGTAGGAAATGCTATCAACTTACTAAATTCAAAATTATATTTACAACTTAAACTTAACTTAATAAACCTTTAATTAATAATAATAATTTACACTTAATACATACTAAAAGATAAATTACTACTACATTCTACATAAAATATTTCGTACACAAACACTCGAGTGCCATGCATTGGAAACGAGCCTTTCTTATCTATCGGTGCGGACGCTTTTGTCCAGGCGCGCCGCAGATTAAGAAATAGTAGTCGTCCCCGTCAAGCCACTGTCACAGATAGCGTACTAGTTAGTAAGCAACTTTATATTGTATGAAGTTCGGTGATAAGGCTAGGCACGGGAGCCCAGCAGTTGAGAGTTAGCTTCAGACCGGAATAATAACCACGCGCTCGCGCCGATTTAAGGAACCGCACTTATTTATTCGCCTAATATTAGCAAGTTATTGTAATCATCGCTGTATATGACTCAATACAAGTGTACGAGTGAAGTGTGGAGTTTTCCTCGTACCCATACACCTTCTAATACCTTTAAATCAACGGAATAACTGGCGAAGCCAAGAGATGCGCGCCCGCGCACCCCATCACACGCTGGCCACACATTCGTATAGTGCTAGTGAATTAGGAAGTGCTAAATCACATCGCGAAAGTGAACCTTTCGTCACCACGCGATCGTCGAAACCGGCGAAAATGCGCGTTTCCACTGACTCCGTACGGCACGATTTGTCGTCGTCCGATTTTCGGAAGTTGAACCTGAAGGTGCCACCGTTCTCTGCTGACGACCCCGAGATATGGTTTGCCCTACTAGAAGGTCAGTTTGAAAGCTACGGTATAACTGGAGATGCGGTGAAATTTAACAATGTCATCACCAACCTCGACGTGAGTACGGCCAAAACAGTGAAAGATATTATTATCAGCCCTCCGTTGAATAAGAGGTACGACAAACTGAAAAACGTACTTATTAAACGTTTAGCCGACTCACAAGAGCAGAAATTTCGCCAACTTCTGTCAAACGAACAGTTAGGTGACAGGAAGCCCTCACAGTTCCTGCGACATTTGCAAGATTTGGCGGGCCCTGACGTCCCTGAAGATTTTTTAAAGACGATTTGGAGCAATCGATTGCCGAATAATATTCAGACTGTGTTGGTAGCTCAACCCACGCAGTCCCTGGAGCAGTTGTCAGACCTGGCCGACAGAATTCAAGAAATCACTTTGAATCGTGACGTCGCTTCAACGTCGAGTGCCGCACCATCAAAGGAGATTGCAGAGCTGAGGAAGACCGTGGAGCGTCTTTCGATCAAGCTGGATGAGCTGTCACGTCATCCATCGTCGTACTCCAGCGAGCGTTCGAGACCGCGACAGCAACGTCGTTCTCCCTCTCGCCAGCGCACCCTGTCCAACTGGAACTACCGCAAGCATCCCCTCTGCTGGTACCACTGGAAGCACGGGGACAGCGCGACTCGGTGCATCAAGCCCTGCGACTTCGGGAAGGCGGAAAACTTCAAGGGCAGTCGCTAATGGCGGCTGACGATTGCCAGGTTTCCAAGGGTCGCCTCTTCGTTACCGACCGCATCTCCAACACCCAGTTCCTGGTGGACACTGGTAGAGACCTCTGCGTGTACCCACGAGCTGCACTACGAGAGCGTCGTAACAGGATGGACTACGAGTTATGCGCAGCTAATGGGACCAACATCGGAACCTACGGATACCTGGAGCTTAATCTCAATTTAGGTTTAAGGCGCGATTTTCCGTGGCGTTTCGTGGTTGCCGATGTGACTAAAGCAATAATTGGTGTAGACTTTTTGAGTTTCTATAATTTGGCCGTAGATTGTCGCAAACAACGCCTCATAGATAATACGACTACCTTGTGCTCAAACGCTGTTTCCGCGAATACTGATATTTTTTCTGTCAAGGCTTGGACGGGCGACACTAAATATCATTCAATTTTAAATAATTTTCCTGAGATTACTCGCCCTTTAGGCAAACCATCAGTTCCAATGCACAGCACAAAACACTTCATCCGCACTACACCCGGGCCGCCCATTTCATGCACACCGCGCAGACTCACACCCGACAAACTTTCAATCGCGAAAAAAGAATTTGACGTCATGCTTAAAAGTTAGGTACAGCGCGTTCTGTGGATAGTCCATGGGCATCACCATTACACCTCGCGCCAAAGAAGGACAATGGTTGGCGTCCCTGCGGCGACTATCGAATGCTAAACGCACGCACTATCCCAGACCGCTACCCTATAAGACACATACATGACTTCGCTCATAGTATATCTGGTTGTGCCGTCTTTTCTAAAATCGATCTAGTGAAAGCGTACCAACAGGTACCAATAAATGAGGAAGACATTCCGAAGACCGCCATTTCAACCCCGTTCGGCCTATTTGAATTTCCGTACATGACGTTCGGGTTACGGAACGCAGGCCAAACCTTTCAAAGGTTTGTGGACGAGGTTACCAGAGGTCTTGATTTCTGCAACTGTTACATAGATGACTTTTTGGTCTTCTCGAAAACAGAGGCAGATCACGTGACCCACCTTCAGCAGCTTTTCACTCGCATGAAGGAATATGGCATTCTCGTCAACACGGCGAAATGCGTCTTCGGCGTTGCAGAGGTATCTTTTTTAGGCTACCACATCTCTGCAAATGGTACGAAGCCCACGGACGCAAAGGTTGAAGCTATCAATAGTTTCCCCGCGCCCAAGACAGTAAGAGAGCTACGGCGATTCTTAGGAATGCTTAATTTTTACAGACGGTTTTTACTAAACGCTGCTAAAATACAAGCACCCCTAAACGAACTGCTCACAGGCTCTGTCAAGGCTTC
This sequence comes from Cabera pusaria, assembly GCA_954871355.1. Lineage (NCBI taxonomy): Eukaryota > Metazoa > Arthropoda > Insecta > Lepidoptera > Geometridae > Cabera > Cabera pusaria. Next base: position 14,033,626 of record OX940888.1, read on the forward strand.
ACATCCAGTCAACTTGATTGGAGATACTCTATTGGCTTTCAACCAATGTAAAGAAAGCTTAGCCAATGCTGCATTACTCGCTCACCCAGATTGTCAGGCCAAACTCGCACTTGTAACAGATGCATCTGACTTGGCAATAGGTGCAGTTGTGCAACAATTTGTGAAGGGATCATGGCAACCTCTCGCGTTCTTTTCGAGTAAGCTGAGCCCGGCTCAACAAAAGTATTCACCATACGATCGCGAACTTCTGGCCATTTACGAAAGCATAAAATACTTTCGCCATATGCTAGAGGCCAGACATTTCGTAGTGTATACTGATCATAAGCCACTCAGCCACGCTGTCGCAGAACGCAAAGCGAACTGTTCACCTCGTCAGTTTCGCCACCTTGACTTTATCGCGCAGTTCACCACTGATATTAGACATATAGCTGGTCGAGATAATGTCGTGGCTGACACTTTGTCTAGAATCGAGGAACTGCAGACACCAATCGATTTAGCCTTGCTCGCCACATCCCAGAACTCTGATGATGAGTTGGCTCAACTCCTCAGAGGTGAATCTTCACTCCAATTGGAAAAACTTAAATTTCCCATCTCCAATGTGGAAATGTATTGTGACACGAGCACCACATACCCAAGGCCTTTCGTGACCAAGCCTTTTCGAAAGCAAGTTTTCGACAGCCTTCATAATCTTAGCCACCCCGGTATAGACGCTAGTGCTAAATTAATAGCTCAGCGATTCATTTGGCCCGGGGCACGTAAAGACTGTCGAGAGTGGGCACGAAAATGCATAGCTTGTCAACGCGCCAAGGTTACTCGCCATGTGTCATCTCCTTTGGGCACATTCGACCTACCTCGCGCACGATTCGCATTTATCCACGTGGACATTATCGGACCGCTACCTTCATCACAAGGCAATCGTTACTGCCTCACGATAGTAGACCGATTTACACGCTGGCCTGAAGTTACGCCAATGCCAAACCAGACAGCCGAAACTGTCGGCAAAGCGTTGATGTCATGGATATCCAGGTTTGGATCTCCAACTGACATCGTAACTGATCGCGGTGGATCGTTTGAATCGGCGCTTTTCCAATATCTTGGAAAAATGATTGGATTCAAACATCGCAGAACAACCGCGTATCACCCAGCGTGTAACGGCCTAGTGGAACGTTTCCACCGTCAGTTGAAGGCAGCGATAATGTGCCACGCGGACTGCAACTGGGTTGACACATTACCACTGGTGCTATTGGGCATAAGAAGCGCTTATAAAGAGGATCTGCAAGCCTCTTCAGCCGAGTTCGTGTATGGTGAGCCATTACGCATGCCTGGAGAATTCTTTCAAGCAGCTGCTCCCGAAAGTACTGACACATCAGACTTTACAACTCGCCTGCGGAACTTTGCCGCAAAGCTCAAGCCCTCGCCAGCCGCTCGTCACAATAAAGACAAAATCTTTATTTTTAAAGATTTGACAACATCGAGTCACGTATTTTTACGGGTCGATGCATTGCGAGGATCATTACAACCTCCTTACACCGGCCCTTACGAAGTGCTCGAGCGAGGTGACAAAACTTTCAAGTTATCTGTAAAAGGGAAAACAGTAACCGTGAGTATAGACCGGCTTAAACCGGCATATACGTTGGTTGACCCATCTCCCTCACCGATTTCTACCCCCACTCCTATTCTACCTGATCCCATTCAAATACGACAACAGGATGTCCATGTCCCGGGACCAGACACGTCAGACCGACAAGACTACGTAAAACGTACACGTTCCGGACGAGTAGTTAAGTTTCCCGATTACTATCGACCGTTATGACGGTCTCTGGAGGGGGAGTGATGTGGGCCGCTCCCACATAATATAATTAATAAAATGTATTTAAATAAAAACATTTAAATATTAAAATAGTAAACTTAAAAATAAAAATATATAAAACAATAGGTAGGAATTGCTATCAACTTACTAAATTCAAAATTATATTTACAACTTAAACTTAACTTAATAAACCTTTAATTAATAATAATAATTTACACTTAATACATATTAAAAGATAAATTACTACTACATTCTACATAAAATATTTCGTACACAAACACTCGAGTGCCATGCATTGGAAACGAGCCTTTCTTATCTATCGGTGCGGACGCTTTTGTCCAGGCGCGCCGCAGATTAAGAAATAGTAGTCGTCCCCGTCAAGCCACTGTCACAGATAGCGTACTAGTTAGTATGCAACTTTATATTGTATGAAGTTCGGTGATAAGGCTAGGCACGGGAGCCCAGCAGTTGAGAGTTAGCTTCAGACCGGAATAATAACCACGCGCTCGCGCCGATTTAAGGAACCGCACTTATTTATTCGCCTAATATTAGCAAGTTATTGTAATCATCGCTGTATATGACTCAATACAAGTGTACGAGTGAAGTGTGGAGTTTTCCTCGTACCCATACACCTTCCAATACCTTTAGATCAACGGAATAACTGGCGAAGCCAAGAGGTGCGCGCCCGCGCACCCCATCACACGTTGGCCACACATTCCCGCCATAAAGCCATTGTCTATTTCACGTTCCCACCAAAACTCAGACAGATTAATTTTTTACAAGCTTTATCTCTATTTCACGGCGAATTTATTTGTCCGTCACAAATCTTGCGATTGATTTTAGAGCGACTTCAAGGGATTCGATTGAGCTGAAATTTTGTACATGTGTAAATCGCGTGACAATGCAATATTATGATGACATTGTGCTGATCTGCACCCGTATCACGAAAACCATTGAATGAACGAAATTTACTAAATGACGGGGACGGAGCTATACAGCCTACATAGCTGCGTCCCCGTCATTTCGTTCATTTCCTTTATTCAATGGGTTTCGTGATCCCCCTGATGATGGAGCTGGAAGGCGGCCAAAGGAACTCCCAAACCACACATGTTATACCCGTCGTGTTTGGGCTCGTTGGATTTGTCTTGACTAATAGGGAATATGCATTTTTTTTTTAAATATTTTTATTTCACTCATTACATCCATATAACACAATAAAAAAATAAAATACTACTGGAATTAGTCTAATTATTTTTTAAATAAACATTTAAATATACAAATAAATTTGAGCAGTTTAAACGCCATCTTTTCCCGGGCTCTTTGGTAATACATTGTGACGTCACGCACTTAAAACTAGCTTTTTTTTCTTTAACTAAGAATCCGCGCGATTATTGTGTTTAGCCAATGGCATGTTTTTTTAGGGTTCCGTAGCCGAATGGCAAAAAACGGAACCCTTATAGATTCGTTATGTCTGTCTGTCTGTCTGTCTGTCTGTCTGTCCGTCCGTATGTCACAGCCATTTTATTCCGAAACTGTTAGGACTACAGAATTGAAACTTGGTAGGTAGATGTATTCTGTGAACCGCTTTCCGATTTTTATACAAAAATAAAAAATATAAAAGTTTAAGGGGGGGCATCATAGATCCCATACATAGAACTGAATGAAAAAAAAATTTTTTTCTTCAAACCTATACGTGTGAGGTGTCTATGGATAGGTCTTTAAAAATGATATTGAGGTTTCAAAAATCATTTTTTCTCAAAGTCAATCATTTGAAAGATAGGCGCGCCTAAAGTGGTAAAATGTGTGTCCCCCCCCCCCCTCTAACTTTTAAAGTATGGGAGTGAAAAATCTAAAAAATATATATGCTGTAGATTTCAATAAAAACTATCAACGAAAATTGGTTTGAACGAGATACAGTCAGCAGTTTTAGAGATATGGCGACCGCAAAGATAACTTTGTTTTTCATACAAACACTATGAAAAACAAAGTTAATTTTGTAGTTGCGAAAAATCAAAGTTATATTATACTCTAGTGTGTTACGGAACCCTACGAGTGCGAGTCCGACTTGCACTTGGCCAGTTTATTTTTAATTGTACAATTTCACAAAACTCGTACTCATTTTTATCTACATTAAATGATTAGTAATATACATTTTTGCACAATAATAAGCGGCAAACACAATATTCCAAATATTGTATGCAATATAATGCAAAATAAATACAATAAGACCACGCCATACATTTATTTTTATGTTCCCGCGCTCAATGTTTCTATCACGTGGAGTTGTGCGTAATGACGTCAACTTTCGATTCGACCAATGGTACTATACATATAGTAGACTAGCAGCCCGCCCCTGCTTCGCACTGGTAGAACATATATGCCTACAAAATTTGCATCAGTTTGTTGCATCGAATATAAAATATGAACATATTTAACAACCATCGTCATATTTCATCCAATGTATACAAAACCTTAACGGATTATGCACCTAAACCTTCCTCATAAACACTCTGGCTATTGGTGAAAACCGCATGATAATCCGTTCAGTAGCTATTGAGATTATTGCGAACAGACAGACAGACGCAGTGATGAACTTTGTTTTATAATACTTACGTATTGATATTGGACGGCCCTTTGGCGTAAAGGATAGTTACCCTGATTCTGACCCGACGGTCGTTGGTTTTAATCCTAGCTATATACCTACCAATGAAAGTTTTATGTGCATTCATGAATCATAGGTTTTCGTACAGTGGTAGTGGAATCATTAAATCTACCAAAAAGTACCTTACCACCAAGGAGTACATCTGCCGCCGTAACCTTACGGCGTTCCCCGACGCAAAATGTAGGGGTAATATACGCTTAACGTGTGTATTTGTGTGTCTGTCTGTAGCATCTTAGCACCTAACCGGATGAACCGATTTTGTTTTTATTATTGATAGTTTTTTTTTGTTTGATAGATGTCTTCATCGAGAGTTTTCTTAGCTTTGATTCATGAAAATTCGTTCAATCGTTATAACATTATGAGCTTTTTTCTAGTTAATTGCGCTGTGAAATCAACTTTCATAGGTCTGATCAATTCGAAAATCTTCTTCTTCAACGATATTGTAAGAACATGGAAGCCTCCTGGACTCTACAGAATACTCAAATCCTCACTAACTTACAGCTCAGATTTTAAATGTCGTGTTTAGAGTCATTGGAAAAAGCTATTATACATAGATCAGTCGGGGTGGTTTAAAATATTATATTATTATATATATAGATGAATATTAATTTTTACAATAGATCATATTATTATACTATATTGACTTCAAATTGATTGTGATCGGTGGGGATCTACAGCATAGCTAAGCCTATAATAATATTTTCGAAGTAACTATGACCTATCTGTGGTTTCACTGCAAATATTTTATTAATTTTGCGATGAGTGTATGTGAAATTCGTGATATCTTCTAGAGTTTTCATTTGAATTATATACTGTAAAGGACAATTTTAATCTATAATATGTGGCCAAGCTAATTAACGTAATTATTTGGATAAGGATTAATACTATATACTTGAAAATAGCCTTGGAAGTTATGTAATAATTTTTAACAAAAATTTTAAGATTAAAATAGTTACTGTGAGTCAACCTTAAGAGATAGACATATGCTGTCGCGGACTTTTTTGTAGGTCTTATTAAGTTGTACAACTCTTGCATAGAAAATATTTTTCTATCTATTTTCAATTAAGCAGCGTTCGTAAGAAACGTGTTTTTTCGACCGTTTATTTGCCGACTTAGGTTGCAAATTAGGTCTCCACGACCTTTGATTTAAACGGGATAATATATAGCCTATTTTCATTCCGAAAGTCCATTCTATGTATTAGTGAAAGAATTTTTTAAATCGGTTCAGTAGTTTTTGAGCTTACTCATTACAAACATACAAAAATACAAAAATACAAATGTTCTCTCTTTATAATATTAGTATAGATAACATACATAGCCATGGATTATTATACCTTCTCTATGTACATAGCACTATATAGCAAGCAGTAGCAGGTTGTTAGACAAGGACACACTCCCACCCTGGTGTCTTTCAATTGGGCCGTTTTGTTCTACAAAGAAATTACAACTTTATAGTTAAAGCAAACGGATCAAATTGAATTTGTCAAAACATCTGCAGTGCACCGTCGTCGTCTATGATCACGTCGGTTGATTTGACTTTGACAGTTGATCATTGAATGAACAAAGTGAACGAAATGACGGGGACGCAGCTATGTAGTCTGTATAGCTCCATCTCTGTCATGTTCGTTCATTTCAATTCCTGTCAAACTTCGTGATAGGGGGGCTGCAGGCCTATCACGAAATTAGGCTGAATGAACGAAATTAACTTAATGACAGGGACGCAGCTATCTAGGCTGTATAGCTCCATCTCTGTCATGTTCGTTCATTTCAATCCCTATCAAAATTCGTGATAGGCCCCCTGGTATGTAAAAGCCTGTCTTTGAAAAGTTTTTTTTAAATATTACTTGTTTTAGTTTCATTATGGCTTCACACGATTAATGTATTTAGCCAATAGCCAGTGTCATGGATAAAATTCATCGAGTTTTATGTGTGTGTGTTCAAGTCATCGACGTCATAGCAATTAGACCCCGCTTGAAAGGCGAGCACTTTCCGCTAAATCATCGGAGTTATAAGTCTTATATAAATCGACGCCTACAAACGCGATGTAAGTTTCGACCAGTACGGTGACCTGGGCCCCTAGACAAAATTCAATTTCCTGTTTGCCTTCACGCTAACGTAAGTTCAAAATGTATGGGAATGACATTTTTGTTGCGGAAACATAAATGTCATTCCATACATTTTGAACTTGCGTTAGCGTGAATGAAAACAGGAAATTGGATTTTGTCTAGGGGCTCTGTAAACATCTCTGCGCTCAGATACTTAAATTTCTTGAAAAGTCGTTGTGACGGCTCCTTGTAGTGTAAGATGGTGTGGAATAAAAATATATACGGTCGAATTGAGAAACCTCCTCCTTTTTTTTGAAGTCGATTAAAAACCAGTACAAACTCAAATTTTCAGGCAAACGGTATAATATTTCACCGGGAAGTTAATAAATGTATCAAGTGGCTACCTATTCGCCTTCGCCGGAATACACACATACTTTCACTTCTTTTTAATATCCTATTTAATCCTTCTTCTCCTAGTTACCTAAAAGAACTTTTAGTTTTTCTTCAGTCCTCCAATTCTCATATTCATATATTTATTCATAATTCACATTACAAGTCATTCATATAATATAGATAGCCTTCTCATCCAATTCACATTCATTTGATATTAATTTATTATTAAAAAATAATAATAATAAAAGGCATAAAGCCGCTAGTAGCGTTTAGTGAAAGTGCAGCACACCTCTCAACACCCTTAGCTATCCACGCCAATGTTGCCCCTCGGCGCCGACATAACGGTCCGCCTTTATGGGAGGTCCATTCAGTGGGTGGCAAGTCACCACCCGCCTAAATATTTTGTAATGAGGCATAATTGGCGGGTGCCGTACCTCATCCCATAGACCAGCAAACCGACATTAATCAGCTCACCCAATAGTCTCATAATATAATGTACCATCTTTTTATAATATAGTTTCCCATATCTCCTCCTCATCCATTAATAATACCTAAGTAAACATTGTAAAGGGCCTCTTGATGTTGGCTTCGGCTCCATCAATACCCTCCAAAAGACCGGGCGTGTACGACCCGTGAGTTAAATTGAACAAACAAGAAACTAAATTATTATTAACCATATTTTTTTTAAAATGTCAATGAGGTTATTACTGCAGTATCAAATAAATTGTAAAAATATTATAATTTGCATTCAGCAAATTCATCAAAGCTATAGAACGTCGACTGCTCGATAAGCCAGTATTTTTGAAATTATTGATTCAGGTAGTTTATTGTAAACTGCTGGTCCCATAACATGAGTCACCTTGGATGTTTTTGTGAATGTCCGAGTCTCTGCACGTAGCTTGTCCCTGCCACGGGTGTGGTGATCGTGCACGCTACTGCCTTTTGTGCAAGTTCAAGAGTCTAGGTTCATCCTAGCGTACACAGCTACTTGAAATACAACAAGCGCCGGCAGCGTTAGAATGCCTAGCCTAGACTCTTAAAATATGGTGGCGCGGAGACATCCTGCGGAATTTTGGCGAGTGCTCGCACGGCGCGTTTCTCCATTCTGAATGCTCGCTGCCAGTCCGCAGAACGCCCCCATATCGGTACCATATTGGAGGAGTGCATGTACGGTCGCGAAATAGCAGGAACGTGCCACCCTCGCAATACGACTCGAGACACCCTGCGGAGCGCGAAGCACGCACTTCCCAATTTGCCGCATATTTTTTTAATGTGGTCTTCCCACTGAAGCCCCGCATTTAACTCAAAACCTAAGAAAGTTGTCGATCGAGCTTGTGTTATCTTAATATTGTTCAAAAACACTGTCAAGGGTCGATACGGTCGTCCTGACAGGTTGAAATGAATAAAATGCGTTTTCGTTAGGTTGAGTGCAAGTCCGGAATGGACTTGCACTGACATACTCGTATATAGTACTCTGTGGTCCATTCGACTGGAACCATTCAGCAAGATGTGACGTAGTAGCGACTAGCGTTCAGCTCAAAGAGTAACATAATTAGGGTTTGCTCCCGGGAATTCCCGGTACTGGAAATCTCGGGAATTCCCGGGATATTTCATCTTCCTCAGTCCCGGGAAATAAAACCTTTTCCCGGGAATTCCGGTACTACAAAAAAATATATTAAGATATTTTTCTTTTTACTTTTTTATTGCTATTTACTTATATCTTAGTAAATAAACTAACAAAATTTTGATGTACTTTTATGTATAATAGTAAAACTGAGTTGGCATCATTGAAACTTTCTTATATCTTTGGAAACTCGGCTTAAGTGGGTCTCGTTCGTTGTATGTTTTCTTCTGTGGCAAAAATAATGTATGTCTGTGCTTTATGTAATAATAACTTCGAAAATACTACCATATCACACACAAATCACACCGTATCCTCTCTGAAACCCAGCCACTTTCAGCAGCTGGAATTCTTAGTCTTTGTGCAAGTCGGCTTGTGATAACTCTTGAAAACAGCTTATGGACGTGACTCAGTATTGAAAGAGGTCGGTAGGTCTTCAGAAGAAAGAGGTTTTCGCCCTTTTGAATAACCACATGATAACACTCGAAGTGTCGAACTCTAGAGGACGCTGACAAAGATACGCTGGAGCTCCTTAATTACAGGTTGTCCAGCAGCTTTCAGGAGCTCAGTAGTACCATCCTTACCAGTTATCATTATATATTTTTATGCATATAGAACCCGAAAAAATATCCTGCATATATCTGATGGATTGCGAAGAAGATTAAGGCCCAGTTTCATCGGTTTCAGATTTTTTTAGATAACTATCTGAGACATAACGCCATATAAAAGTTTCCAAAAATCTGTCAGAAAAGTTCTTAGTAGACAAGCCCTATGTGGCGAAAATCGCGGTGCTATTTTCATCTTCTGTACGCATTTCCAACAGCTACGTATGTTTCGCTAACGTTTTACCATAAGTATGTTTTTATTGTCTTCACATGGTAATATAATAGAAATTAATAAAACATTTAAGTCTATTTCGAGTTTCTGATATGTAAGAAACTGTGTTTCTGGTCTGTTAAGGTTTTTATTGAGACTGATTATTGAATTACATTGGGGTAATTTCGAGATTTTAATTTATTTTGCTATATATTGTTACATTTATTCAATGCAATTAATAATTTTTTTTCCAGTACCGAAAGTATCGAATTTCCCGGTATTTCCCGGTACTGGGTCTACTCCAGTACCGGGAAATACAAATCCAATTTTAGTACCGGTACTGCAAACCCTAAACATAATATTGGTTCAGCTTCTGCCTCGGCAAAGTAGTAGTGTTCTGTGGCTTCTGCTCGAGGAGATCTACCGAGGACGCCGTTACCACTTCTCTCTCGTTAAGGTCATCAGAGAATCTAATGCTTTCGTTTCCTAGTCATCACAGCACCTTTTATGAGAAATCTTTTGTTGTCAGGCTATGGAATGAACTTCCATTGGAAACCAAACAGTCACAACCTGATTCCACGTTTAAGTATCTTGCTAAACAGTAATAATTGTTGTATTTATTTGTCACTAATTCACTTATTTACATATACTTATAGTTTTATAGTTTTTTTTTAATCATTTAGGTAGTGTCAATTTAGATATATACCTACTTTTATTGATTTCTTTCCTTTAAAAACGTATTTACTATACCTATTTATTATGTATACTATATATCATAAATACATATATATAATTTGATAAATCACCATATAGAGGGTACACGCAAAAAATAAAAAAGAAGAGTAAGCGCCCTAATGAAATCTCACATGGTTTTGGCGGGAACGTGAAAAATGTGTGTGTTCTCAGTGTATTTTACCCTATTACTTGTGTTCTTCTGCAATAAATGTGGATCCACATTAAACCCAAATATTAATAATAAGGTATTTATTAATATTTCTGTGACATTCATTATACATTATAAGAAGCTACTTTTCTAACATACAATGCGACATTGTGAAGGCGCGACCACAAATCGCATATATATTATGTAGTATAATATGTCGCTATGTCGCATCGCAAGTCACAAAAAACCGGCCGGTAACTACCAAACTTCGAGCTTGGACTGGCGGCAAAGACATTACATATTGCATTGCATGCATGAAATTTCACTGTTTAATCGAACATCAAATCGAATCTCGAATGAAGTCACGGTTGCTGTTGCCGCGTCACCCGCTATCCCAAAGAGAATACAATTACTACGCGCTATGCTATCCCGCCAAGGCCCTAGCCGGCAAGTCGTGTTGAACTTTTTTAGTTCGCGTTCAGAGCTCGCTCTACCAAGCCGCGCTTGTTTCCGAAGTAGACAGGTAGTAAATAATAACAGTGTTGCCGTACGGTACTTGACCACTTTTCCTCCGTGTTTACATACAAGTGAATTTCTCATTGGATGTTTGATCATAACTTCAGGATTTGAATATTTTTGTAAATGTTGAGGTTGGTAAGTTAGTGTATTTATTATACTTACTAATAATATTTAAAATTAATTATAATTAAATATGCAGACTATGCAGTGTATTGGTTCCAGCGGCACACAATCGTACCTACCTATCTAAACCTATATTTTTGAAATCTAGTATTAATACTTATGTACATTTATTAGTTACCTACCTAGGTACTTAATGCATTAGATAAATTATAAATGTCCATTCTTCTTCTTAAAAAAATATATCATGTTGATGATGGTAGAGCTGATAAAAATGCCCAGTGCCCACCTAAGTCTATGTCAAAGAGAATATAATTGGTCTATGTAGAGCGATAATATACCTATGTCACTGTATCTAAATATATCTCATAACCACGGCTCATAATAATAAAAAAGCTAACAACGATTTATTAATTTTGTTTTGTTATTATCGATGATTAATTTTAAAATGCATTCGTTTGTTTTTAACCGACTTCAAAAAAAGGAGGAGGTTTCTCAATTCGACCGTATATATGTTTTATTTTTATTTTTTATGTTTGTTCGCGGATAACTTCGTAGTTTATGAACCGATTTTGATTATTATTTTTTTTGTTGGAAAGGAGATATCTCAAGTGTGGTAACATGGTAATTTTATCGAGGTCTGATAAAATATATGGAGATAAACACCTCAAAATTGGTACTGAAAATTAATAGCGCTGCATTGAAGTCGGTTCTTTTTAGTTTTATAAATGATTTTATTGAAGATCCAGAAAGCATAGGCTGAGTAAGCGCGGCGCGAGCCGAGCCGTGTAGCATCGTGGTAAAGCCGGTTGGACCGGTCCGCGTTTTGTTTTTGCGAGGGCATCTGAAATGCAATGCTCAACAAACCAACCATACGACGTGAAATTAAAGAATCTAAAATAGGAACAGCAATCTCAAAGTAGATTTAAAAAAAAATATATTTATATCCGTGTGCTCTTCTCCGCTCTACTAAAATATTTAAATAGGTACTTATTAAGTGTCTATTAATAACATACCTAGGTATATAGTAATCTGAATAACATCGTGCTCTGTTTCACCGATATACAACATTGAAAAATTTACTGTGTAAGGTCAAAGGGCCAAAAACAAGACTTTGGAAAGTCTTACTAACTACTAACTACTAACTACCAAATTTTTCTCATTTTCTTTTATCCGGACTCACTCCTTGTCCGATCTTACCAGAAAACACCTTACCAAGTTTGAGGTGTTTATCTCCATATCTCCAGAGATACTAAATATATCTCGATAAAATTTAAATGGGAAGTTTTGAGTAAATTAAAAGATTCCAACGAATTAAGAACCTCCTCTTTTTTTGTAAAGTCGGTTAATAATGGGTTGGCACTACAAGACCACTTAATAGAAATAAACGCTTCCCCACCGGGGGGTTATACAAAACATACATAAATATTGTATGCCCACATAATACCTAAAATAACAGGCATTGAGCGACACGACCAAGTCACAGAATATATAATAGTTACTACGTAAACCAAGTTCTCTATTTTCGCCCGCCCAAGCCCACGAGGCAGGCGGGAGCCGCAAGGAATAAATACCACCCTGTTTCACTCGGCTTGTGACACATTTTTGGGTGCGCCGACCTACATACAAGATTCTAATGTCCACTAACAAGTTAATTAATAAAAAAACTCAATGCTTTTAACGCCGCACCTTTTTCACTTACTTACCTCACTTTATCAAGCTTGAAGGACATGGCATGGAGGTAGGTAGTACATAGTACATACTTATAATTATTATTAGATATTGTGGTATCAATATAATTAATATTAGATATATTGACCAAACAGAGGCTTTAAAGTAGCGACTGAACCCGTGTGACACCTCTAATGTTGCGACGGTGAGCGCTTTCCATCAGGTAGGCTGTTTGCTTCTTTGCTATCTTTTTCATAAAAAATGTTATTAGTACCATTAGTGGCCTTAGTTTCTACTTTATATTTAAGATAGTTTAAAAACTAAAACAACCGACTTCCATGCCCCGCGAGTCAATTTCAGAGACTTTTATCATCATATCTCTGGAGATACTTATCAGATCTCGATGCTATTATAATAGGGCCAATGGAAATGTACCTTACCGATTAAAAAAAGAATCATTCAAATCGGTTGACATTTGACGGAGTAATCGCGTAACATACATACAAAAAAAACATACAGACGAATTGAGAACCTACTTCTTTTTGGGAAGTCGGTTGAAAAATAAAGATAGCACATGGCAGTTTAAAATATTATGCGTGCCCTGATGATGTCATGGATGCCGTCATATTCGTACACCACGAAGAACAATCCGGTTCCGCCGGCGTCGCCCGATGACCTCCAATTATGTTAATGCCGTTCCATCCAACCATCCATTCCATAACAATGCTCACCTCAGGTTGTCACTTACTTCACTAAACAATGTAAGAAAGTGTTATATTAACAAATTATTATGACTACAAAGTACAAATCGTCACAACAGCAAGTTACACACAGACCTTATTGCATTATCTCTCATAATGATTTAGCCATTAAACTTGCTAAATGCCAGCTAAAGAAAATAATGACTTCACTTGCATGTTCTCTATTAGAAAAGCACACTTCATATTATATATTTAACTGTCTTAACAAAAGGAGGATGTTCTCAATGCGTCGGAATATTTGTAAATGTAGGTAATGTAGTTTATTCTATAATTCGATGATAGTATTACACAAAGACAGACGCCGACTGATTTAAAAAAAAAAATATTAATTATTTAACCGACTTCAAATGCCGCGTCGTCATTTTCAGTACGAAGTGTGAGGTGTTTATCTCCATATCTCTGAAGACACCGAAATTAAAATTTAAATGCGATCACCAGGGAAATATATACTATACTTACTCGTTTACCTACCCTTTAAAAAACCAGTCAAGTGCGAGTTGGACTCACGTGCAGAGGCTTCCGTACAAACTTGTCAAACTAGGTTAAAGTACAAATTTAACTTTGGATATCGATCCCTAGACACTGTTTATGGACTAACCGCAAATAATAAATTTGTAATAGAAAATCTGCTTATGTATGTTATTAAACTATTTCACAAGGGAATCAAAACGTATAGGTTTCACAGCTGAAAGATACCGTAGACCCGAGTTAAGTATCAACTTGATATCTCTACGCGTTGCTGAGAAAAAGGTTCTTAAGATGGAACGCGGGATGCACTTTTCCATACAAATGTATTCCCCCGTTTCCTTCCTGGAAAATGCTTCTAGAGAAAAATTTGTAGCTACAAAAATAAAGGTCTGCTGTAGCTACGCCCCTATCATTTTCTTTTTTGACCAACCAATTGCAAATAGAAATATGACCTTTCAAAAATCTTAAAGAGGCGATTACAATGCTTATATTTCTTGTTGCAATTGGTTAGTCAAAAAAAGCAAATGATAGGAGCGTAGCTACAGCAGACCTTGATTTTATGTAGCAACAAATTTTGTTCTAAAAGCATTTTCTAGGGAGGAAAAGTGGGAATACATTTGGATGGAAAGTGCACCCCACGTTCCCTCTTAACAAACGGAGAGACAGACGGACAATAAAGTGACGCTATAGGGTTCCTTTTTTCCTTTTTAGGGTTCCGTAGCCGAATGTCAAAAAACGGAACCCTTATAGATTCGTCATGTCTGTCTGTCTGTCTGTCTGTCCGTCCGTATGTCACAGCCATTTTATTCCGAAACTGGTAAGACTACAGAATTGAAACTTGGTAGGTAGATGTATTCTGTAAACCGCTTTCCGATTTTTATACAAAAATAAAAAGTATAAAAGTTTAAGGGGGGGCATCCCATACATGGAACTGAAACAAAAAAAAAAATTTTCTTCGAACCTATACGTGTGGGGTGTCTATGGACAGGTCTTTAAAAATGACATTGAGGTTCCTAAAATCATTTTTTCTCAAAGTCAATCATTTGAAAGATAGGCGCGTCTAAAGTGGTAAAATGTGTGTCTCCCCCCCTCTAACTTTTAAAGTATGGGAGTGAAAAATCTAATAAAAAAATATATATCTTGTAGATCTCAATAAAAACTAACAACGAAAATTGGTTTGAACGAGATACAGTCAGCAGTTTTAGAGATATGGCGACCGCAAAGATAAGCTTTGTTTTTCATACAAACACTATGAAAAACAAAGTTAATTTTGTAGTTGCGAAAAATAATAGTTATGGAATGGAACTGTGTTACGGAACCCTACGAGTGCGAGTCCGACTTGCACTTGGCCAGTTTATTAGGTATGGAATCCTAAAAAAGACTAATTTTCCAACTCAGTCCAGGCGTCTGAGTAATCGAGGAACATACAGAAAGAACATAACACATGTTTGATATCACACGTTATTATTACTTACATTTTTTGTAAACTATAGATAATTTAAAAAATAACCTAGCCTGGAATTGGTAATCGAGGGTAAATGGCTGCCCAAATGTTATCCGGGCACGACTTCCGTTTGTAGAGCTAATAAAAACTTCGTGATTGCGATCTTATATTACCTACTGATCTATTACACTATAAAAGTAAAGTCGATCAACTTTTAGTACATACCTACTAGACTAAAGGCTACTAGTGGCACTGACAAAAAGTTGAATGGATTCAATAAGATAAAGAAAACTACTAAAGTCAAGATAATAAAAGTGTTGATGATGACAGTTTTTACGTTGGTGAATTAATTAAAGGTAATCTATTAGAAAATTGATTGCCGGGTAAAAACGTGGACCTATAGTTACAGTAATCGTCGACGTCAACGTCGATGACAGTAAGGATATACTTCGGTTCAATTAGCCTTCTATGTAGAGGTAGGTATAAATAGCTATATGTATTCATCATCATCCGCAGCCTGTTTGATCCCACTCTTACCTGGGTATAGGCCTCTTTCAAATTATAAGTACCAATCGTCACGGACCTCAGGACCTGTACCTTAAAAACTACATTATACCTTTTTAGGGTTCCGTACCCAAAGGGTAAAACGGGACCCTATTACTAAGACTCCGCTGTCCATCTGTCTGTCTGTCTGTCTGTCTATCTGTCTGTCTGTCTGTCTGTCTGTCCGTCTGTCACCAGGCTATAGCTCATTAACCGTGATAGTTAGACAGTTGAAATTTTCACAGATGATGTATTTCTGTTGCCGCTAGAACAACAAATACTAAAAACAAAGTAAAGTTAAAAATTAAAGGGGGTCCCCATACAAAAAACGTGTTTTTAAACGCCATCTATCTAATTAGTTTCGGCAAAATGACATAGATGGCGCTAGTAAACGAGCCTTTCTAGATCGCGACCAAACCAAATATTCTTGGTAATATCAATTAATCAAATATATGAGGTTGAAACTCTGTTATGTTTCGTATTGTACGGAACCCTCCCTAAGTGTGCGGTAAGAGACGCGATGCTGACTCGCACTTGGCCAGTTTTATTTTTATTGCGTTTTATGAACTACCTAGGGTACCTAACACAGAAGTCTTATTAGTAGTTCTCTCAGAACAGTAGACCTCGCGTGTCTGTTATAATAATTGAAATCACCCATTCTCTCCTCATCAAGATGGCGAAAAAATTTCAAGAAGATCCCTTCTTGAAATTTTTTTCGCCACATCTTTAGAATGAAATCCTTGATTCGCTTCTCAAATTTGGTTGAAATCCGTCGATAAATGACGCTACAGCAAACTGCCCCCTTTCCCTCCTTACTCTCCCTTTTTGAAATTGTTTTCGCAACATCTTGTGTAGAATTAAGTCCTTAGTGTGCCTTTCCAATTTGACTGAAATCCGTTGATAAATAACGCTACGGCAAACTACTCCCATTTCCCCCCTAAAAGCCCCTATTTTCTCCCTACGTGACCTACAAAAATTCTTAAATAAACCAAGGAACTCGTGTGCCAATTTTCATCAAAATTCATCAAAAAAAGTTTCTACACGAGTAGGCGAGAACAGACAGACAAACATCCGGACAAAAGCATGTTTCGCCTAGTAGAAACTGAGACGCTTCGCTCGCTACGCTCGCTTCGTCAGTTAAGTCTTCTATGGTACCTAATAATGCCTGTATGTATATATGGAGAGCTATAATACTAGAGAGGAGAAAACAAAACAATGTGGTTGCCCCAGATACTAAGCCATGCCGTGACGGCGAATGCTGGTACTTACGTTATCGATGCCAAGCTAGCAACACCCTGATTATACTATTTACTACTATTAGGGTCTTTTCTTATTGATGCGTCTAACGGTCCCTCTCGTTAGTGTGATAGAAACAGACGGCTTAAAAACATTTAAGATGAGAATCAGTGAAGAAAGAAGCGTGACAGTAATTCTATATGACTAGGTAGTAAAAAAGGTTTTCGCTATATTGCAATCGCAAATTATTTTCCAGTTATTCTCTATTTGTAAATATATGCATTGTCACAGAATAATGAATAGTACAAGGCATTGTGCAGTATTATAGTAGTAACTCAAGCTTACAGCATATGTTCATTACTGGAAGAACTTAAAAGACAGCACTACACTTATAATGATTTTATTTAAGAAGACAGGTTGTTCGCACAGGCAATGATGGAAATGCTAAATGACCATTTGAATGCAACCGACCATGACGCATTTATTATGTCACCTAGCACTCCCAGCATGACTCCCAGCATGACAACCTTGATGGAATCATAAAATGACTGCCTATGTACGATGACGAATCACTATTTTTATTATAATCTGACGTATGAATAAACGTTTATATACAAATCAATTAATATATACCATTAAAACTATCTATAAACATTTATAATTAAACCAAATGGAAATAAAAGTCACTAAAACAGAGTAAATTCTAGGCCGCCTAGCGTGTTCACCATCTTCGACCACATCATCGCTTACCACCAGGCGATATAGTGGTCAAACACTAGCCTATGAGACAAACATCCTAAACAAAACGATAAACAAGTGGATTATTTTAGGAACAAAAAACCCGATTGCGTGATAAAAATTAAGTGAATAAACTATTCCAAACTCTAAATATATATTCGTAATCACCGTCAAAAATTCGTTATTTTGATACCACACTCGATTGACACGATGTATTTTGAAAATATTAATATTTTGTTAGGGTTATTGTTTTGCTAATCCCAATTTGCAAGTTTGCGATACAAAAGACTTCAACGCGTGACTTGTTTTTCCTTCCGAATAGTCGAACCGCAATGTTCATCTCGTTATTTTGAGATTATTTTTTGGCGCCAAAAATCCTTAATTTTGTGTTTAATTTTTAAATGTTATCATAAATAATCAATAGGTAAGAGCAATTCTTAGATGCAACCAAAAAAGTGTTATTTTGTCAAAGTAGAAAATTGTCAATGAAGACGGTTTCAATTTAATATAATATTAATTAAATAAAAATAGTAGTAAACTACTAAATATCATAAATGATACTTCGATATGTTGTAAATAAGTTTATTTAAAAACATTGTTGCTGTGTATTCTTCTAAGTTATACAAATATATATTTCCTCAAAAACTATTAAGATAACATCACCGTGTTATTTATTTTATTTCACATAATAACATAGATCACCAATTTACCTTTATAAGTGAAGTTTTAAAATAATACAAGCTTACAAGCTATTAATAACTGCTTTTTAAAAAAATATTTTATAGGTTTGCGTTTGACCACTATCTCACCTGTTGGTAAGTGATAATGCGGTCGAAGATGGTAAGCACGCTAGGCCTAGAATGGCAACTGGAATAGCTGCCGGAACACATTAGATGTTTGACGACAGATTTTCTAACTAGAGGGTGGTAGCTGGCCAGGCGGACACTAGATAGTGTCCTACCATCATGCGGGGGTTGTTGGTTTCTTAATGTTTTTACTTCAAACCAAAAAAAACCTTCAAAAGCGCATATAAATTTTTCGATAGAAAAGTCCTTTGTTGCGCGGCGGTTTGAATTCGGTACCTCGTGCATCAAACTTCAACCAAACGTTCTCCCGATTACGCCACCGGGCCTTCAAAATTATAACAAAATCACGCAATGCATGGAGGTTCGAACTATGGCCTCCTGCTTCCCTATTAGTTCACCTTACCACTCGACCAAGATGATATTAATGACTCATTACAATTTAAGCATCCGTAGGCATCCGTTACTTGTTGCGTAGCTTACTCGACGTTATGTTAACTCAACAAAAAGAAAACGAGTATACAGTGGAATATTGTTATCTTTATTTGATGTTTACCAAATGTATCTGACGCTATGTTTCACCTTTTTATTCGTCTGTGGTAAGGCTAAGCATGCCATCTATGCCGTACTTACGTGTTTTTGTTTGCGTTGGAACATTCGACAGAAATATCGTGCAGGCTACTATGAACATTGAGGTGCTACTGGACTATTGTCCCTCGATAGTACATACATCTATAAGAAGCGCATTCACGTAAAAAAATGTGATTACCGAACCACTGCCAGTAGGTAAGATTACCAAAATGCTGGCTTTATTGCCCCGATTGAATGGTGTGGTGATGCTAGTCTAAACTAAATACATGCCAGCATTTTGGTCCCTTGATTATGAAGAATTAATACATAATACGTACTATACTGTACTAAAGCTGTTACTGTTAAGTTAACAGTAAAATTGAAATGATTTCAAGACAATGAGTTACAACTGCTAAACTAACCATGTGTGTGCCAAACAAGCTTTATTAAATGTGTGTGTAGAGTTCAATGTACCTGTATGCTATAAATGAAGTCAACGCAAAGAAGTTAATAGTACAAATAACTAGTTATTAACTATGTAGTTAATTGATATAAAAAAACTTCAGCTACAGCACACATGAGAAGTTATAATATAATAGTTAGTTCCATGAATGTGTTCATGTTCGTATCAGCCAATGATTCACGCAAATAAAAACAAAATTGAATGAGTGAAACATCTGATGAGAGTAACTTTATTTTAACTGAACTAAAAAAAAACTGTTTTCTTTAAAAGTTTATCAAAGTGACCAAATACGAAAATAATTATAATAAAAAATGTAGCTTATAATAAAAAATATAGCTTTTGCTTGAGGTCTCGTTTCGTAGTTTACTACGAAACGAGACCTCAAGCAAAAGCATCTCAATGATGATGTCACCACCTTGGTAGCTTACTTAAAATTATAAAGAGTAAACGTGACTTGAAAACAATCATATTCATTGACAATGGTATGAATTGTACGTGCTCTTCATTGTACCATCGTTTTCTTTCTTAGGTAGCAATTAATGATCATCTACTTGCAGTTGGTTTTTATTATTTGTTCGGAGTAGGTACTTATTGAATATCAATTCAAACGCTTATGACTTATGTATTATTCCTGGATGAATAACTAAGCAAACCATCATTTAAAAAGGCGTTATGGCGTGATAATTTCCGGGAATCGAAGGGAAGTGCAGAGTTTTTTTTATAATTGGCCAGTTACTTATCTAACGAGGCAAGTTTATCTGTAAGTTTGGCAGGTGCAGACACAGAATAATTAATAGTACTACGTACGTGGTGCAGGTAGTAAGATGAGACGCCTCTCCTCTTTCAAACAGGAAATATAATTCAAGGAACCAGTTCAACTTTGACACGGATGCACACTACATACTCAATATTATCTCTCGTTACTGCCGACTTAATCTTTCTAAAACCGTACTTTTCTATTGCCTTTGAAATATCTCAATAAATTGGCCAAGTGCAAGTCGGACTCGCACTAGTAGGGTTCCGTACTACTCTACAGTATTTTATAAGATCAAGCAAAAAATACCACTATCATTTTTCGCCAGCAAAAAATAATAATTAATAAACATTTTATGTCTTATAACGCCATCTAACATCTAACAAAGGAGTTAGGGATCGACATTCCAATATAACGCCATCTATGGGACGTTTACCTAACTAAGCGTTCATAGATGTCGTGAAATGCCGAAGAAAATACGTTTCTTGTATGGGGACCCTCTATTATTTTTAACTTTATTCTGTTTTTAGTATTTGTTGTTATAGCGGCAACAGAAATACATCATCTGTGAAAATTTCATCTGTATAACTATCACGGTTCATGAGATACAGCCTGGTGACAGACAGACAGACAGACATATGGCGGGGCGGCAAACATTTGATTGAACAACGACGATTAGCATAGTAAAGTAGATAATTTGTACCTATTTCTAATTAGGCAGATGGTATATACTGGTGAATACAATACGAATAAATACAAAATGCTTTAGTTTGTAAAGTTTTCAGTCTCTACGGTTTTCAGGTACAAATTTTGTTTTAAAGCCATCCAAAGCGAATATTTTAAATTGGCCGTGCCTTTTTGCAGAAAATCTGCTTAAAAATAGACTATATTGCATTGCAACTCAGTAGAGTCAATGAGTTAATGGATAAATGCAGCAATTTTCGGCACTTCGTTATTTTGTCAGCGACGCTAGGCGTGGTTGTTCTAAAATGATCGTTTACATCATGTTTATTGGACGTTAGCGTTGTATGCGACCCCCACGACTCCACAAACGTCTTGCAATCACGAGTCGCATGGACCTTCGCCACTGTGGTACAGTTATAGCGATGACGCCATCGCCAGTTCTTTTCTGTACTAATACAGGCACAAATGTCTTATATATATGCCAGTTGTCAATGCTTTTATTTTTAATTCTCGGCGCAAAAGAAATGCTGTTTACCGATAAATGTTGACCAATATACTGCATTGTGTTTTTGAAATCCCACAAATAAGATGCTCTATCGAACAGTTTTGTAGGTAAATAGGTATAGTTTTTACTATCCTATAACGAGAATTTGTAGCAGTTAACATTTTGCAACACAAGTAGGTATTTTCATTATTCTGTACCATATTTATCTTATTTTATTTCTGAGTAAAGCGGAATAAATTAGGTAGGTAGATAAGCTGCTCAAAAGATTCACAAAAAAATAACGGTGTATTTTCGTCATGGCACATGAGCACTTCCTTCCAAATAATAATTTCAGATCACTTTGGAGCAGGCTCAGAGCCGTAAAGTTTTGCTACATCTTCTTTAGTCTTACTATTTGCTGTTTTGAGTTTACATCCCGTGCGAAGTTATTATTGTATTTTCTCTGATCCCGTGCTATCATCATTCATATAAATTTGAACACAGCGATATCGGCAAGTCCTCAACCTCGTATGTTCTTGGGGCATCGACCACCGTGCCCGTGCCCTACTCGCAATTTATCAGACGACCTTCTGACACGCGAAGCAACTATTGAGCTATATTGGTCGGTGAGCTTCAATAATGACACGAAATGTAATATTTTACTGTGATATATAATCTACCAACCATAGTGCCTATTTATTGCTTAACTTACCTAATTATTCGAAGTCGGAATGTGAGTAATGAGTAATAATTGGCCGGTTGCCACCACAACTGAAACTGCTGTCGTGAGAAAAGTTTAGGACGGTCATGTTTATGTTTACACAAACGTAACCTAAATATCTGCACTGGTCAGCGGCGTTTATTATTTTTGCGAATGACCGGCAGAACAGAGGCATCTGCTATTAAGTAAACGAGCCCTAAAATAGTTTCACTAGAATTCGTAATTTCATTCATGTTACTGCCTACTCATAAAATATAGACAGATACACATAAATATGAAAATATATTTTGTCTTGCTAAATACAACAAGTAGAACCAACAAAATATAATTCAACTAGTAGGTATCAGTTTTTCCCAAAAGAGAGTGCCATCGGTTTGTGTAACCATTTTGCTCTGTTCTCGTCTAATGCATAATATTTTACTTACATCCAATAGGTACATCCAAATACCTACAAGTTACTTTGTATAGAGTTACTATTTTCTATGCTACTACTTAGTTACCTTAATGTTACTTCAACCTTAATAGAACTTTGTGTTTAGAAACTTAAGCAAAATAATGTCAGTCTGCTGCTGCATGCTGCCAATGCCCTTTGCAATTAAATATACAGAATGATGACAACACGTAAACGTGACATAATCGACACAACCGTTGGTTGTGAAATGTTGGTATTTTAATAAATCGACTGGGTAAGCTGTTTGATACTAGGAAGTTGAAATAAAATCTCAAAACATTGCTTTTACTTTCTGATGTTTGGCCTGATACCTCGTATATTGGTTATTTTGGACTGCCAAATGCAACAAATGCGCACACAAGGAACTGTGCAGGGTTCGGAACGAGCGTCCGAGACGACATCACAACAATGAGACCGTTCATGCTCGTGTCATTCCGTGCCACCTATTTTAATTCTGCGCCGGCAGCCGTTGTGCCACTAAACTAAACACTACGACCCTTTTTATATCGACGACTGCGACTTCATAGACTACCTACATCGCGACGATTCTCCGTAGGCGTGTAAACAAACGGCCCTGGCCCCAATCTATTAAACGCTCTGCCATTATTAGGTATATTTATTTATTTTTAAGATCGTGACTCATATTTATCAGGAAATAAAGTTAAATTTGTCATTTACAGACACAAGATGGTGACGCGCCTGGCTAAGTAGTTCAACGACGAAGCAAACGATATCCCAGCAAAATGAGACAAATCGTGAATAAGAATCTAATCACGCTAAAATGTGTGCTCTTCTGTTTTCTTTCTGGTAAGTAAATGTGGTAATGAGACATCGGAAATATCATGTATCATCATAATTCATATTAAGTCTCACATATCTATCAAGCTGTTACATGTGAAGTGAACCGAAGACTGACGCCCTTTGGACTTTCACTATCGAAAGCAGCCAAGGGTATTTTTTTATAAAGTCGAATAAGGGATCGTATTAAAAAAAAGAAAATAAATTAATGGTACCTAATGTAACGCATTTGGTTTTCTTTCTTGTTGTCGTCTTCAGCCTTACTATCGTCAGCTAGCAAAAATATCAGAGCTTACAAAAATACTTATCCTGGAGATTGTCTTGAAGGTGTACTGGTACTGGAAGGGAGTACTGCAAGATTGGCAAGCTTCCTTCTAAGGATCGTCGCTCGGCTCCAGTTATAGTAACCGCTTGATACGGAGACCATTCACCTCGGTCTTGCTGCAATGCGGCCACGCCACGATGTGTGACCGCCCCATTTACAACAAATCACCGCAGGTTTATAACTTATAAACTCGCATTGTGCCCAGTTAAAATGGCCCCAATAATAATTCGAGCTCGTATGTTAAGATGTATATAGTAGTATGCAGATGCGCGATACTGTTTTATACAGGAAAAGTTGGATTTTGTTTATTTTAAGCACGCACTTACACTACTATTGGCTGTTAGGAGAGCTGGGGAATATAATGAATCTAAGATTAGCCTCTTGCATAGTGATGAGCCTCATGGCTCATCCCAATTCCCAGTCTCATGCATCATGCGATGTGGGATATGGTCTAAGGTAAAAACGTGCTTAAAAATAAACTTATCTAACTGACTATTCTTACTGACTATCTTACTGATCTTACTGACTATCTTATTAAGACTAAAGTGCGTCCTAACTGTAAATGACATACGGAGCCGAGACGTGGACATTGCGGACAACGTGACGGTGCGACTGGTAATCCGTGATCCGTCAGAGAACCAAAGTTATCGACATAGCTCAAAGACTTAGCAAGCTGAAGTGACAGTGGGCTGGTTACTCTGTCGTAGAACCGATAAACGTTGGGGTAGACGAGTTCGGAAAACCATATTATACGTTAAAAATGAGATACGCAAGCTGGCTGGCAGTTAGAAACGAATTGGTATCTGAAGATCGAGCTCAGTGGCGTACCATAGAAAAAGCAACAGCAGTCCAGCAGTCGACGGAAATGGACTGATAATGATGACTATGACTTCTATCGGCGACGCATAGTCTGTTTCGCCAGCTTTTATTAGTTGGAGCCATTTTGTGTTGCGATTAGTTAAGTATTAATCGAGCTTAGTCAAAGCAAAAAGTCAAGATTTTGTCCGCCGCTCGGGCAACTAATGCGTAAAAACGGTATAATACCTAATGTGTTCATTTGCAGGTGTGGGGTGCATATTCCCGTTTCTGCCACTGCACATGCTATCAGTGGGGTTAGACAAAGGGGAAGCTCGCCTCATATCAGCTGTCGCACCGTGCATAGCTTTGCTCGGACCGGCCATACTCGGCCCTCTTATCGATAAGTGAGTTTGTCTTTTGCTATTAATATTATTCACGGACATTGAGTGATCCACGGTCGTTGACCAAGACACATAATTATTTACACACAAATTAAAGAAAATGTAATATGAATTTGTAATTTTGTTTTGTTGATGCTAGGAGACTCTCTGTAACATCTAGGAGTAGGAGAGCTAAAAATAACGAGGTTGTAAGTATTGGATTCTAAAATTAACTTAATCACGAGAGATATACCTACTTAGTCTACTATATACGTGGTAGATTTTTGAGATGGGACCTACCACTTCCGTTGTAGCTACAGTAAAACGTTCTGAGGAGACTGTCCATATCTATATCTAAGTATAATTAACAACTGTCCATACCTGTGTAAGGTAAGTACAGATAAAATCATAAATTTAAAAGTTAAGGTCAGCCAGTAAATGGGCAATTTACACGAAAGGTTTTTTGATTCTATTCAATCCGCTTTCTTAAAGGGACCAACACACTCTGTCGGACAACTGAAGCAGGTTATTAGAAAAGTCGGAAATCGCAAAAAACTTTCCCCATTAATTCTGTAGGAGATCCGAATGATGCGATGCTTTTCTTTCTATTGTTGTGCAGTTATAGACGCTTTGCTAAGAAGTATAGTAACGGTTTATTAGGTCATCGATCGGTGAGACGGTGACGGGGTGACCCATCCATAACTGTTAAAAACCACCATTCACAGTGGTGGCACGTAATTCATTTATCAGTTATTGTTTATTAAAATCGTTGTGTAAATGTAAATAATTGCGATGTTATGCCATCAGTTTATCACTTCACTGAATGTAAGATGATCGGTTGGTAGTTGCACTGAATACTTAGGTCATTAGTTTAATTGACACTTGTGTGATATAATTACAATATAACACAGCCATTTTTACCGTGATCACAGAATAAAAACATATATATACGGACGAATTGACAAACCTCATGTTTTTTTTGATGTCGGTTTATAATAGTACAAAGGTACCCGTCATACCCGCGTGATGTAGCTGCACGATAGTTATAGTTACGTAGTTTAAACTTTAATACAGTGTTAACATGATATAAAAGCACTAAGTTTCCGGCATGTTTTACTTCACTGTGCCTTGTGCCACTGTGTTGATGACGAGTATCTATATTATTTAAGGTCTGATTATTAGGTACCCCATTGTAGTAAGAAGTATGAGTTTCAAGATCATATACTGGATTATTTTGAGGCACATAAAAACGGCAGTCCAGAGTATTAGGTGCCACATTATCTGTTATAGACATTAGGTAGACGTCATCGCTTATCATCTGGCGGATCCAGTTACCTTCCGATTGCAAAAAATAAAAATAAAAAATACAACTAACTTAACTTGTATGGTAGTAACATTACAAGTTTTATCAATCGTCAGCTACTTGCTAAGTAATGAACTCCATGTTTCCTACTCGTAGGGCCGTCAAGTAGTGGGCGCTAAGTGATTTCTAAACAACGTAAGCAAATAGTACTTGAGTGAATTGTGCGTGTGCGATGAGTAATGTGATGTGATGTGTGCCTTTATATTTGCTGATAGTAGCCTAATAATGAGGTAATGATCATCTTAGTTCTATCGATCGCGATCGCTTACAAGGAATTTATAAAAATAAGAGCATTTTAAAGATTGAAGATATATACAAAACTAAAGAAGATATCTATACTAATATTATAAAGAGAGAACATTTGTATTTTTGTATTTTTGTATGTTTGTAATGAGTAAGCTCAAAAACTACTGAACCGATTTAAAAAATTCTTTCACTAATACATAGAATGGACTTTCGGAATGAAAATAGGCTATATATTATCCCGTTTAAATCAAAGGTACATTCGTGGAGACCTAATTTGCAACCTAAGTCGGCAAATAAACGGTCGAAAAAACACGTTTCTTACGAACGCTGCTTAATTGAAAATAGATAGAAGAATATTTTCTATGCAAGAGTTGTACAACTTAATAAGACCTACAAAAAAGTCCGCGACAGCATATGTCTATCTCTTAAGGTTGACTCACAGTAACCATTTTAATCTTAAAATTTTTGTTAAAAAATATTACACAACTTCCAAGGCTATTTTCAAGTATATAGTATTAATCCTTATCCAAATAATTACGTTCATTAGCTTGGCCACATATTATAGATTAAAATTGTCCTTTACAGTATATGATTCAAATGAAAACTCTAGAAGATATCACGAATTTCACAAACACGCATCGCAAAATTAATAAAATATTTGCAGTGAAACCACAGATTAGGTCATAGTTACTACGAAAATATTATTATAAGCTTAGCTATGCTGTAGATCCCCACCTATCACAATCAATTTGAAGTCAATATAGTATAATAATATGATCTATTGTATAAAATAATATTCATCTATATATATAATAATATAATATAATATTTTAAACCACCCTGACTGATCTATGTATAATAGCTTTTTCCAATGACTCTAAACACGACATTTAAAATCTGAGCTGTAAGTTGGTGAGGATTTGAGTATTCTGTAGAGTCCAGGAGGCTTCCATGTTCTTACAATATCGTTGAAGAAGAAGATTTTCGAATTGATCAGACCTATGAAAGTTGATTTCATAGCGCAATTAAATAGAAAAAAGCTCATAATTTTATAACGATTGAACGAATTTTCATGAATCAAAGCTAAGAAAACTCTCGATGAAGACATCTATCAAACAAAAAAAAACTATCAATAATAAAAACAAAATCGGTTCATCCGGTTAGGTGCTAAGATGCTACAGACAGACACACAGATACACACGTTAATCGTATATTACCCCTACATTTTGCGTCGGGGAACGCCGTTAAGGTTACGGCGGCAGATGTACTCCTTGGTGGTAAGCTACTTTTTGGTAGATTTAATGATTCCACTACCACTGTACGAAAACTCATGATTCATGAATGAACATAAAACTTTCATTGGTAGGTATATAGCTAGGATTAGAACCAACGACTGTCGGGTCAGAATCAGGGTAACTATCCTTTACGCCAAAGGGCCGTCCAATATCAATACGTAAGTATTATAAAACAAAGTTCATCACTGCGTCTGTCTGTCTGTTCGCAATAATCTTAATAGCTACTGAACGGATTATCATGCGGTTTTCACCAATAGCCAGAGTGTTTATGAGGAAGGTTCAGGTGCATAATTCGTTAAGGTTTTGTGTAAATTGGATGAAATATGACGATGGTTGTTAAATATGCTCATATTTTATATTCGATGCAACAAACTGATGCAAATTTTGTAGGCATATATGTTCTACCCGTGCGAAGCCGGGGCGGGCTGCTAGTACATCATAAAATTATAATGTAACTTAAGTGCAACATCTAACAGCATTTAATTTTTATTTTATTAGATGGATATGTACCTAAGTTAATAAATTACTGAAATTGGTCAAATATATTTGACGTTACGCCACTTAATACTTACTTGTAGTATTCATTATTCTGTGGTTACGCCTGTATAAAAAATATTGCATAATTTTATGAATTAGGACCACAAAGTTATATGACCGCAAACTACGAACCGCAAAGCGCCGGGCATAGAAAGAAATATTTATTCAGTAGTGTAGGAAAAAGTAGGGTAGAAACATACTAGTCTGGAATCCACCCTCAGTAGTGCACTACTGAGGGTGGATTATATGGAATGCCACAAGGTCAGAAACATAATAATGTTAAGTTAAGTCAGCCAATTAGGGCGCCGATAGGCAAACGTCTTCAATGTAATCATTTACCGTCAAGCTATTAGCGTCATGTTTATTCAATTAGGTAACAGAATATCATAAAAACCTAAATCAATTTGTAATAAGTAGGTAGGTAGGACCTTATATTTTATGTACAAGTACGTATTATAGTATTACCTATCTGTTCTGTGGTACTAGTGAGTGTGTAAAAATTAGTAACGAAAGTTTTCACTTTCCAGGTTATCAGTGGGGCGAGGGTCGACGGGCGGCAGCGGAGCGCCCAGCGGTTCAGGTCGACTGCTCCGAGTCGTTACCGCCATATGCCTTATTTTGAGTGCCATTTTCTACACGATCCTACTCGCGGTACCCTACACAGAGCGTCATGAGGTAAGCTGTTATGCTTGTTTTGTTGTTTCATGTTCCCCTTTGCCATTTCCGCCAAGGTTGTAGACGATGAACCGCTGATAGCAATACATTGTAGGCGTAGATTACATAATAAATAAGTACCTACATAGTAGGCATGGTAAAGTATCTTTAGGTAATAGAGGAAAACAACCAATAACATATAAGTAGGTATATTTAGAGTGTAACGGACTTTTTTAATGTAAAACTTTAAGTACCTACCTACATTAAAATTTACTGTAAGTACGAATATGTTACACTTACACTGTCTATCAGTTTTTTAACATATTAATATGAAATGAAATTAAATGAAATAGTATATTTTGCATGAAATATGGTAGGTAAAAGTGGTTAGCAAATTTTAAAAATATGTTCGACACAAAATATGGCATGCGAAATTGTACAGCGGTATCAATTATTTGTTCATTATAAATAATTATTAATACACGATCCTAGTCCTCAGACAGGGCATTTGAAGATTATAAAAACAATTTTCAACTCGTAAATAATCGTAGAGGTAGTAGCTCCCTGATGTGTTTCAGTATTTTGTTAAACACTTTTATAGACATGCATTTGCAATTTTTCTGACATAAAGCAGTTGTAGTCTTTATATGTTGTAATTTAGTTGGATCAACTCTCGTAGAACGAGCAAATTCTTTGATAACTACTTTTTCGATCTCATCAGGGTGCTCTTTGACAAATATGCCCACTTGCATTATATATAAACTCGTCAACGTCAAAATATTCAAATTTTTTATTCATTTTCAATTTCAATTTTTTAATAGGTAGTTAGTATAGATTATTGTGTTTAAATGTATCTTATTACATGACTTGGAAACCTTTGTGGCTACAGACGGGTACCTATCCAGCTGTAATCAGCGGTAATCCCAAATATTAGATGAGTTAGAAGCCAAGTTCTTCGTCGATCCGGCGAAAAAATAAAAAAAAGACTAATAAGCAATAGGCGGGCTAAAGTTAATTAGGTAATAAGACTAATTAGATAGAAGATGACCTTGCGAGTGTCACATTAAAATTGGATATGAAATAGCTAGGTAACGGGCGCAGACCGCAGTACAGTGATGCGCAATATTATGTTAATCTAGATTTGCATACCGCAGTTTTTTGTAATAGGCAGACGTTATTGCTTACCACCAGGCACCACACCAGGTACCACACTACAGTATTTTATACGATCGAGCAAAAAATACCACATCATTTTTCGCCAGCAAAAATTAATAAATATTTTATTTCTTATAACGCCATCTAACGTCTAACAAAGGTGTTAGGGATCGGCATTTCAATATAACGCCATCTATGGCCGTTCATAGAAGTCGTTATATTGAAATGCCGAAAAAAACACGTTTATTGTATGGGGACCCCCTATTATTTTTAACTGTATTCTGTTTTTAGTATTTGTTGTTATAGCGGCAACAGAAATACATCATATGTGAAAATTTCAACTGTCTTACTATCACAGTTTATGAGATTACAGCCTGATGACAGACGGACAGACAGACGGACAGCGGAGTCTTAGTAATAGGGTCTCGTTTTACCCTTTGGGTACGGAACCCTAAAAAGACAACATATATTATTTAGTCGAGATATAGGAAGGTACATAAGTATCTACTTTGGTATTGAGCGTTCGTTCACTCATTTGACTGCAAGTCAAAATCTACACGATCGCTAGAATTACGTAACACGGACGCACTGTATTCGGTACATATTCAATATTATTCTCAGATTATCTCTGTGTGCCTGCGTGCCACTGACTATATTCATTATTTTTTCATTAGGTACTAGGTACTAGCGCCTATCCAAGCTTGTCAGCTAGAGATCGCTCTAAGCTAAGCGATTAATATCTAACCTATCTGGTTTGTATCTACTTTTCTTAGATTGTAGGTATATTACAAAACCCTTTATTTCGATGACCTACTTGTTTGGTTTAGTCTTGAAATAGTAGATTATACAACAAGTGAATAAAAAGGCAATTTAATTCGAGTGACTAAGTTGGATCCCGAGAGCAGCGAAGGATTCTAGATTAGAATCCTGAGCGGAGCGAGGGATACAAGGACCGAGATTACATTTTTTATTCACGAGTCGTGTAATCTTCTTTTTACCATTGACTGCGAGAAAATAAGTAGTAGTATAGTATTTACATATATCATATTTCATTATTAATGTGTAATAAACGTGGATTCCTAACCATTTAGTGCCTGTGAATGCGTGCGTAGGTGTAGTGTAGTGTAGTGTAGGGAAACAGCACAATGTTGAAAAACATGCTATTTCTGTTCTTACCAAAATTCCACTGATAAACTTTAGTAAAGTACACATCTTTACTAAGGGTATGATTTGGACTAGACTGTGACTTCAACTTGATCAGAAATGTGACTTTGACTCAAAATTATGACTTAAATTTACAAAAACTTGAACAATTATATTTCTTGAATCTGGCTGAATACCTACACTAATGTGTGGAGCCATAATGAAAACAAAAAAGAATTTAACCAAAATTGGCGGGATTTCTATTTTTCTTCGAGCATTTACCAGTGGAGATGTTAACGCAAGGCGTACCCCTCTGCTGGCCATATAGCCATTTTTGGCCATATGAGCGTGCGTAACTACGCTGTATTTTTAATACTGTGCGTGTTTCAAGCTAGTGTGCGGGATCGTTAAAGTGAGTGATTTATGTGTGTTCAATGCGTGTTTACCTCGTCCCCCGTAAGTATCGGCAGAAAAAAATGTTTGCGGATTACAACGTTAACATCTCCATTGGTAAATGCTCTAAGTTATTTTTATTTTGTTATATAGCTTCTATGGTATACCTCCATTTAGCCAGCCAGTAGGAACTTTCAGCAAGATTTATTTATTTTTTGACTATTATTCGTATTTAGTGCTTGTTCCAAATTTAAAATGTTTTTATTCACCGAGTGAGTAAAAGAGCGTTTTATTCACTGCTATCGATGCATAAAGTGCTCTTTTGCGAGTGGCAATGGTAAAAAAAATATTTTAGCTCGCAAATTGTAGCGCTTAACATCCGCCATTTATAGGGATCCGAACCCAAAGGATAGGTACCAACGGAACCCTATTACTGAGACTTCACTTACCTTACCTTACCTTAAGGGTACAGTACCCTTTGGGTTCCGACTTACCTTACCTTACCTTAAGGGTACCTACCCTTTGGGTTCGGACCAAAGCGTAGGTACCAACGGAACCCTATTACTGAGACTTCACCTTCCGTCCGACCGTCCGTCCGTCCGTTCGCCCGTCCGTCTGTCTGTCCGCACTTTACATTACAGGGCTGTACTGTCTCCTTAACCGTAATAGGTAGATACTTGAAATGTTCACGAAGTATGTTACTATGGGGGATTTAACAAAAAAAAACACAAAACAAAATTAAATTAAATATTCAAGTATGGGGACCCCCCATACAAGAAACGTGTTTATACGGCGTTTTTTTGCTTGAAATTTTGAACCATAATAGATAGAGATTCGATAACTTTCAAGTTATTACGTGACTAAGAAAAATAGGGATTCATATTTATAAAACCCGAAAAACCATATTGATTTTCAGACTTTTTCACCAACCCCTTGCAAAAATCCTGCAACACGTATTTACTTATTTATTAACAGAAGCACTTAAGTAAATTAAAGTCTTTAAGTTTATATATATATATATCATTTAAAATAATGAGTAATATCCGGTGGGAATTTTTATAAAATTATTTCGGAAACCTACGTCATAACAACTATCTGCAGTCTAAATTTCAGCGCAATCCGAAACAATATTGATATTCAGACTTTGTTACCCCATTTTACCCTTTTAGAATTTTTAAAAAGCCTGCAACACGGATTTACTTATTTTTTTACTGAAGCAATTGTGTGAAGTTTCGAATAGAAATTAATTTTTATAATTAAATAGGTTATAATAGTTAATAATTTAATCAAATAATTAATAGACTATCTTATATTGTTTTTCCATACAAACTTTTAACCCTCGTTTCATCCTCTTCAGGGGTGAATTTTGGAAAATCCTTTCTTAACAGATACTGACGTCATAATAACTATCTGCATGCCAAATTCCAGCGTAATCCAAAACAATATTGATTTTCACACTTTGTTTCCCCATTTCACCCTCTCAGGGGTTGAATTTCGAAAAAGCCTGAAACATGTTTTTACTTATTTATTTACTGGAGCACTTGTGTGAAGTTTCGAATAGAAAAGACTATCTAATCTTGTTTATCCATACAAACTTTAAACCCTCAATTCATCCCCTAAAGGGGTGAATTTTGGAAAATCCTTTCTTAATACACCTTTACGTACTAAGACAAATATACCTTCCAAATTTCAAATCTCTAGAACCAGCCGTTTAGGCTGTGCGTTGCCTGTCAGTCAGTCAGTCAGTCAGTATGTCAGGACAAAGATTCTTATAGTATTAGACTAGAAGTGCCCCGCGGCTTCGCCCGCGTTAAAAACTTCTTTTATTTACTTAAAACTTTTCTTTTGTAAAAACGATTCTAGCATTAAATACATAAAATAAGAATTAGCCAAATCGGTTCACCCGTTTTCATGTTATCGCGTGACTAAGGCAATTCGGGATTCATATTTATAAAAACCGAAAAACCCCAAATTTTCAGACTTTGTTACCTACCCCATTTCAAAAAATCCTACAACACGTACTTTATCTCATCTTGTTTCGCCACACAAACTTGATGAACTTGAATCCCCGTTCCGTATCCGGGAGGAATTTTTAGAAAATCCGTTCTGAGCGGATACCTACGTCGTAATAACTATCTGCATTCTAAATTTCAGCGCAATCTGAAACAATATTGATTTCGGACTTTGTTACCCCACTTCACCCTTTTAGGGGTGGCATTTCTAAAAAGTCTGAAACACGTATTTACGTATTTATGTACTGAAGCACTTGTGTGAAGTTTCGAATACAAAAAACTATCTAGTCCTGTTTCATCCCCTTAAGGGGTGAATTTTAGAAAATCATTTTTCAGAGGGAACTAACGTCGTAATAAATATCTGCATGGCAAATTTTAGCGCAATCCGAAACAATACTGATTTTCAGACTTTGTTACCCCATTTCACCCTCTTAGGGTTGGAATTCCAAAAAAGACTGAAAAGCGTATTTACTTTTTTTTTTTACTGAAGCACTTGTGTGAAGTTTCGAATAGAAAATACTATCTAATCGTGTTTCTCCCTACAAACTTTGAACCCCCATTTAATCCCCTAAAGGGGTGAATTTTGGAAAATCCTTTTTTAGTACACCCCTACGTACTAAGACAAATATACCCTTCAAATTTCAAGTCTCTACTACCAGCGGTTTAGGCTGTGCGTTGTCTGTCAGTCAGTCAGTCAGTCAGTCAGTATGTCAGGACAAAGATTCTTATAGTATTAGATTGTGTGTAGGTCTTATAAAGTTACCTTCCATATGACCCTACGCCCGATGTCAATATACTTCGAATCTACACAAGTATATCAGTAGGTATACCTACCTACATACTACATTATAGATAAGTATAAAGTAGTATGTAGGTAGGTAGGTACCTATCCTACGACCATGCCGTGCTTTGGTTCGATTTGAAAATAAAATTATATTGAGCAAATAATTTTCACTGTCTCTTTTATATTCTGCGAAAAAATAAAACGACGGTAGAATTGCAAATCTGACCTGTAGTTTAGTGAATAATACCTATTCATTTATGGTGAGGATTGTCTTTGAACATACCAAGCGTCTTTCTAGACTTAACAACTAGGTACCTATAACTTTAGGGGTAAATTTCTTCTAAGATAAGATCATATGAATACCTCGAATTCCCTTGTAAATAAATAAATGAATTAATACCTGGCGACACTATTACTAAAATTGTATAAATTGAGCCATATTGTTTAATATTTATATACATAATAGCTGTTTGCTTTTCCTAATAAAGAAAAAAAAACATATTTCTGTTTATATTGGCAGGCCCGTCGTCCCCACGTTCTATTCATGTGCGACATGGACAGCGCCTACGTCATGCAAGAGGTGTGTGAGGAGGACATGCGATGCAACCGCTGGTCTGGAGAGAAGGTATGTTATATAGCTATATTATCTAGGTAGGTAGGTACACTTTATCATCAGCCTAGCCTTTTCTGTAGTGGTAGGACTTCTGCTAGTCCGCCTGGGGCGGTACGACCACTTTGCTTCTTCATTTTCAGCCGTGAAATAGGAATGTTTTTCGGTTGAAATGGCAAGGTGTCCAGTGAAATTATAGGGCATGTGAGACTCGACATACTTATGTCTCAAGGTAACAGGCGCAGTGCAGTGACAGTCAAAATTCTGGCAGTCCAGAATTTATCTGTAATAGGTAGACGTCATCGCTTACCATCAGGCGAGCGTCGTGCTTGCCCTGTTTCCTTATATCAT
The DNA here is from genome assembly GCA_954871355.1 of Cabera pusaria. NCBI lineage: Eukaryota > Metazoa > Arthropoda > Insecta > Lepidoptera > Geometridae > Cabera > Cabera pusaria. The sequence goes on from OX940888.1 coordinate 14,069,130, forward strand.
AAAGAAAAAGTCTATATTATTCCCGGTCATAGGCCTCTTCTTATACTACACGGAAGATAAACATAAAACTTGTATGTGGTCATCATTACCAACCTTGAGTGCAGCATACTGTACCTGTTCCTGTCATTATGGGTAAGGTAAAAGCAGCAATAGGTACTAACAGCTTGCAGAACTACAGATGCCAAGATACTATATAATACAGGGTGTTTGGCTACCGAGTAGCCATATTTGAAAGACGTGTAACTTTGTAACTGGTTACCATTGAGACAAAAAAAAAACAATCTAAATATAATAATAATTGCTATCAATACCTAATATAAAACTTTTTAACAAAAAAATTAAACCGCCGAAATAACTGAAAAACAAAAAATAATTAAACTATTTTATTTAACCTTAATAACGAAGTCCTTAAAATACTGTTAGTATACCTAAGTATATATTTTATAATTGTTTTGATTTTGGAACTAAAAATAATAACAAGGTTCTTAAACTAATGTAAGTATGTATACCTAAGTAATTTTGAGTCGGCGCCAAACAAGAAAATTAATTAATTACATAAAGCGTGATGCGTGGCGGAGGCATGGCGCGACACGCCAGTTCGCCGGAAAATGCCGAGTGTTGACGAAGTTAATTTCAGTGAGACTGCAACCCGAACGGGCACCACATATAGTAGGCTTGTTCCTGCTCGGTTATTAAAAAGATCGCTCCGAACTAGTACATTCTTTCAGCTGTACTAGTTCGGATTTCTAGTACTATTAGTACAGTAGGTCATAAATACTCAATTAAAAATAGTCCTTATGACTGTTGCCATAATGTTCAAAATAGCTGCTGACAATAGCATAGAGTGCATCTCACTCGTTCATTCACTAGTTACGCTAACCCATTCGTTCATCGTCCTTTTCATTCCGTGAGCATGAGCAATTGAATCACAGACAATAATCGCGAACGAAGTACTAAATGTACTATGTACTAGTAGACTTACGGAATAGTTCATTCTAGTTCAGTGACAAGAATTCATTCATATTAGTACTTAGTACATGAACTACACAAGGCTAACAATTAGTAATCTGTGACGGCTCGTGACGGGCACACGTCGTTGCGAGTGGTCGTGCATCTCTATTTAGTCTGTGGGTCGTTTGGAAGCGCACTTTTTGGAATATTTATGTTCATCGCTGGAGATTTCACGTTGCATTGTTAATTTGATTTGGTTAATTCTTTAAATTTAAGAGGTTATTTAGTGATCTTTGCTTATTGATTATTTGGCGCCGACTGAAAATTACTTAGGTATACATACTTAAACTAGTTTAAGAACTTCGTTATTAAGGTTAAATAAAAAAGTTAAATTATTTTTTTGCTTTTCAGTTGTTTCGACAGTTTAATTTTTGTGTTAAAAAGTTTTATTTTATAATTTTTTGTGGCCATAATCTACTATGTTAAAAGCAGGCGTCATTGCTTACCCCTGGCCTAGACAAACGTTATATAGAACATGTATGCTCTATAATAATAATAATAAAAATAATTTAAGATCATATAAAAAAACGACTTCCAACGTCACGCTAGTCAATTTCAATACTAAGTTTGAGGTGTTTATCTTCATATCTCTGGAGATACTGAATATATCTCGATGAGATTTAAATGGTACCACCAGTAAAATATCATCATCATCATCATAATCAGCCGGTATCAGTCCACTGCTGGACATATGCCTCCCTCAAGAAATGCAACTGAGCCCGATTTTCGGCTCTTTGTTTTTTCCAGTGTTTGTTGACATACATTGATGATATGATAAAATCATCAAAATAATGATACTTTTTTTCTATTATTTTCGTTGATTTATTCAAAACGGCTCGACCGATTTCGTTAAAATTTAAATGGGACCCCCTTGGGGGTATAAAAAAAGAATTATCGAAATCAGACTACTATGTAAAAATTTATGCGTGTATTTATGTGTGCGTATTTATTTATTACATTTAAATATATATATATATATATTCGCGTCGACTTGATACCTCCTCCGTTTTTTTCGTCGGTTAACAAAAGAGCGTTAAATTTTGCCCAAAATAATTTAAAAAAATGTCAAACCTAATCTTGCGTAGTACTATTGAGTATTCTGTGATCTTGCCAAAAAATATACTTTAATTATTGACATTGCTCAATTTATCGCAGAAACTAGCTGTTTTATTTAAAACTACCTATTTTGTTTGTTCCTATTTTATTACTCATGTTACACAATGTCTGTGCCTCAAGCTAGGCCTCAAGGATATCTCTTCCCTCTTTTAATATTTTTCCTGTCATTCAATTTTCAATTTTGACATCGTTCCGTCATAAAGAAACATAAGTCGTTTTAATACTAAAGAGTATGCATGATGTGAAAAATGAATGAGGTGGTTCAAGATATGCCACATATTGTCTATACTTACCTTAGACCAAGTTGGTCTGAGGTAAGTAAGTAATAATCAACGATCTCAGAACTCTGACTAAAAAGTTGTACCTACATTAAACTTACGAGTCGTAGGAATTACCAGAACTAGTCAACAGTTCAAGCAGTCGAAATTAATTAAAATAGAATGAGAAAATAAGGATGTTGAGAAAGCAGCGACTTCCTCTCAATAACAATAGCCACAATTGAAACAGTCGCCATTGTAGTGTTTGTCCACTTAAAGCAGTTAATGTTGCTTTTTTGCGACTGTATTTGGTGTTAATTGTCAAGCATGACAATAAAACAAAAAGTTTACCTCATAAAAAATTCGTCATTTAGACCAAACGAGTAAACTAAAACAAACCCAGATTTTCAAATGGGTTAATGTATTCACTGTGACATAATCAGTACCTAATATTGAGGCCATCTAATACCTACAAGAGATGATTTATTCAGCATCTAATTATATTTGAACTCATGATATCTATGATACATTTATCGTAACATAACAGCGCAACGCATAGATAGAACATAAAGAGAGAGGTAGTCTATGGGACCTGTTCAATAGGGTTTTTTTTATAAGATACACAGTAAAAAATAAAACCGGCCAAGTCGAGTTGGACTGGCCCACCGAGGCTTCCGTACCAACGTTGCTTAGTCCCAATTAAGCTAGACCTCTAAATTGTATCAGCGCTCATATAACTCAAAGGCCTATCTTAACTGGCGTGAACTATGTATGTATGGGGACACCCTTTAATTTTCAACTTTTTTTATTTTTTGAAATTTTCCCTTTATTTGTGCTGTAAGACCTTGCTTCCAAGACCAAATTTCATGATTCTAGGTTAACGGGAAGTACCCTATAGGTTTTCCACCCAAAACCTATAGGGAACTTCCGGTTGAACTAGAATTGACAATTTTGGGTAAAAGCAAGGTCTTCCAGCACAAGTAAAGGAAAAATTCCGAAAAATAAAAAAGTTCAAAATTAAGGTAAAATTTAGTACTTACAAGTTATCGCGAAAATATAAATTTGCCCATATCTTTTTATTGTGTTGACTCAGGACCTTGATTTTTATCCACCTAATACGAACTATAGACCTCAGTATCTGGTATAAATTTCAACTTGCTAGGTCCACCCGTTCTTGAGAAAATCGGTGGTGATACACGAACAGACAGACAGACAGACAGACGGACAAGAAAGTGATCTTTTAAGGGTTAAATAACAAGACCAAACGAAAAATTCCATTGTGCTTCGGGGAACTTCTGAAAATCGGGATCTTTCGAATTCGACTGCATACGATTGAAATGAGAATGGCACTGACCTTCATCGAATTTCGATAAATGCGGTTACCTAACCTAAAAATGTTCTTAAGTAAAAGGTTCTTCGAATTGAGAAGCTATTCAAATAACAGATGACATTCATGATGATGGCGCGCGCTCCTACAGTTGGTTCCTATAATAATATACCAAATTGATAGTTTTGGTTGGTTTATTAAATAATCGACATTTAGATTTCTGCAACTTTGGAGATTGCATTTCGGCATTATTTCTTTACAGCTTATTGTCTTCATCTTCTCGTATGAAAGTCTCTTGTCGTATGAAATGCTTTTGATCGAATATATAAGTACTTAGGTAGGTACATAGAAAACGGCTGTGTACTGTGTACCTAAAGTCTATGAGAGAATCTTAGTAGTTATTGTTTCCTAACACGGAATAATGCCAAAGCAGTAGATTCAGTTTTAGTAAGTACGAGTAGGTTAGGTAGGTACCTACATAGTTGAGTCATTGATTCGATGTTCTTGACTTTGCTTAGTTTTTGCTTAGACCAAGTTGTGGAAGTTCCAGGACTGTCTGGATTTGGTCCTATATCAGTAACAGCAACACAGCAATAATCTGTGCCTACACGGTTTGTTTTACTTTACCTTACTAAAATTGTTTCAGTCTGGAGTATTGGCAGTGGGTGCATGCGAGTTCGGGTGTGCTGATGAAAACATGACGTGGGTGCAACAGCCGTTCACAACAACTTCGACTACGACTACCCTCAGCCCTATGTACAGTGGCGTCGCCAATGCTACCGCTACGGTAAGATAAAGATAGTTTATTTGTCAGTAGTCCGTAAGTAAAGAAAAGCTTTATTTTCTTTCATGGGCGCCTACTGCCTAGTACAAGAGTTAAATCAAAGTAGAAGTTCACCCGTTTAGTACCAGCCAGGGATGACGTGTAGGGTAGTTTTAAGGACTAATTAAGCTTACGGATGTACGATTGCAGGAAGGCAACAAATGATCTTACCATGTGTAACAATTAAAATGACCGGTTATTGTGGCACGAACAGCTTCCTGGGTTGTCAGAAATTTACCCGCCACTATGGGGATTCACATGTTAATTTTCATAGGCCCTGTTACTTTGCCATTTTACCGAAAAATATCTTGCAATGGTTAAGGGTGATTCTTCGAAATTTCATTCTTCGGCTGATTCATATGCCCAAAATGTATTTACACTTACAGCTCTGTCACTCATGTTCATATGAAACTAGGTATAACAAATAAAATATTTGAATGAGGGACACTTTTATAAAGTAGTCTTGAAGATATCGGCATTCAAATATTTTGTGCCCATATGAATCAGAATTTGTAACAGATGAATCAGAAACAGAAATAAAAATGAAAAACTTTATGTAGATCGGCTCAATATTAAGAAAACATTTATATTTTTTTGACAGCAACAATAATCTGTTTTTAACTAACTTCACAAAAAAGGAGGAGATTTTCAATTCACCCGTAGTTTTTTATGTTTGTTACTGAGGTACTCAGTACTCAGAACTCCGCTATTTCTTAACCGATTTGGAAAGTTATTTTTTTGTTTGACAGAGTGTTTTTCGTTTGTTTATTTTGTAATTATAATTTTTCAAGATCTGACAAGTATCTCCAGAGATATGGAGATAAACACTTCAAACTTAGTACTAAAAATGACTAGCGCGGCATTAGAAGTCGTTTTTTTTTCGTTTTGTGAACAATCTGAAATTATTACAATAATTATATCAGAGATCATTAATTTACGGAAATTTTGGCAAATTCAACAATAATTATTTTACATTTTTTTACTACGGTATATTAATGCAAAGGTTTATTATACTCCTGTGATTTTTTTTTAATTATTCAAGAGGTTGTAGCTAAGTAAATATATATAAAAAACTAGAAATGCCTCGTGACTTTCCCGCGTTAAAAACTTGTTTCATGTATTCAAAACTTTCTTTTGTAAAAACCCATCAAAAAACGTTTTCAAGTTTTGGTGTGAACAAAGAAAATATAATAATTGCAAGATTTGCCCAAGGTAGACGTATTCGTGAACAACTCCGAGAGGAACTCCATTTCGGGCAATCGGTACCGGAATGACATGTTCGTTGAACATGATCTTGGTTTTATCCAAGTTCATCCGGAGATCGATGTGTGCAGAAAAATCAACAAGGGTGGTCAGCATGTATTGCAACTTATTGCAAGTCCTTCACGGTTTCAGCCATGATAACGATATCGTCCGCAAATCTCAAGTGTGTCTTTCCAATTCAACGTTTTCAACATATTCTCTAGAGCGTTTATGAACAATTTTGGGGGAAATAACGTCTCCTTGTCACACTCTTCGATGGAAGCGGATATGTTCAGTCTGCTGATTTTTTACTTGGAAGGTCATAGTCGCAGCTTCATAGGGACCTCTGAACACTTAGACGTATCGCCAATCTACTTGGCTCCGTTGCAGTGACTCCAGAACATACCAGGTTTCAATGGAGTCAAAGGCTTTCTCATAGTCCACAAACGCTAGACACAGTGGCTGGTTATACTCTTCGGTCTTCTGTGTAACCTGCCGCCTATGTGAATGTGGTGCCGTATCCTCTTCGAAACTCAGCCTGCTCGGGGGGCTGAAATTCGTCTGACCTACGCGCGAGACGATTTGTGATAACTCTAGAAATCAACTTATAGACATGGCTTAAGAGCGAGATAGGTCAATAGTTATTCAAAAGGGTTTGATCTACCTTTTTTTAGATCATAACAGCGACACTCATACTCCACTTCTTCGGAGTTCTCCTCGAAAAAAGAACTGAATTAAAAATACGCTGAAGCTGTAGTAGCGTAGGAGTTCCATCAGCTTTTAAGAGCTTCATTGTAATTTCATCCTCGCCGGGGCTTTTCCGTTTTTTAGCTGTCTGAGCACCATCACAATTTCATCAAGGCTGGCAAATATTCGGTAAATTGGCGGGTTAGAGTGGTTCTAGGTTCCTCTGAATCGTGTTGGGGAAGGGACGCTTGTGAGGTGTTTAATTGACTGTAAAAGTCTTTTACTTCCCTAAGAATCTAGCATTGGGAGAACTACAAAATTTAAATTATATTATCCACCGTATAAAGTTGACATTGCCAAAAGAAATTCCTTTAGAATGGCCTTTCTTAATTTTTAAAAGAAATTTAACTAAGTGGTTAGGGGTAAAATGTTTTTACACAATAAATGAATTTATGACATATACAGACTTAAGTAAATGATGTATCTTATGTTATTCATCAATTATCATTCCAATTACATTCTGATTATTATTCTCGTATTTATTCTTTTTTCTTAAGTCTAGTTTTTTTTACAATATAGATATCAAAACAACAATACAAAAATCATTATAAAAGAAACAATACTATAAAAAAACCTAAACCTAGGGTGCCGCCGGTAGCGGGGCAGGGCCCAAGCTACCGGGGGTTAGGGCTGCAGAGAGAGAAACCTCCTGACGATGCGTGCCGTGTCAAGAAGCACTGCCTTCTGTATCTGGCCCTTGATCCAGCCGTCTAGCGAGAGCCTCTTGAGATGTTGGTCGAGACTCTTCGCTATTAGGCCGTTCGCAGAGACGACTATCGGTACAATGATAGTCGAGTCAACATCCCACATGGCGGTAACCTCGTGGGCCAAGTCAAGGTACTTGCTAAGCTTGTCCTTCTCGGCCATTACGAGGTTCTCGTCATGCGGGATGGTGATGTCGACTAACACTGCCCGCCGCTGGGACCGGTCGACTATCACGATATCAGGCTTATTGGTGACAATAGTCCTGTCCGTGATAACCGATCGGTCCCAATAGAGCAAAGCACGACCATTTTCAAGAACTGGTGCAGGTGCGTACTTATAGTACGGCACCTCAGACTCGACAAGGCCATATTGAAGAGCAAGTTGCTGATGGATGATCCTGGTTACGAGGTTATGTCTGTGCAAGTACTCGCCGTTAGCAAGATGAGAACAACCGGAAATAATATGCCTGAGTGACTTTCCGGGACGGCGGCATGCCCGACAAATGTCGACCGTACCGTCCTTCATGATATATTTCCGGTAGTTGTTCGTCTTGATAACTTCGTCCGCAATTGCACAAACAAAACCTTCGGTTTCCCCAAAGAGGTCTCCGAATCGTAGCCAGTTCACCGACGCGAGCAGGTCCACATCGGGTCCCGTTAAGACTCGATAGAACCTCCCGTGCAGCTCCTTGCTCTTCCAGACGTCCTTGCGATCTTCGGTGCTCAGCACTTGAGGTTTGCGCCAGTTCTCTTTGCCTAAGGAGAGAGGTGTTAAGGTCATGTCAACCGCCACCACATCGCGATGCATCCCACACTCGTTGTTTAGGAAATATTCCCGGAGACGGTATACCTCACGGTTATGGAGAGTCTTGGCATTTAAAAAGCCTCGACCGCCCCATTTCCGTGGAATATACAGTCTCATAACAGACGAGCGTGGGTGAAACATGCGATGTGACGTCAGTTGCTGTCGGACCTTTCTGTTCAGGGCGTCTAATTCGGTCTGAGTCCACCTTAGTATTGTAACAGAACGGATTTCGAGCTCTACGATTTATTGAGATTGGTTCAGGTTTATGAGGTGATATTTCGAATTTATATTGATTTTAATGATGTACTATGTTTATATTCAAAATAATTCATAAATAAGATCGTTCTTATTTAGTATTTAATTAAATATTTGGGTCAATCAAAACAACACTTGGCGCTATATAGGTCAGGTGCGAAGCCACTGTGCAGAGTTAAAAAAAAAGCTAGATTACATAAACTGCCAGTGTCAGGAGGAGCTGTCACTGGTCAGGAGAAGAGGATTATTGTGTTTTTGTTTTGGGAAGAGCGCGGGATTTTCTTGGATTTTTATTTAGTATTTTTCTTAGTTTATGGCTGCTTTTGAAAAACGAACGAAATTTGCCGCGTAAAAAGGGTATTTTGCCGCTAAAATGCGGGGGGACTGGACTTTTGGCGGCGAAGCTTGGGGTCACTTTTTGACGGGAGGAAAAAGAGCAAGATGTTACTGGACGTGTAGTGTTATTTTGAAGTTTTTATGTGCTAAAAAGTGTTAAAATTGTGGAAAAACGGAGCACTAAGAAATCAGGGAGTATCCTTTTATCTATTAATGGGAAAGCTGCATTGTGGGCTTTTCCAATAACATGAGAAGATGTCACTGTAACGCGTTTAGATTATCTATTTAAATGATTATTGTAATGGGATAGTGCCCGATTACAAGCGGTTTTACGGTTCAATATAATATTAGGCGTGAAGCTCAGCTACAAAACAAGAAGCTGGTTTGCCAGTTACTTGCTGATGGTAAACAGAAGTGTCTATGTAATGCTTTCAATCTCCAATAATTGTTTGGACAGAGCACTGATGGTTCATGATGCCTTTTCAACCGACTTCCAAAAGGAAGGGGGTTCTTAGTTTGTCTGTATGTTTTTTGTGTGTATGTTGTGCGATTGCTTCGTCGGTTGTGAACATCCGAAACTTGCTGCTGGGGCTGACTCGCGAGGCGTGGAGGTCGGCTGTCTTGGTTTTTGAACTATCCTAATTATTATGCACATATTCAATTTCTTATCTTAAGTCTAGGTTTTTTACTATTATTATTATATTAAGATCTAAATTTAAAAATAGAAAATCATAATTGACTGACTTTCTATTGGTTGGTATTAACTAATAAATTTAAGAAGATACAATTACAAAGTAAAAATAATACATTTTACCTCCTTGTAGATAGTTTTCTCACTAAATATTACACTTTGAAATTATGAGGAAACTAGCTGGCTTACAATACTACATTATGACATCTAGTATTTGAATTCTTGGTTTACTTAAATTCAATAGTTGTGGTTGATCGCTATTAAATTATCTCAAATTAGTGAAATCAGATTTGATTGAGTATACACATGTAAAATATTATATGCATCACAGGAAAGTTATTGAGGAGGTTAGCTGCATTCTGTGGTTTTGTTCACATTGAGACAAATATATAACATTTTATCCGAATTGGTCCAGACAACATGGTTGTAAGGAGATGACAAGTAAACATATGGCCTGAATTGATGAATACATCTGTAATCTCGGTGCTGATGTTATGTGATCTATGGTCTTACTTGTTAACCTGAGGGATATGAAGTTAAAGTAACATTTATTTGTTATAGTTTTATTGTTATATAACATTTCATCGAAATTGGGGTTTTCATATTTGAGATAGATTAAAGAAAACAGTTACTTATTATGATAATAATATTTTATTTTAATATGATTAAGAAAACTAGCTGCGTCCCGTGGCTTTGTTCACGTTGAGACAATTATGTAACATTTTATCCGAATCGGTCCAGACATTTGTGAGGAGAAGACAAGTAAATGTACGGCCTGAATTGGTGAATACATTTGTAATTTTGGTGTTGATTTTTAAGTGTTCTTTGAACCAACCTGATATAAACTTTTCATACTTGAGATAGATTGGAGGCATTCATTCGTTTAAAATAATTATAATGATTTATTTCAGAGCATAAATTGTTTATGTGTAGGTACGTGTACATTGATAATAATTTTCATTTATCAACTGTGTAATCTGATGGTGTTGATGTTGCAATTCTCTTGAGAAAACATAAATTTGTTTATAATTTTAATAATTAATATATTTCAGAGTATTAATTGTTTATGTGTACGTGAACGATGATAATAATTTTCATATACCAACTTTGCACCTGATGTTGTGAGATGATGTTTAAGTATCTACGTTGTATATTTAAAATGTAATCTCGTGAGATTATTCACCTTTTCGATCATATTTGGCAGTTTGTTACAATTATAAGAGGTAGTGACCCTATGGATCACTCAAAAGCAGAATCAATAATTCAAAATTTCAGTACTTCCTAAATTGGTTGATTTTTCATCATTAATTAAAATAATTTATTGGAATTATCGTATTAGAGTGGAGACCTTGAATCAGTAAGTGTGGCGTGGGACGCCCTGTGACCAGGTGTAGCGACAACGTTCGCGAAGCGATGGGCAGTGACTGGAAACAGGGAGCCGAGGATCGGACTCGGTGGCGTGACTTAGGAGAGACATATGTCCGGTGGTCTGATACTGGCTGATTATGATGATGATTATGATGATTGGAATTATCTATTGTGAAAACGTTTCACTTATTATTTCATTCGAGATTTATTTATATATTGCTATGGGAAGCATAGAGATTTCGATTCATACTGAGGGTAGCAGCCGTAGGATATTCGTACGCTGAAAAGAATAGTCAGAGATACACGTTTATCACTGACATAAATAATCATGCATCAATAATTTAATATAATTTTATGTACCTGCATCATCGAAGTAATTTGGTGAAAAAGATTAATTTATTATTTATGTTCGAGATTTTGTTTCCTACGGGACGTGAATATTATGTCACGTTGACTTACCTGATATCACCGACATAAATAACCGTACATCAGCATCTTTAAATTCAACGTACCTGATTCATTGGAATGACTTAGTGAGACGGATTCACTTACTAATTATGTACGAGATTTTGTTTCCTACGGGACATATGTGCTTATTGAAGCTATATATAAGCTATATGGCGTGGATTCGCCTATTATCTGTTCGTGATTTATTTTCCCTGCGGGGATCGTGGAAGTTTGTGTCACACTACGGGTGGCCCAACCCTGGGGAGACTTGTAAGCTGAAAGAATAGCCAGAGTCTCTTCTAGTTCGTGACATAGACAACCACGCAATGTGTCTTCAAATTTACATATTCTGCGGAATAATTCAGTGAGAAAAGAATCACTTTTACTACATGTTCGAGAATTACCTTCCCTGAGGGGACCGTGGGATTCTGTGTTATGCTACGGGTGACCCAACCCTGGGGAGACTTGTAAGCTGAATGAATAGCCAGAGTCTTCTCTAGCATTTAGCATAGATGATCACGCAACGACATCATCACCAACTACGTCAATAAAGTGATCTTGGACCGCTGGGTCTTTCCGGAGTGGAGAAATAATTTAACTAAAATGCTGGCGAACCTAGCCTACTGGGTTGCTTCAGTAATTATCTTCATTAACCACAATATTAACTACAATTAACCTGGCTCATTGAGTCATTCCTTTGTTGGAAATATACTTTGCGGTTCAGGATAGGATTTAGTATAGATAGAGTTGGATAGACCCAGTATGGGTTAGTAGGAATGATAGGATAGGTTGATAGGAGATAGATAGGAAATTCTATAGTAGGTAGTGTAGGCAGGGTAGCTAAGATACTACTCACTCTTAAGTAGCTAGAGAGAGTAATATCTAAATGAAACAGGTGGTGATGGATGTTGTGCTCGATTAATAGACAGAGACCTTCTAACCATCCAAGGCAACTCTGTTGTTCGAGCAAGCGAATGTTTCCAAGCTAAATTAAGCTGGAGTGGATGAGTATGATGGCTGACTAACAGACATACATGTATTATTCTCTTTGATAAAAGATTATGTCCTCTCACTTTAGTTGTGACTCAGTACTGACATACAATTTAAGACGTTAAGTTTAATTAAATGTATTACTTTTGTACTACTGACTTTTGACTTACTGTAGACATCACCATGGGGCTTCACCTCGTTTCTAGTTGATGTTTCGATAATGAAATGCAGGTAATTTTGCTAAGCTACTAAACCTCATTTCTCGTCGATACTTCGATTATGAAATATAGGTCATGTCATCTCATGCGCAGTGGTGGTCCCCAATGGATGGTTGCTTGATACTAGATCAAGTAGGGGCTACCCAAGTAATTCAGGATGAATGCCATAGCTCGGTAGCGAATGGTGGCGCGCCGATCCAACCATCCATGGTACATGCTGTGTAAAAAACACCCCAAAGACTATCCTCCCTTTAAAAGTACTAAATCAGACATATTTTCATATATACATGTATTTATTTATCACCCTTTTGTCCTCCTCTCTTTTGTTATTGTACATACTAAAATGTTTATACTAAATCTATTGACATGATCAATAACTTTGTCTATAAAAATAACAAAGAAATTGACAAAGAAAGATCATCAAATTAAAATCTATCGAAGTCCCAAAGAAAGTCTAGAGATAAATATAATTAAGAATGCAAGGTGTGAATGTAAGAGATTATCCAGAGAATATACTATGATGATGATGATGATATTGTTATGGTTATTTCTAAAAAGTAATATTATTAGGGTCAATAGGTATAATGTTGACAAAGGTTGTAAAATATTACTCAATGTTCAGCTGTATTCTATAATGTAGCGTTATAGTACTAATAATAATAATACAACACAAATTAGTAATCATAATAGTGTATATGTACAAATTAGTATTAGATAAATAATTGGTACTCAGAAATTCACTAGGTAACAGTTGTACCAAAAAGTACCAACAGTAATATTTAGGGTTACAAGTACTAATAATAATAGAATAACACAAATTAGTACTAATAATAGCATATTTGTACTGAATAGTATTAGTTAGAAAAATTGGTGCAATCCCTTCACTAGGTAACAGTTGCACCTAAAGGTATCAAATAGTACCAACATTAATATTCAGGTTTACAAGTACTAATAATAATAGAATAACACAAATTAGTACTAATAATAACATATTTACACTGGATAGTATTAGTTAGAGAAAATGGTGCAAACACTTTCACTAGGTAACAATTGCACCATAGGGTATAAAAAGCAACAGTATAGCACAAATAGTATTGTAGCAGTGTTTAGGATTACTTGCAACAATAGAAGCTTTATTTCCTGTATTATTTAGTCTTTAGTTATTATATTAGGTTTGTCTTGAGATTCCCTGAAAAGAATTTAGGTTACATCAACGGTTCACAATGGGTCCTACCACTAACTAGACGATTACAAATGGCCAATATTTTATTCCAGTCCGATTAATATTCCAATATTAAATATTCTAATATTTCAGTATTTCAGTATTGTAATAAAGTAAACAAGTATAGTCGCGTTCAAAAGAAAATATTTAAAAACCGAAAAGCGTTTTTAAGGGGGGGGGGGGGGGTTGTTACAGTATGCCAAAGGTGTATATAAGTAGGGGCATAACCCAGCCGTTGAAGGCACGTACCTTGTTGCCTCCTGACAAAAGACTGTTAAGTACCTTCGTCAGACGACCAAAGAAACGCTCCTTCACCGACTGTTTTATCCCCCCACTCTCGATACCTAATGACTCTGACAATTATTATTATTATTATTGATGATTATTATTATTATTTTATTACAATTTTTATAAATTTTATTAAAATGTTTGACATCATAATTACTATCAAATGAATAAATACTATTTAATACATTTTATATTGAATCGCGAATGACATATAGTATATTTAAAAACATAAGAATAATAAAATACTGTAATTAATTTTAGATATAATACGATATTTGCACACCATGAATCATGGTAGAATGTATAAGGCGCTACTATAATTATTATGTAACAATCAACATGCATGTATACCTACATTCTGCAAATAAATTAATTTTGATTTGATTTGAATCTCCGGCTTAGAAGCGACAACAGTCCCGCTAGAGCTAGTGGTCAACTTCGTCAGGTGGCTTCGTCCCAACTGTTGGACAAAGAATTTTGACCCCCACTTTGCTCGATCGCTTCTTTAATTTGAGCTCCAGAGATCCCGTCGTACCAGTCTGAAAATATTTTTGTTTAGGGACCGTTGATCTGACGAAGTGACTGCGGGGTTTTCACGTCGCTTATGCATTAGCTGTAGAGACTCCTCTGAAAGCTTAGACTTCTTGCCGGCACCTCGAGTCTCATAGAATTTTGTCCCCTCCTCTCTGAGGATGCCTACCACATGGTCGAGATCCTGGTCATCGTCAAAGTCTATTGTGGTTTCCAGTGAAGCAAATCGGTTCTCCAGTTTCAGCTGGAACGTTTCGGATCCAACCACGGATTGTAACATATTGGGTCGAAGCGTGGAATTCATTAAACGAACATGTACAAACTTGCAGTCGATATCTAGAGAGCCTCGGACTAGTTGGTGATAAATGCCAGTTTTCAACATAGTGATCACTGAGACATCTTTAAATATGCGCTTTTTGTCCGTCATAATGAAGTTGATCTCGTTTTTTGTCATAGCGTCGGGGCTTTGCCACGTCCACTTCCGCTGTGGGTCTTTCTAAAAGAAGGAAATCATCAGAAAAGCCCCTCTTTTTCTAGTAAGTAGACGAGCACCCTCTACGATTTCTGCTTTCCAACTACCGTGTGACGGGTAGACGTTACAAAACAGAAATGAGTACACAGAGTCTTACAGTTATAACAAGTGTTTATTGCAACTATAAGAAGGGCAGTGCAAAGGGGGGGTTCACACACTGAACGTGATTCCAGCACACCAAATAAATGTACTATCCTGGCAAGTGATGCGTAGTACGTAGGTGATGAGCAGGCTCCAGGGAGTAGGCAGCGACAGGAACATCTGGTCCTCTTGCTGGGGGCAGGTCTTCTCAATAACCGTCCCGGTAGTCGGGCGGTTGCGCTGATTCAGCACGGTACAAGAACCCCGAGTTGGGGGTAATCGTTACTTACGAGTATATTAAGTAGGCAATGCACAGTATGTTGTGATACTAACAAATAAAAACTGTAGTATACGTAAAAAATGTATATAGATGGAGCAGTCAAGCGCAGGTTCAGTAGATCGAGGACGCTAGCTGACTGCTGCCGGCCGACTGAGGTTTACTCGTCCCTTCCAGGCGCGAGTCGCAGATTATGACATAGTAGTCGTAGAAATTACGTTCGGTGTGCAGCGCCAGCGCCTAGGGATCCGTAGCGGTATTGAGTGTTCTGTATATATTATAATTAATAAATTTATTAAATTAATTAGTATAAGATAAATTTTAGGTAAAATTACGGTTTGAATATTATATTTTAAATTAAGCCGTGACCGTGCTAGACGCGCGTGTCACATACCCCCCTTTTTAGGTTAGGATTTTTCCTAAATAAAATCCGCTTAAGATTTCTTATAGCTAAGATCTAAATAAATAAGAAATACGCCTTAGTCTTTGTAACACTTTAATTTAAGGTCTTTTATGTGCCAAGTACCTAGGTTGTTACCATGAATATCTTGTAATTCGTAAACTAGTGGTGACTTTTTACCTGTAACCCGGCATTTTATAAATTTAGGTGCAAGTTTTTTTGCGAAGCGTTTATCCTTGTCACTTAGATAATATATTCGTTTCCAAACAATATCACCTATGCTATAAATTCAGCATCTTTACGTCTTAGGTTATAGTTAGTGCAATTTCTAGAATGAGCTTTCAGTAATGAGGCTTGAACTTTATCGAAAATTTTGCTCAAGTGTCCTAAGTTCTCAGCGTAGTCATCACGGGGTGAGAATATCAAATCATCAGTTAAGTCAGCATCCGTATAGAGAGAACCGCAATTCACTAACTCTCGACCAAATACTAGAAAGGCAGGTGTAAATCCTGTCACTTCGTTTACTGAGCTGTTCAAGGCAAACTGGATTTTCGGTAAATTAGAATCCCAAAGTCGATGATCGTTCTCAATATAAGAAGATACAGCGACCATTATGGTCTTGTTGTACCGTTCCACTGTATTTACCTGTGGCGTGTACTTTGGTGTAAATCGAATATTCGGGACTTTATACTGAGTAAATAAATGCTTTAGAGTATTGCTGGTGAACTGCTTACCATTGTCCATGTAAATGGTATGAGGTATGCCGTGGATAAGGAAAACGTTTTCTTCCATAATACGAGCGATAGTTTCTGCTGTAGCACGTCTTATTGGAAATAATAAGCATTATTTACTAAAACAGCACGTTACGACGAAGATGAAAGTATTCTGTTTACGAGTAATGGGTAATGGACCGATAAGATCTACCGAAATAATTTGATATGGTATGTAACATTCCTTTGGTTTACCCATAGAACCTAAAGTTGGGTGAGTAGGGTATTTGTGTGAATCACAAATCAAATATCACAGTTTGAAACGAATTTAGAAACATCTTTGTACATCTTTGGCCAAAAATAATTCAGACAGAGGCGTTTATATGTATTAAAAATTCCAAAATGGCCTGAAGTAGGATCAGAGTGATTCTTTACTAGTAAATTATGTCTTAACTCGGATGGCACAACTTCTTTCCACGCAAATTCCCTTGTCAAGGGGTTGAGGCTTTTTACATACCTATATAGTTTATTATTTTCCACTCTGTAATTGAGGAATGAAGTTGGAGAATTAAGGCAGCCCGAATGAATATTGAGATACCACTGGTCGTCAGTCTGGGGTAAAGTATCACTTGAAGTGGCGTCAATAGCAGATATTGGTACAGAGCGGGACAAACTGTCAGGAACAACATTATCTGCACCACAAAGGTGTTTTATTTCAAAATTGTACGCTGATAGTCTTACACCCCAACGAGCTAGGCGACCGGTAGGGTTATTTAAATTTATAAACCACTTAAGAGACGAGTGGTCTGTAAACACTACAAATTTTTGGCCATTCTCCAGGTAGCACCTCCAATGTTCAATAGCGGTTAGTACAGCTAACGCCTCTCTCTCAGTCGCACTGTAGTTGCGTTCTTGGTTAGTTAGAGATTTACTCATATACGCAATAACCTTCTCTTCACCATCCAAAGTTTGAGTGAGTACTGCACCAACACCAAAGTCACTCGCATCTGTGTGAACTTCGAATGGTTTAGAGTAATCTAGGCAGGTTAATACGGGTGCAGATACGAGACATTCTTTTAGTTTTAGAAAGGCAGATTCAGCTTCTGGGGTCCAAGAGAACGCAGGAACTTTCTTGCTTTGTGAAGTAAGTTTATTCAGTGGCGCAGCAAGAGAACTAAAATTTCGAATAAACCTACAATACCATGACGCCGTACCTAGGAATCGACGAACCTCCTTACGATTGCAAGGCGTCTTATAATTTACAATAGCCTCTATTTTAGCAGGGTCAGCCTGGAGACCATTTGCATCCACTACATATCCTAAATAATTTAGTTTATTTCGGAAAAACTGACTTTTTTTGAAATTGATGGTGAGATTAGCATGTTTTAGCTTTTCCAGTACTTTTTTTAGAAGGTAAATGTGCTTTTCAAATGTAGGTGACACTATAATTATATCATCTACAAATACAAAGACCATGTGCTCAAATTCAGGGCCGTAAAAGAGAATGTCGACTAATCTTTGTTGAGTAGCCGGGGCATTAGTCAAACCAAAGGGCATAGATTTGAACTGAAATGTCCCGCGCGATGGAATGTAAAAAGCAGTCTTACATCTGTCTTCTTCTTTAATGAGTACTTGCCAAAAACTCTTAGAAAGATCTAGACTTGATAAGTATTTGGCATCTCGTAGATTATCTAAAATGTCAGATATGTATGGTAGACTATACGCATCTTTCTTCGTCACAGCGTTTAACTTCCTACTGTCTAGGCAAAATCTCAGCTCTCCACTTTTCTTAGGTGTTAACAGGACGGGTGAAGACCATGGGCTTTCACAAGGTTCAACCACGTCCTCCTGAAGCATCTCATCCAACTGTTCTACTAGGATGCGTTGTTTCTCTGGTGACATCCTATAGTAGCGTTGACGAATAGGGGCAGCATCCCCAGTGTCAATCGCGTGTGTTATTAGATTAGTACGACCTAGGCCGCGTTCCTTAAATTGTGCAATTAAATCGTCGGCTATTAGTTTTTGATCGCTATTTAAGTGATCATATGGACATACATGATCAGTTGTATCTAACGAAATTTATCTTAAAACCATGTTAGATACGGTTTCAGACACTAGTTCCACAGCATCTAAGTGCTTAGGAAAGATATCAAAATCTTTCCAAAAATCCATTCCTAGAATTAATGAATTTTGAATTTCCGGTACGATATAAAGTTTGAGGAGGCGAACTTGATTTTGGAATGAAATGGGCAGCTCCATTTTTCCAAAAGGTTTTAGTTGTTGACCTCCTGCAGCAATTAGTTTCATATCATCACATGGTTGAATTAGATTTGATTCCATAAATTCTCTGTGAGAAGATTTACCTAGTACGGATACAGATGATCCGTTATCAAGCAGCCCTACTAAAGGTTTACCGTGAACAGTGACCTTCACGTAAGGTCTAGAATGATCTGCAGTTTGACGGATTGACGAGACAGAATAACATGAAAAAAACTTTGATACTACCGAGAGCCATTCCTTCCATTCATGAGCATCAACATTCTTGTGCTCATTTGTTGAACAATCTCGTCGATCCATCGTATTTAGTTTTTTGATTGTGAATTGCAATCAGGGCATTCAGGATAACGCACGTCTTTCTTGCCGCACTTAAAGCAGATTAGAAAACGCGGCTTAGTACAATCGCGAAGACCATGCGTGTCTAAACGGCACCTGGGGCAATAAGAACGTCTTACGTCAGTCACAGGGGCAGATGATACTGCAGCAATTGGCATTTTATCAACTTGAGAATATTGATTTTTATTAGCATTAGAATTAAATTTGTATGAATTAGAATTTTTATTATAATTATAATAAGACTTATTAAAAGAACTACTAGAGGAGGATATAGTACCCTTATAAGCAAATTCTGGTGCCACTGTATTTGCATTAACTCTAGGTGGTTATTAAACTGTGTTAAACGGGACTGAATATTTTCGTAGTTGCGACAGAGTATCTTAAGCTGATCGATACTAGTTATATCGCTTGAGGAGGCTAAAGTGCTAGCGTAGCACGGCCGAATGTTGTGAAGTAGTATTTCGAGCTTATCATCCTCAGTCATATCTTTACTCAGTCTAGAAAACATCCCGTGCATTATAGCTAGATAGATTGTGATTGTTGTAGATTCATATTTATGGTCTGTGATTATTAGAGACTATGGTAGGACGGTGCCCGAGAATATAATTAGACATAGACAGACCGAAGCTAGAAAAAGTTATTATGTACGCCGGAGTGAATTAAAGTGTATTCTTCATATTAAAATGGTTTGATTAATAATAACAAGAACCCCGCAACATGGTGTCAGAATTGGTGTCAATCACTGAAAAGAAAAAGAGAACACTACTACAAGCAGACCTTTGAAGCAGACGCCACATGGTCATGGAGTCAGCCACCCAGTCAGCTACCCAGTCAGTTTTAATGAAGTCATAAAGTGCAGGCAGATCATACACGGTTAAAATAGATCATACACAGAAAAATGTCCTAGACGTCGTCATCGTGAATCTGAAATAAGGCAAGAAAGACAATTTTGCTCTGAGAGGTACAAACTTTTCGAAATGAACTAGAACAGTCAGAAAACAAAATGTCCGACAAAGTGATCATATCACAAATAAAGCCGTTAAAGCTACAAAATAGCAGCGTTTCCAGCGTTGCCACAGCCGAAATATGGAAAAATGGAAGCTTCGGTACGAAATATTCGCCGATGCCAACGAATTACAAAAATGTCCACAGTCGAAACAAACGGCAATTCTTTTAAATGCTATGGGCGATGAAGGAATTGAAATTTTCAATAGTTTCAATATTGATAGAACAACAACTGATGTCACTACAATTTTGAAAAAATTTGACATGAAATATAGTCCTCACACCAATATAACTGTCAACCGTTACAATTTTTTCACTAGAAGACAAAAAACGGACGAGACATTAGACGAATATATGACAATATTAAATAATTTAGCCTCGACATGCGAATTCAAAGAGTTGAAAGAATCGCTCATCAAAGACATGATCGTAATTGGAATGAATAATATAGACATACATTAGAGAGAAATTATTGCAAGAAGAAAATTTGACGACTGAAAGAGCAATGAAAATAGCTAAGAGTTTAGAATTATCTCAAGAAAGGTCATCAAAAATGATACCAAACGACACAAACAAGCAAGAATCTGTCCAAGCAGTTAAGTCGCAAAGAGCTCCAGAAAACAAACAGCGTACTGTATCAAAATATAAACAAAACCAGTATAATAACAAGACGAGTCAGTCATTCAACCAAAGAAGTAAGTCTCCAAGTAACAAACAGTGCAAAAGATGTGGCCAAATACACAAATATAAATGTCCAGCAGAAGGCAAAATATGCAATTATTGTAAAAAACTGAATCATTTTGCTCAATATTGTTTTTCAAAAATAAACCTGTCAATAACAACCGGCAACGAGTGAGTACTATCTCTCAAGAACAAACAGAAGCGTCTACAGAACATTACATAATCAACTCAGTGAGTAACAACAGCGAGAAAGATTGGTTAATTAACGTTTATTGCATCAATTAGAAAATCAAATGTCAAATCGACACAGGTGCCGATACTAATGTCATAAGTAAACTAACGCTAGATAAAATTAGAAATAGTACATGTTCTAATATCAAAATTTTAAGAACGAATAACAAAATATTTTCTTTTTCAGGACAATTAGTGCCAAATTTAGGAACCTGTATACTAAATTGTGAATTTGAAAATGGATTGTCAGCAAAATTGTATTTCATTGTTGTCGAATGCAATTGTCAAACAATAATTGGTTGGAAATCATGTGAAAAACTGGGTATAGTCAAAAGAATATTCGGTGTTGAGGAGAAGTGTAATGAAAGGTCCGTACATAACATAGTTTCTAAGTATTCAAATACATTTGAAGGTCTTGGATGTTTACCATACAAAGCTCATTTAGATATTGATTCTAATGTTCCACCTAAAGTCTGTCCAGTTCGTAGAATACCTTATTCTTAAGAACCTCGTCTTAAAGATGAATTAAAAAATATGGAACAGTTAAAAGTCATTGAAAAAGTCGACAAACCAACAAAATGGGTAAATTCTATAGTGCTAGTTGAGAAACAGAATGGAACATTAAGAGTATGCCTTGATCCAAGAAACTTAAATGAAGCCATAAAATGACCACATTATCCGTATCCTACATTTGATGATCTAAGATCTAAAGTTACAGGTGCATCAATATTCTCAAAATTAGATGCTAGTTCTGGGTACTGGGCTATTCCACTAGATTCGGATAGCAGTGATTTGTGTACATTTAATACTCCTTATGGAAGGTACAAATTTCTAAGACTACCTTATGGAATAAATTCCAGTGGTGAAATTTTTCATCGAACTATGAATCAACTATTCGGTGACCTACCAGGCATAATAATTTTCGTAGATGATGTATTAGTCTATGGGTCCACGGCTCAGCAACACAATGAAAGGCTTGAATTGTTATTCAAACGTGCCGCTGAAGTCAACCTAAAATTTAATAAGTCTAAATGTCAATTTAGTATGCCAGAAATCCGATATGTAGGTCATATTTTTAATAAAGACGGTGTTTCACCGGACCAGTCAAAAGTTGAAGCAATTTCAAAGATGTCGAGTCAAAGAATTACAAAGATTTCTAGGTATGATTAACTATTTAGGCTCATACATACAGAATCTGGCAGAAGAAACTGCTATACTTAGACAATTACTAAAAAAGCAAAATACATGGCAATGGTTAGACCAACATGAGAAACAATTTCGAAAATTAAAATCATTATTATGTCAGTCTCCTATATTAGTCCACTACGACATGAAAAAATCTGTAAAATTATCAGTCGATGCATCACAGAATGCAGTAGGCGCTGTAATATTACATGACAAGCCTATGCCTCTAAGTCATTAAACAAAAGTCAAATTAATTATGCACAAATAGAAAAAGAACTGTATGCGATAGTATTTGGATGTAAGAAATTTCATCAATACTTATATGGCAAACCGGTTTATGTAGAAACCGACCACCAACCGCTAGTTACACTTTTTAAAAAGCCATTAGCAGAAGTCCCAACAAGGTTGCAAAGAATGATGATAACTTTGCTAGCATATAACCTAGTCGTATCTTATACAAAAGGCTCAGAGATGTATATCTCAGACACCTTGTCACGTGCTCCAATAAAGGACACAAACATAAATCAAGAATTAGTCAGTCTCGAAGATTTAGACACAAATATTGAAATCCATGTCAATTTATTAACATCTAATTTAGCTATTTCCCCTGAAAAACGCAATAAAATTTTAAGTCATACTAGTCAAGATTTAATATCTCAAAAATTGAAAGAGTATTACAAAATTGGATGGCCAAGTTGTAAAGAACATTGTGATAAATTAGTATTACCATATTGGAACATAAAAGAGGAAATACATGTTGTCAATGATATACTTTTCAAAAACAACTCAGTCATTATACCTACATCAATGAGATCAGAAATTCTAAATATTCTACATGAAGGTCATCAAGGTATAGATAAAACTAAAAACTTAGCTCGAAGTACAGTCTATTGGCCTAATATTAATCAGGATATAGAAAACAAAGTCAGACTATGTGAAACATGCGCTATTTATTCAGCAAATAAAGCAAAACAACCTATGCTAAGTCATGAGAAACCTTTATTTCCTTGGCAAAAATTAGCTACTGATTTATTTGATTACAAAGGCAAAAAATACCTACTTGTTGTAGATAATTACTCAAATTACATAGAAATTGCAAATTTAAACAATGATTTTAGAACAAAAATGTTATATCACATTTAAAGTCAATTTTTGCTCGTCATGGCATCCCAATGCAAATAATCAGCGATGGAGGTCCACCATACAACTCCGCTGAATTCAAACAATTTTTGTCTGATTGGGATATTGAACATATTGTGTCAAGTCTTCATTACCCAAAATCAAATGGTTTAGCTGAAGTCTCTGTAAAAATAATAAAAAATATATTCAGAAAAAGTGATGAGTCAGAAATAGATCCTTGTATAGGTTTATTACAGTATAGGAACACACCACGAGGTAACCTTAGTTCACCAGCTCAGTTATTAATGTCTAGAAATTTAAGAACGAAACTACCTACTAAAGTCAATAACTTAAGACCTAAGATTGTAAAGCATACTGAACATTTTCAAAAGAAAGAAAGCAACTTACAGAAAACTAGATTATATTATAACAAAAATTCAAAGAACTACCCCGATTTACATATTGATGACCAAATATACTTTAAGAAAAATCCCAAAGATATCATATGGACAAAAGGTACAATAGTCTCTAAAACTAGATTTCCTAGATCATTCATAGTCAAAGATTATAATAATGTTACATATAGAAGAAATACTCAACATATTCGTTTAGATTATAAGTCTAGTCAGAAGAAAATTGTCTCACCTAAGAAAGTAAAGTTTTGTGAACCTAAGTCAAATCAGCATGAGTACATTATACCGAGTACGAGTAATTTTAAGGGCAAGTTAACATGTAAGCCATAAGAGATTCAAAAGACTCAAATTGACGATGAGGAGGAGGATGATTGTATATTTATATTCACTTATAATTCTAGTCCCATGTCTCAGTCAAATGATTCTGATTCTTTTAGATTATTAGAGTCAAGTCGGTCAAATGAGTCACAAGATGTATTGAATTCTCCAGAATTTGTTAACATTGAAGACAACTTAGTGTCACCTGAAAGTCTACATGACCATAATGAATATGTAAATCTAAGTCCTTTGTCACAAATGGACATCAATGTAGAAAACTCACGTTTAAGTCCAAACATTGTAAATATACATGACAGAATTATAATCTCACCTTTACCTGACAATAGCAGTAGTAATGCAGAAAGACCTAATAGAAACTATAGTTCTAGAGGGAGATTATTAAAGAAAACAACAAAACTTGACTTGTAAATACTATATTAGTGTATAACGTAATTAATGTATACATAAGGACAAATAATATTGTAAATTGACTAAGTCCAGACTTATTGTAAATACGTGACATACTCCTTATTGTATAATTGACCACAATGTTATTTATTAATTATTGACATTATTATTGTATTTGTATTCTGAAATCCGAATTTAATTAATATGTCTTGAAAACAATTTAGAATATGTAAATTTAATTTAAATGTCTTTTATTTAAATGTCAGTAATTTCACTTGTCAACGTCAAAAATGTATTGTTGTCATTTTCAAAAAAAAAGGCATGTTGTAGATTCATATTTATGGTCTGTGATTATTAGAGACTATGGTAGGACGGTGCCCAAGAATATAATTAGACATAGACAGACCGAAGCTAGAAAAAGTTATTATGTACGCCGGAGTGAATTAAAGTGTATTCTTCATATTAAAATGGTTTGATTAATAATAACAAGAACCCCACAACAGTGATATTCTCACCTTCGACCTGAGTACGTGATCGAATTTCAGATAGAAGACGATAATCGTAGTCTTTAGAACTAAAATCTTGTTTTAGAAGCTGCACTAGTTCACTCCATGTATTAATACTGTCTTTGACGCATCGGTACCAATGTAATGCATCATCAGTGAAAATTTCAAAGCCAAAATTTAAAATTTTGTCATAAGAAATTGACCTACTTATCACAAACTCCTCAACCTTTTGAATGAATGCTCGTACGCATGTTTTACCAGAATACTTGAGTTTCGACATTTCTGAATTTAAATTTCGATCACACGATACGGATTCCGAAGCGTTATCGGTGATGTTTTCGATAGCAGCCGATGTAGAGGGCTTATTTAGGTTACTCTGAATTGTATGCGGTCTTAAGTTAGTCAGATCGCTATATTGTGCATTAAATTTAGAAACACAATCCTCATATAACGCAGCAACTGCAGAAGTGCTAGTGACTCTGTATATTCGATGGTGAATATGATTTAACAAATTCTCTGTACGAGCAAACGTATTCCTGTCGAATTTTGTTTTTAAATTAGTTATATTAGATTGTGCCTTAAGAAGTGATTCCTTACCCGCTTTCAAGTCATCAATAGGTTCTAGGTGAGATTCTAGAATTTCTTCCGTAGGTAAATTATTACTAATTTTAACTATTTGTCTTCGAAGTTCCTGCACAGAGTCACCTGGAGTATATCCACGTACCGCGATTTCATACTCTAGTTCTGCCTTTTGCAAGGACAAATATTTAATTGGATACGACATTTCAATTTGTAATACTGCCGTTCCCGGGTAGATGTAGTAAGACTTTTACAATTAACTATTTCTTAAATCTAAAATGAATTATGATAAATATATGCTATACTAATGGATGTTTAATTATATCGATATGTGGGTACAAGGAAACATATTACAGAACAGAATAGTACAAAATATATAAACAAGGTATCATGAAATCTAAAAAATTAAACCCACGTATCGATTTACAGTACGTGCAAAATTAACAGTACCATGGAAGTAAACGACACCAAGAAAAGCTAGCTACTAGCGAGCTGGAACCAAATTCAGTGTGCTGCTTATTTAGTGAGGCGCCATTTGTGACGGGTAGACGTTACAAAACAGAAATGAGTACACAGAGTCTTACAGTTATAACAAGACATCTTTAAATATGCGCTTTTTGTCCGTCATAATGAAGTTGATCTCGTTTTTAGTCATAGCGTCGGGGCTTTGCCACGTCCACTTCCGCTGTGGGTCTTTCTAAAAGAAGGAAATCATCAGAAAAGCCCCTCTTTTTCTAGTAAGTAGACGAGCACCCTCTACGATTTCTGCTTTCCAACTACCGTGTGACGGGTAGACGTTACAAAACAGAAATGAGTACACAGAGTCTTACAGTTATAACAAGTGCTTATTGCAACTATAAGAAGGGCAGAGCAAAGGGGGGGTTCACACACTGAACGTGATTCCAGCACACCTAATAAATGTACTATCCTGGCAAGTGATGCGTAGTACGTAGGTGATGAGCAGGCTCCAGGGAGTAGGCAGCGACAGGAACATCTGGTCCTCTTGCTGGGGGCAGGTCTTCTCAATAACCGTCCCGGTAGTCGGGCGGTTGCGCTGATTCAGCACGGTACAAGAACCCCGAGTTGGGGGTAATCGTTACTTACGAGTATATTAAGTAGGCAATGCACAGTATGTTGTGATACTAACAAATAAAAACTGTAGTATACGTAAAAAATGTATATAGATGGAGCAGTCAAGCGCAGGTTCAGTAGATCGAGGACGCTAGCTGACTGCTGCCGGCCGACTGAGGTTTACTCGTCCCTTCCAGGCGCGTGTCGCAGATTATGACATAGTAGTCGTAGAAATTACGTTCGGTGTGCAGCGCCAGCGCCTAGGGATCCGTAGCGGTATTGAGTGTTCTGTATATATTATAATTAATAAATTTATTAAATTAATTAGTATAAGATAAATTTTAGGTAAAATTACGGTTTGAATATTATATTTTAAATTAAGCCGTGACCGTGCTAGACGCGCGTGTCACAACCGATTCACCGCCTGCTTGTACTCCCTCTTTAGCATTGACATCTCCCATGACAACGTTGAAGTGGGCCTTTTGGGTGGTGTGCAAGGAAATGTTCTCGTACATTTCTTCCACTTCATCGTCCGGGTGTGCCGAATTCGGTGCGTTTACTTGGATAACCTTGAAGATATACCTCTCGGTGAATTTGATCACATGATACCCTACCCTTGTCGACACACTGGAGATTTCTAGAACCACACCATCTTGGGATGGTTGTACTCCCTCTCTGAAATACATAAGATGGCCTGATTCTGAGGTAACGGTGACCTCCCCCGCTCTTCGGACTTCACATAACCCCAGAATATGCCATCTTATGTGTTTCAGCTCTTCTTATAGTAGTGGATAGTGTGCATCAAGCCGAAGCGTGCGTCCATAACACGTAGCCGGTGAACTGACACCGGCTACGTGTTATGGACGGTATTGGCGACCAACCGTAGCCCGGGGATTCTTAGCTCTCCCTGCCCCGCCGTTACCTTAACCGCCTTGGTTAGGAATAGCAGGGTGACTGGGAACTGGGGGCCATTGTGTAGTTCTGCGTGCCATATAGGTTTTGCCCAAAAATTACCACACGCTGGGCAGTCGGGTTGGGTGATCGCAGGACGTAGCTTCTCGCAACGGTGACGCTGCTGCCCGTCACCAGCCTGTGGTATTTAGCTACGCCATTATATGAAATGGTTATAACGCCATTTGTCGGTCGCCAGATTCTCGTTCTTTGGTCAGCAGCAGGCACCATGGTGAGGTTAGCTGGAAGCACTTAGATAGTATGTGTGCGTTCTTACATCCCAATGATAATCCCATCCCATGATTCATATAGGGTTTGGACAATATGAATCAGGCACAGATGAATCAGGATTTAGCCAACAATCATGCATAACTCATCATACATACAGACTTCAATGATAACATTTTTCTACATGAATCTATAACCTAGAAGCATCATGCGAAACATATTCAAAATCAAAATCAAAATATCTTTATTGTTGAAACTGTGTACAAGTAGATGGTAAATTCCTTACATGGTATCAACAGTTTGCCCTTTTCAGGCGTACAATATTATAAATAGTTTTTATGAATCTAAGCTAATAACTATATGTAGTATCTTTAATTTTAGTTCTACTTACGTAATATTATTTACAAATAGGTATGCTTAGTAATAAATACTATGTTACTATACATTGAAAAATAGATACCTAGAGTAGCAAAATTAATTTTGATAAAACTCATTTAAGGTATAAAAGCCCTTAGTAAGCAACCAAGATTTTAATTGTTTGTTAAATTGTGGATTCGTTAACAATTTAATATTTAATGGTAGGTGGTTGTAAATCTTAATTGCAGTAAAATAAGAACTTTTATGATATAATGTGTTATTAGCTTGGGGCAGATAAATGTTATGTTTATATTTTGAGCGTAAAATGTTCGAACGACTAGATTTAATTTCGAAGAAGAAGTTACTATTGTCTCTAACAAAACAACAAATTTGATATATAAATATACAGGTTAAAGTAAGAAATTTATTCTCTTTGAAAATATTTCGTAGGGTTTCTGTACTGTCTAGATGATATATGCTTCTAATACATTTTTTTTGTAACAGGAAAGTTGATTCTACTTCTGTTGAATTTCCCCAAAACATGACTCCATAACTAAGATGAGGAAAAACGTATCCATAGTAAGCTTTTACAGTAATATTTTCGGAAGATACCGATCGTAACACTGATAAAGCATACACATATCTAGAGATCTTGGAGTTAACTTTACATATGTGTGCTTTCCAACTTAGATTTGAGTCAAGAGTTACTCCAAGAAAATTAGTTTCATTAACATACTCTATTTGAACATTTTCATTTTTAATATCTAGTTGAAGTGGTTTTTGTCTTTTATTTCTAAATTGCATAAGTTTACTTTTGGCTATATTTACTTTCAGGTTGATATTTTTGAGACTGACAATAAGTTTTTTTAGGGTGTTATTAATTTCTGTTTTAAAGTTTAAAAGGTTATCATTTTGTCTGCTTATGAATACTGTAGCATCGTCTGCAAACATAACACAAAGATGTGTTTCATATTAAAGTTTTAAAACAATAAAAATAATTTTATAAATTAGACATTGTAATCAGTATGTGACCTGAACCAAGCATAGATCAATCAGACATTTACCTTCGTAACACCGGGTTTTAAGCCAACCAGGGGTACATTCGTCTTCTAGCTCGTTGGTTACACGACTGGCTTCCCCCCGCACGTGAAGCCAGACTCTCATTATTAATACCTGACCAAGTATGGTCAAGCGCAGCTTACGCCACATTAATCAGTATCATACGCCGGACACTTCTTATTTTTTTATTTATAAACACACTAACGTAGTTATAACTAAAACGCATTTTTTTTCTAAGAGGACAATTCATTAGTTTTCGATTAAATTTTAATTAATATTGAAGTATCCAGAGGCTAAATGCAACATCGACCTTTTTGTTCCGGAAAATGGCAAACGGACGCGTTATATGAATCAGGAGAACACACTTCAAATATTTTTATTTTGTACCAAAACAGCAAATATTTCAAAAATATAATTTGTCCCAGTTACGGATAACGCTAAACTCTTCAATAAAAAAATTACACACCATTTTTGTTAGTTGGTTTCAGAGATATACCCTCAGACATCGAACATTTTGTTTCTGAAGAATCACCCTTAAATATCTAACAAAGATTCGACATCGGCCCAAGGGCACTAGCAGCAGTCCTACCAATAAGAAAACCTTCAATTACTTTTCAACGTGTAAAATGTTGTAGGCTTCTTCTCGCACGAAATCCAGTTCCACATCCTTTTGAACTTTTTTTATGTGACTAGCTTTCCGTACGCGGCAACACGCGCATATGCTTCGATGTTACTTTGAAAATTGCTGCAATGTAGCTTTTCTTCCAGCCCCAGAATCTCAACGGAACATACGATGACGATGATTTCGGCGACATAGGCTACGAGGTGAATCCTCCACACATTTGCTACCAGGGGAAGTGTTTGGTGTACATGCGACATGCGGACAAAATGAGAGTGCAGCTATCATTGCTGGCACCGGAACCAACCGAGGACAACTCTACTGAAGAATCCAATTGGTGCACTTATCGTACAAGTAGGTTCAACCGTAGATTATAATGCAGTATCCAGTTATTACGTTACATATTTTATTTAGGACCAGTTTTACAAGTCCTTGTAAAGTTTCAGCTAGTTATCTGTACTGGGCCCCTAGACAAAATCCAATTTCCATTTTCATTCACGCTAACGCATCTTAAAAATGTATGGGAATGACAACTTTGTTGCGGAAACATGTCATTCCATACATTTGAACTTGCGTTGGCTTGAATGGTAACAGAAATTGGATTTTGTCTAGGGGGGCTGATATTAAACGCCATACACAAATTATAGTTTATGTGGCATATATAAGTTCCTTATGTAGCTGTAAGAGGCTCTATTAGGAACCGTTGTCCGCTGAAACGACAATAGGGAATATGCATGTGATATACATTTGCTTAAAATCATTTATTTTCGGATCATTATTGTTCTGGTGTTGTATGTTAAACATTTTTTTATAAATAAAATACTCTCACACGTGTTAAAATATTATATGAAAAATGCAAGAAAAGCGTAGGAAATTTAAATTTGCTAGACACATCACCACTTGTCAATTAGAAAGTGACGTCACAGTGCACAACGCGGTCTCCACAGATTACATCTTTTTCATATAAATAGTACGCACTGTAGTACGAATACGTAGTATTTCTATTAAAAATATTTAATCTGTGGAGACCGTATCGTGCACTGTGACGTCACAAATGCGCGCAAAAATTTGGAAGCGTTTGAGATACCTCATAATTTTTCAATGCTAAAACTATATTTTGTAGCTTAATTTGAACACTTTCAGTATCATTTAATTTTTTTACTGTGTTGAATGGTGTTAATATGTATTCAGTGAAATAAACATATTAAAAAAAATCATGCATATTCCCTATTGAAGATTGAGCTCAGTAGCATGCTATAGAAGAGGCAATAATTTCCAGCGGTGGACTAATAAAGGCTGATGATGATGTATAGCTATTGAGGTAGGTAGGTACAATGTACACAGAAACCTGTTGCAAGAATTTAAACTGATTAGGATTCTCCTTTTATAGGCGGTAAATCCCAATGCCTGGTGCCTCCGGAGCGTTTAGCTGAAATATACCAAGAAGAGAGTGTGTGCAAGCCGGCCGTGCGTTGCCAAGTTTTGGATCCTTACGACGAACCAGGCGGTGTGTTAGCTGATGCTGAATGCAGGCTGGTTATCGGAGATCCTACTTCTACCTTCTGGAGCTATCTGGTTATCAGGTAAGTCTATTTTTTTTGAAGATTTAACTAAGGGTAAAGGGTAAATAGTTTCGTGATGTTAAGTGCCAGCCAGTATGGAAGACGGTTTCGGATATTTGCGGTGGATAGATTGTACTTAAGTCGGTTGTGCTATGCCTCGTCTTCCATGTCCAGACAAGCACGATTCCATATTATACCTAAACCATATCGTCACTTAACATCAGGCGAGATATTATTACGAGGAATCTTCTGAAGAGCTCTTTAACCGCTATCCCGTTTAGCTACAACGTCAGAAAGCCCTTCCACACATTATAGAGACGTGGTCTTCTCATACAACTCTCAACTGGTTTTAAATGATTGTTTTACGTAACTACTATAAAGTTGTGGAATGAGCTCCCAACAAACATTTCCCCACTAAATTACCTACAATCTGGATTCCTTCAAACGAAAATGAGAGTTCTCACTAATAAGAGTAAGCGACTCACCGGCAAGTGGCTCAACAGGCGAATCACCCTTAACAAAGAAGTTGTCACACTAAGCCAGTCAAACAGATTAACGACTAAGCTCAGAACTATTTTTTAAGGGAAATGTGTTAAGTAATTAATTAAAATAAAATAAAATGTTATTTAGAATACGGACACATTGCAGAATATATATTTTATGTATATTATATAAATATATTTATATATATATATAATATACATAAAATATAGCTATCTTTATGATGTGATTACCACGACACCATCATATTTCAGGGTTCTAGCGGATATCTGGCCTACAGCGGGGCTGGCTCTGCTAGGCACCGCGTGCGTCATAGCAACTAGAGAGACCTCTCTTGGCCGAGGCGATGTCGGCCGGCAGCTGGCTTTCGGCACTCTAGGTCTAGCAATATTCCCGCCCTTAGCCGGATTAGCCGCGGAACAAATGCCTGACAACCCATACTTGGTGCCGTTTGTACTTCACGCCGTTTTTATGCTGATTGGAGCGGTCATTTTAATATTTGACAGGTGAGGCGGGTTTTTAAAGCATTATTTTTACTTCAAGTTTATTTTTGCGTACATACCTATTATATAATAACAACATTGTATAAAAAAAAAATATGCTGTGTGTACATTTTTCTAATCATCTTATGTTTTCTAGTTCTAATAAGTAGTTTTGCTATACACATTTTCTAAATGAGCAATTTAATAACGTCCCACGCTGGGCTATTACTAATACCCTTACCGTCTAAGATTCTATTGGAGTAGGTAAATCCAGACAGTTCTCAATTCTAATCAGAATTTACAGATGTTATATTCAATGAGCGTACCTATACTTATTTCAGTAACATGCCACTTTCAACACCTGAGTGGTGGTGGCACACCGCGACCGGCGTTCTAACGATGCCGATGAACGCGGTGAGGAGATACGGCGCGGAGACTGCTGCCGTGTTCGCGGTCGTCGCTTTACTTGGCACTTTGTGGAGCGGCATCGACGCTTACTTGCCTTGGTATGTTTGGATATTTAGTTGCCACACTCCTCTATAAAACATTCTACAGTTGGTATAATAGAAAATAATTCGATAACATAACCGATCGGACATTTTCACTAAAAAAAACTATCTAGCTTTTGGTGTCCAAAAAAATAATTTACTTATATCTAACTCCCTCAATCTATCTATACTAATATTATAAAGAGAGAACATTTGTATTTTTGTATGTTTGTAATGATTTGGCTCAAAAACGACTAAACCGATTTAAAAAATTCTTTCACTAATACATAGAATGGACTTTCGGAATGAAAATAGGCTATATATTATCCCGTTTAAATCAAAGGTACATTCGTGGAGACCTAATTTGCAACCTAAGTCGGCAAAAAAACGGTCGAAAAAACACGTTTCTTACGAACGCTGCTTAATTGAAAATAGATAGAAGAATATTTTCTATGCAAGAGTTGTACAACTTAATAAGACCTACAAAAAAGTCCGCGACTGCATATGTCTATCTCTTAAGGTTGACTCACAGTAACCATTTTAATCTTAAAATTTTTGTTAAAAAATATTACATATCTTCCAAGGCTATTTTCAAGTATATAGTATTAATTCCTATCCAAATAATTACATTAATTAGCTTGGCCACATATTATAGATGAAAATTGTCCTTTACAGTATATCATTCAAATGAAAACTCTAGAAGATATAACGAATTTCACATACACGCATCGCAAAATTAATAAAATATTTGCAGTGAAACCACAGATTAGGTCATAGTTACTACGAAAATATTATTATAAGCTTAGCAATGCTGTAGATCCCCACCGATCACAATCAATTTGTTGTTGTATTGTATAAAATAATATTCATCTATATATATAATAATATAATATTTTAAACCACCCCGACTGATCTATGTATAATCTTTTCACTAAAAGCATTCCAATGACTCTAAACATGACATTTAAAATCTGAGCTGTAAGTTGGTGAGGATTTGAGTATTCTGTAGAGTCCAAGAGATGTCCCAGCATCAGGTCAAAGCTTATTTTTTTTGTGCTTATTTATGCAATTCTTACAATATCGTTGAAGAAGAAGATTTTCGAATTGATCAGACCTATGACAGTTGATTTCATAGCACAATTAACTAGAAAAAAGCTCATAGTTTTATAACGATTGAACGAATTTTCATGAATCAAAGCTACTACTAGAACACTCTCGATGAAGACATCTATCAAACAAAAAAAAACTATCAATAATAAAAACAAAATCGGTTCATCCGGTTAGGTGCTAAGATGCTACAGACAGACACACAGATACACACGTTAAACGTATATTACCCCTACATTTTGCGTCGGGAAACGCGTCAGGTTACGGCGGCAGATGTTCTTCTTGGTGGTAAGCTACTTTTGGGTAGATTTAATGATCCCACTACCACTGTACGAAAACTCATGATTCATGAATGTACATAAAACTTTCATTGGTAGCATATAGCTAGGATTAGAACCAATGACCGTCGGGTCAGAATCAGGGTAACTATCCTTTACGCCAAAGGGCCGTCCAATATCACTACGTAAGTATTATAAAACAAAGTCCATCACTGCGTCTGTCTGTCTGTTCGCAATAATCTCAATAGCTACTGAACGGATTATCATGCGGTTTTCACCAATAGCCAGAGTGTTTATGAGAAAGGTTTAGGTGCATAATTCGTTAAGGTTTTGAGTAAATTGGATGAAATATGACGATGATTGTTAAATATGTTCATATTTTATATTCGATGCAACAAACTGATGCAAATTTTGTAGGCATATAGGTTCTAGAGATTTGCTTACAGAAAAGCCCTACAGAAGTTAACGAATATGAATTTCAATCCTAAACGTTTTGAGGGAATTTCGCCAAGATGGTTTATCATTCCAATTTGAAATCTGCATTAAATAGGCGCCCAACAGGGGGTAAACATAAGATTTATTTGTATTTATAATTGAAATGGCACCGATGTTGGACCATCATTGACTTTTACTTTTACTCTTTAAGCCTATATTGGCGCCCAATGTAATACAAATAATGGGTTTCCCTACTCTGTCAAATATTATTGGCACCTAATGTGGGGCCGTTATGAGATTTTTTTTTTGCATTTAAGTCTTCAAGCATGTAATGGCGCCCACCAATTACGCCTACATTGGTTTTATATTGTCTGTAAGACAACCATCCAGGCATCCAAAATTAGATCAATATTAGCTTCATATAACCTGTAAAACTTTCTGGCTCCCGAAATAAGGCCTATATTGGCTTGACATACCCTGTAAGAATTATTGGCGCCCAACGCGGAGCCAATTTTCACTTTACATTTCTTTAAGATAATATCAACCCAACGTAGGGCCAATATGGGCTTTTCAATCTACACTGTATGTCTACGATAGGCGCCCAACGTAGGACCAATTCGTTCTACTCAGTAAAATGTACAGTGTAAATTAATTGTAATATTTTCCAGGACGGTAATAGATCTAAACGGGACAGTAACAGAAGTAGGGCTAACTCTTACAATAGGCGCTCTGCCCGCTGTGCCAGCTCTCTTCTGGGCTGAAGCTCTGGTCGACTACATCGGACACTCCAACGTGTTCATTATGGCTTTTACTTTCTATGGATTACGCTATACTGGTAAGAGTTCTATTTCTTTCTTACTAGTGTAAAATGTAAACGTGCTTACGTTTCCCTTTTTTCTCTATTGAGCTAAGGGCCTATGGTGCATTGGGAGAATGATCGACAACAGAGGTAGTTTAGTCGAAGTAGGATTTAAATACCACCACCACCAATAGATCTTTCTATCGAAAAATGTATGTTCGCATTTTTTGTGGCCTTCCAGTAAAGGAAAACATCGTTAACGATGTTTATCGTTGAAAACTTCCAGCACGATACTTGTTTGGCAAGCTTGTATCAGTCTAGTAAGGGTCCCTGAATGGTGGTAGAACACAGTTTAGTGTCCGCCTGGCCAGCTACTACTCTCACGTCAAGTATTATTATTATCTTTTCTATGGTCACGTTAAAAAAATCTGTCGCCAAACATCTTATGTTCCGCCAGCTGTCGAGTAAACACGGTTTTAGGTTCCCTAGCCGAATGGCAAAAAACGGAACCCTTATAGATTCGCCATGTCTGTCTGTCTGTCTGTCCGTCCGTATGTCACAGACATTTTATTCCGAAACTATTAGGACTACAGAATTGAAACTTGGTAGGTAGATGTATTCTGTAAACCGCTTTCCGATTTTTATACAAAAATAAAAAATATAAAAGTTTAAGGGGGAGCATCCCATACATGGAACTTGAACAAAAAAAATTTTTTTTCTTCAAACCTATACGTGTGGGGTGTCTATGGATAGGTCTTTAAAAATAACATTGAAGTTTCTAAAACCATTTTTTATCAAAGTCAATCATTTAAAAGATAGGCGCGTCTTAAGTGGTAAAATGTGTGTCCCCCCCCTCTAACTTCTAAAGTAAGCAAGTGAAAAATCTAGAAAAAATATATTCTGTAGATCTCAATAAAAACTTTCAACGAAAATTGGTTTGAACGAGACTCAGTCAGCAGTTGTTGAGATATAGCGACCGCAAGTATAACTTTGTTTTTCATACAATCACTATGAAAAACAAAGTTATTTTTGTAGTTGCGAAAATTATAGTTATAGAATACTCTACTGTGTTACGGAACCCTACGAGTGCGAGTCCGACTTGCACTTAGCCAGTTTATTTACGTACGCTGCTTTTATTATCAGAGATAAAAAGTATTATTTTAGATTAGATTAAAAATATTTTTGAAAAAGTTTTAGTAGGTACTTAAAAAAATCCGTGATGACCATGTCATTTTCTTAAGGTTGACTCAAAGGAACCATTATAATCTTTATTTTTTTAAGAAAGTACGTAATTAGAAGAGCCATTTTCTCCATTAGGTACAGTAGATATAAATCCTTTTCTAATTGATTAAGTTTATTACCTTAGCGATTTATTGAAGATTAAAATTGTCCTTTACACTGTATAAATTAGGTGCATAAAAAAAATGTTGATGTATAAAAATTTTGAAGATATCACAAATACGAGTAGTTACGCGCATCGAACTAATATTATCGCAGCGAAAAAGAAGCGCACAGATTGGATAATAATTAGTTAGCTATTCGATGTACATATATTTTTTAATAAAATATAAACATTTTAAATGCTATAGGCGAGCGATTGATAGGTGAATGAAAGGTGGTAAGCTACTTTTGTCAACTAGTGGAGTGCCGGAGATGAATATATTCCTTCAAAAGAGGAGTTTAAAATGTTGACAAGTAGCCGTCGTCAACGCGATGATAAATACTTCTCATGCGATATGCGATGATAAATACTTCTCATCAGTTGGGTCTGCCTGTTTGCGTACCTCTGTTTGCACAAAAAAGTTGAACAGGTAGTTAGTTATTATAGTATGTAAATACATATTGATAAGACAAAACGTTGCACCCTTATTATATGTTGAGACCTTTGCCCTGATGTCTAATAAGATAAAAATGTTATCGTAATAACCAACTACCAACAACTGTCTCTCCAGGTCTAGCATTCAGCACCGACTACACCTGGGTGGCTGTGTGTGAAGCTCTGGAGGTGTTCACTCTAAGCCTGGTGTGGGTCACTGCTATGCTTTACTTCAGACACCTCGTGCCGAGGAAGTACACCGCCACTGGACAAGCACTGCCTGTCATCGCGCATTTCTGTATTGGTAAGTATACCTATTATCAATCTAAGCAATAGGGAACATGAAATATGTTTACAGTCCGGCAAGTATAACTTGGCGTGCCTGTGCGCCACTGTGCTTTTACTTTGTACTATGATAACAGTTTCTCTCAAACCATTTTTAATTACTTTTGGAACTATTGAACTATTTTAATGTAGCAGATTTATCAACAATAATGTCGCGGTAATCTCTCAAACGCCAAACTCACAGTTTCAATTAAAAGAATTAGTTCCAAAAACCACCACCGCCAAGTTATACTTGTGGCACTGTACTTCCATTTTAAAGAATAAGTTGCGGTAAACAAGTAGGTACCTATATTTAAAAAAAAGTGTTGTGTGGTTTTATGGAACCACGATGCAAGTGAAACTTTTTGTGTATTTTGTAGTAGCTATAGTAGTAGCTAGCTAGTATAACAGAAGTTGACATGACACATTTGTATGTATACAAATATGGCTGCGGAAGCGTCCGCCAATCACAGTTAGACTTACACGTAATTATATCCACCAATCAAGCTAAAGCACCGGCTGTAACACGATATGCGATAGAGCGTAGACAGGCTTCCTCTACAGGGACGGAAACATTTGAGATGTAATAAATGATTAATTTTATAAAAATATAGGTGTTTAGACCTACGTTCCACTTCACATAACTTTGAACTTAAATTTCTTGTTGAAAATCTTTATTATAAACAAGCAGTAGCTCTTCTTTTATATATTTGTAAGATTTTGTTAACTTGTTAAGAATGCTAGCGCTAGTTTAACCGGCTCCTGATAGTTATCTGAGATCAATACAATAACGTAATTGAGATGCCCATTGCGCCTGTCTATTCGTTATAAACTCCTACACTCTAATTGTCACTACAATTAGAGTATAGGAGTTTACGAGTAGGATATGTTATAGGAGTAGGACTTCTGCTAGTCCGCCTGGGGCGGTACCACCACTTTGCCAATTAATTTTCAGCCGTGAAATAGGAATGTTTTTCGGTTGAAATGGCAAGCAGGTGTCCAGTGAAATTACAGGGCATGTAAGACTCAACATCTTTATGTCTCAAGGTAACAGGCGCAGTGCAGCGACATGCAAAATTCTGGATGTTCAGAATTTTGCATGCCACTGTATATGTTATAGGTAGACGTCATCGCTTACCATCAGGCGAGCGTCATGCTTGTCCTGTTACCTTTTACCATAAAAATTATATATACACAGACTAAGTAGAGATCCTATATCCATTCTCAGGGAGGTGTATCGGTGCAATAATAGGCGGCATGGTAACATTCTCGACGCCTCTTGAGTCTGCTCGCGGCGTGTTCCGCGGTCTCGGCATCGCGGCACTTCTAGCGGCGACTATATACCTAGCTCTCTACCATCTACTGTTAGCGCCGCGATGTGCTTCCCCCGCTGTGGCGCCACCATCGCATTTACTTCAAGGTAATGTAGTTTATTAAACTTACAAATTGTAAAAGTATCAGTAAATGTACGTAACTGACGTAAAATTACTAACTAGGTTCAAGATATTTTTTTGTGCTATGCTTTGCTAAATGTGCTGCAAAACTATTAAAAAAGATTTGCCCCTAAAATAATGTTCAAAATGAGTTCAACAGATCTTGAGCCTAATATATCATACAAACTGTTAGGACTGAACATACAATTTTAAGTGCCTTTAAAAACGTTCATGTTAATAGACTCAGAAAACAAAAGGAAAGGGCCAACATTTCGCCCAAGTTAATTAAATTATATTATTTTTCTGTTTTTCTTCATCATGTCTCTCAACTGATGGAAAGGGATGATATATGATATAGGGCGGGACAATGCCTAGCCTAGCAAGACTACATACCCTATGGACTTCAGTAAATCCATTGAGAGCAATTGCTCTACCCTTACCCTTCATAAGCATGCTATTTACGAGCAATTGCTACTTAGTAGCATATACAATTTGCATGTGTATGGTATGTTAGGTATACGAAACAAACTGGTCAAGTTCAAATCGAATACCTAAGGAAGGTTCCATACCACAGTACTATTGTACTGTATAACAAGACTGTGTAAGAAGATTGAACAAAATTTGCCTAAAAACACGCTGCTTGTGTGGGGGCCCCCTTTAATTTTTAATTTAATGTCATTGTTATAGCAGCCATAGCCATACAATACACACTGTGAGCAAATTCCATAAGTACTTTCTGCGATGCCACGCCGCGCTTTGCTTCTCGTTGCAGCAAAATTTCTCTCTTGTGCTAGCTACGATAGTTGTTCTTTTTTGCCCATCTTTGTCCAAAAGATGATTACAAATGCTGTGGTCAAAGTATATACCTAATTCCATAAGCTTTCCTTTTATTATGTATAAGTATAGTATTTTAACCAGAGTTTATTGCTTTTTCAAAAGCTTCCACTGTGGACGGTCAACTCGCAAAAGGTACGCTTGAGACTCGACAACGGGACTGGGTTTTCATTTCTTTTAACTCGAGAATATTTACAGGATTGAACGCGAACGGCGGTTCCAATGGCAGCTATTCGCCGATGAGAGTGTACCACGAGGAAAGATCGAGGAAAGGCCATTTCCGATACTAAATCCATTATGAATAACACTTAAATATTTCTTTGTAAATGGATTTATAAATGTGGTTATAGAAAGATAAAACATAGAAAACACCGCTTTCTATACTAATTACAAGAATTTAATTAATATCTAGAAGTCTCGGACTAAAGCATCCGGAATCTTTCCGGTGGTCCCAAATAAAATCTCATTTACCTATGTCTAAGAAAATTTTAGCAACGAATTGCTTCTGGGATTATCGGGCCGGCATTTTTTGCACAGGCATTTCGGATTTCTTTAGTCAGAGCGAGTATAAAATGAAGGCCTTTCTAGAATCTGTAGTCGTAAACAAGCAGGACCTTAGTATAATATCCTTATGTACTAGTAGGTATCCAAAATAGTAGTCTTAAAAGACACCTAGACATAGACAACACGGGAATTTGTAAAATTATTATAAAGCACAATCACAATGTAAAAAAAATATAATAGGTAAAAAGATCGTTTAAATAACTAAAAATAACCGACTTCAATGCCGCACTATTAATTTTCAGAACCAATTTTGAGGTATTTATCTCCATATCTCAGGAGATACTAATCAGACCTCTATAAAATGACCTACTCTATATAATTATAGTACCACACTTGGGATATCTTCTTTCCAACAAAAAAATAATAATCAAAATCGGTTCATAAACGACGAAGGTATCCGCGAACAAACAATTTCTCCTCCTCCTCCCTCCTCCTTTTTTTGAAGTCGGTTAAAAATGTATAATCTTTCGATTGTTTATGACTAACGATAGTGCCTACATTCTAGAACATTGTTAAAAGTGACTTTGTTTGTTTTATTATTAAAATTATAAATGTAAATTTTAGTACATAATTTTATATTAATTAAGGATAATTCAGCTGGTATTATGTACCTAATTCATTTATTTCTTGTTAAAAATAAGTAAGTACAGAATTGTGATATTGTAAGTGCTTTTCACAAATGTATAAAACTTTTTGCAATTTTTGTGTTACTAACGTATTGGTACCTATTCAATAAGTATATTGTTTGCATTTTTACATATGATTTCATATGTTTTTTTTAAATAAAATCCAGTCACTGCCTTACTTTGAAATTTATTTAATATTCCTGTAGTACCTAATAAATGTATTGTACAGGTAGGTAAACTTAATTATGACAAAATAGAACAGCTAGACGTCTCTTACTACAATTACATTGGTTACAGAGAATATTTTAATATCCAACCAAAATAATATGTGACATAATAGGAATAAGTAGATGAAGACCTTTAGTTAAGCAATTAAATCCATACTAGTATTATAATGCGAAAAGTTATGTCAGTTACGTTATCCAATATTTGATCACGCAGCAATGGATATGGATATACCAACACAGGATACTTTAAAAACTTGTAGTTATTTGTAGTGGTAGGTTTTTCGTTGTCCGTTCCAGGCGGACTAGCAGAAGTCTGCTAGTCCGCCTGGAACGGTACCACCCACCACTTTGCCAATTAATTTTCAGCCGTGAAATAGGTTAATAATGTTTTTCGGTTGAAATGGCAAGGTGTCCAGTGAAATTACAGGGCATGTGAGACTCGACATACTTATGTCTCAAGGTAACAGGCGCAGTGCAGTGAGTCAAAATTCTGGCAGTCCAGAATTTATCTGTAATAGGTAGACGTCATCGCTTACCATCAGGCGAGCGTCGTGCTTGTCCTGTTTCATTATATCATAAAGAAAAAGCCTATATTAATCCTGGTCATAGGCCTCTTCTTATACTATACGGGAGAAGATAAACATAAAACTTGTATGTGGTCATCATTACCAACCTTGAGTGCAGCATACTGTACCTGTTCCTGTCATTATGGGTAAGGTAAAAGCAGCAATAGGTACTAACAACTTGCAGAACTGCAGATGCCAAGATACTATATAAGACAGGGTGTTTGGCTACAGAGTAGCCATATTTGAAAGACGTGTAACTTTGTAACTGGATACCTTTGAGACAAAAAAAAACAATCTAAATATAATAATAATTGCTATCAATACCTAATATAAAACTTTTTAACAAAAAAATTAAACCGCTGAAATAATTGAAAAGCAAAATATAATTAAACTTTTTTATTTAACCTTAATAACGAAGTTGTTTGCTAGGCAACCCATATGCAATATATTTTTTGATATATTAAATTACATAAATAATGTGTTTGATCCATTAACCAGCTCGGTGAAGGTTGTATGACGGGATCCTATCCTATAGTGTCCGCCTGGCCAAAAAATCTGTCTCCAAAACATCTAATGTGTTCCGGTAGCTGTCCTTGAGAGCCAGTCGCTAGCCTATAAGATATACACATTTTGTAGGGCCGGTAGGGAGGATTAACAAATGTTTTCCTCGGCTGCTTTGGCAAGCGACCACAACTCTCTGCTTTCTGACGCAAAACTGGCGAGTCGGACTCCAATCCTCGTTATATGCTGATCTCTGGGCTTGGCAGCCACCTTCTTGCTCGACCTGGAGGCAGCGTTTAATTTATTTCTTAAGAAATCGGTGTTTAGATCATATAGACGCCAACCTCCGACACGAACCACCGAGTTTGGAATTTCCGCATTCCATGCCCTGAAGCACGACGACAGTGACGGCGTCAGTACACACATCAACATCCTCCGTAGAAAAACAGAGTTGCTCCCAGGGATACCACCCACAGAACTCGCGAAGGTCATCCCAGTCTAATGACTGATAAAGCCAATCTGTGCGTTTCCCAGCTGAAGAAGGTCTAGCGCGATTAAGAGTTAAGAGGCACAACTGAACTCACCAGGCGGTGATCTGAGAAACCGAGGTGTGGACCGACAGATACCTGATAATTTTCTGGAATTGAGGTCAGCAGGAGAGTTCGAGCTAGGAGGGGTGGTGGTTCTCCACATTTGGTATTCTGGTCGCAAAACCGACCAGAATACTCGCGTGAATTCATTAGACTCGCGCGTTTTTATTTTACTAGTAGCGTTTTATAGTCACGCTGTTAAAGCGCACCGCGTTTCTCATAGGTCAGCCCTGCGTCAAGCGCGTGCTGTTGAAAAGCGCTGTTCGACGGTGCGACTGTGAAACCAGTCTATGAATACAGGGGAGTTCCCCGCAAGTTTTAAACAAATATGTTCATGATTTGTTGGAAATTCCCCTATATTTTTTAAAATAAGTTGCCATTATTAAAGTCGCGTTCCTAGAATCTGGTTTATTTATATTCCGAATGCGGGCGAAAATTTCCGAGGAACTCCTGAGCTTGGGCACCCCAAGGCACTGCCCCGTCTAGCCCTCCGGTAGCTACGCCACTGATTATTTGTAAGTCAGAGTCCGAGGGGCCCCCTGAGCTTGGGGGCCCCGGGGCACTGCTCCGTCTAGCCCGCCGATAGCTACGCGGCTGTATCGTAGGAAGCGTAGACGGAAAATTAAAACTCGGTCTACGATAGGAAGCCATGGTAGGAAGCGTCTTGACCTGTGATGTCACATTACATTGAATATGGCGCTAACTAGACGACAAAATCATAAACTACAAAAAATAACAACAGTTTGCACTCCGGGAGTGCCGGCAAAAGTGAAAACTTGAGCACGTCATTTTTGAATATTTTGGAATGACACCTCGCGCAAGCGTCGTGCGCTCCGTCTTACGAATTTTTGATCAGG
Source organism: Cabera pusaria (assembly GCA_954871355.1). Classification (NCBI taxonomy): domain Eukaryota; kingdom Metazoa; phylum Arthropoda; class Insecta; order Lepidoptera; family Geometridae; genus Cabera; species Cabera pusaria. The sequence continues at coordinate 14,112,841 of OX940888.1, forward strand.
GGCCTTATTCAGTATGACCATTTTAAAGTCTTACCGTGCCGTGTTACGTTATCTCCGCGTTATGGTATTCTCTATGCCAATTAAAACGCGGTAGGGTAAGGTTATGAGCGCGTTTTGAGCTGTCAAAATATCGTGACATATGAGGACGTGTAACGCGCGCGTTTTGTATAATTTACCTATCGTGTGGCATACAGAATACAATTTTTCAATAACGTAACGTGGCGTGTTAAGGAACGCGTTATCTCATTGGTCATACTGAATAAGGCCCCAGGACACAGTCGGTAGTCTCTACATGCATAGCGATGAATTTCGAGCGATAATCGTCGATACGAAAAGAGATTAAGATAACAACTGTCTAGCTACATCTCATTCTAGCAAACGTTTGCGATGACAAGACGCAATCGCTATCAATGTAGACTGAAGAGACTACCACCCCTGACGCTAGTTGAACATTTTTACCCATCCCAAGCACAACGTCGCTAAAGAAGTTTTCACTTCAAAAAATGTTAATTTAACCGTGGTGGGTATCAACTGAAAGGGCGTAATTAGCACATTTTAGGTATATATACATACGAGGGTCGTTCAATAAATACTTATCCTACAAAAGAAAAACCGAAAATTTTCGAAAAGTGCCGATTTATTTTTCTACATAATCTCCTTTTAACTTAATACACTTGGCCCAGCGATGCTCCAACTTTTTTAACCCGTCTAAAAAATACGTTTTCCTGAAGTCTGCAAAATAGGCCTCCGTGGCGGTGATGACCTCCTCATTCGACCCAAATCTTTTTCCGGCGAGTGACTTTTTCAGGTTGGGAAACAAAAAGAAGTCACAGGGGGCCAAGTCTGGAGAGTAAGGTGGATGGGGCAGCAATTCGTAGCGCAATTCGAATAATTTGGCCATGGCGACGGCAGAGGTGTGAGCCGGCGCGTTGTCGTGGATGTTGTCCAGTGTGAGCAAACGCGGCACCCATCGCGCTGACAGCTTTCTCATGCCCAGTTCTTCGTGGAGAATATGATGCACCGTTCCTTCTGCAATCATTCATCAATGTGTCAGCTATCTCGCGAACCTTCAATCGGCGGTCTGCCAACACGAGATCGTGGATTTTTTTTATGTTTTCTTCCGTAGTAGCCGTTTTGGGGCACCTGGGCGTGGCTCATCAAAAACCGACTTGCGGCCACGAGCAAACTTGTTAAACCAATTCTTGACGGTTGCCATCGAATGAGAAGAGTCACTACACAGCATCCAAGCGATTTTTAATTTCACTGCACGTTTTCCCTTCCAAAAATAATAATTGAATCACCGAACGATACTGCTCTTTTTCCATTTTTGTTAAACTGACCGACACGTTCGCTTTCAAAGGCTATTAAAACAAAACTAATAGAGGTCATTGTTTAAAACTTTGAGAATAGGCTTCAAAATCATTGCACTGTACTATGGAAAAAAATTTTTGTAATCGCAGTGCCATTGGGCGATGAGGCTAAGTACTTGTTGAATGACCCTCGTATATATATATATATATAGATATATATTATACATATATATATATATATATATATATATATATATATCATATATATCATATCTATACATATTGTTAGCTATTGATGTGTGTATGCAACACACAGACTACTTTTGCTTGCATGCACTCGATAATTGGCAATTCAGCATTGACAAAGAGTAGTAAGCATACCGTGTTCAACATCTTCTACATCATCGCTAACCACCAGGCGAGAAAGTGGTCAAACTCATAAACATTGGGTTTTAGTTTTTTCTTACTTTTTAAATAATAGGATGCACATGATACACGCGTCACAGTCACAAGAGTTACATAATGTTTATCTTATCAATTTAGACTTTAAAGGACGCAGAGACGACGAGCTCAATTGAGAGAATTGCCTATTGTGATGACGGTTCCGAGTGAAGCGTGGGTTCTGTTCATCCTGTAACATAATGTAACAATAGTCTGCTCTGAATATAAAAGTGGTATATTTGCATTTACCTACAAGACGTACGTTTACAACAACTTAGTAACAACTTTATCACGGTGCATGTAGGTATGCTGTTCACATTAGAATCGTCATATTTTAGAGATACAATCGAGTGACTATCTTATATTATTGAGTTTATCAATTCAGTGAATATGAATAACATTCGTCAAGGATCAAGAAGAATAATAACAAGATCGATGACCAAGCCCTCACGGTGAGACAATCATAAGAAACTTTATTTATTGTATGCATAGATCTCACTTTAGATATATCGCACGTCTTATAGCGCACGCTCTATAACTTGAACTGAATAAAATACCGACCGAGCAGAGCGTGTGTTCAAAGTGTTGAAATACATTCGGGTCGCTCATAAAAAGCAAGCTAGCTGCATACATCAGCATTCATAAACACTATTTGCTTTTCGAGACTTTTTCACATCCTGAATGCAGCTCTAGTCTGTCCAGCCTCAATAAAAACTTTCAACGATAAATAGCAAAATTAAAAATTCCTAAAAACCCACGACGGTTAAAAAGTAATAGAAAAAGGATAACATAATTTTTACGTTTACTATCTCGCTTTACATCTATTTTTTAAGTCGGGGATTTTTTCAATAAAATTATTTTATCCTTATTCAATCACTTTTTAACCTTGTTAGGTTTTTTCAAAATTTTTAATTTTGCTTTTTATCGTTGAAAGTTTTTATTGAGATATACAGTAGGTAACTACATATATTTTTTTAGATTGTTCGCTCTCTTATTTTAGAAGTTTGAAGGGGGAGGGGGGGGGGGGAGGGGATACACACTCATTTTACCACATTGGAAGTGTCTATCTTTCAAACGATTGACTTTGAGAAAAAGTCTTTTAGGAACCTAAATTTAATTTTTAAAGACCTATCTATACTCACCCCGCACGTATAGGTATGATGAAATTATTTTTTTAGTTCTAGTTCTATGTAGGTATAAGGAGGCCCTACCCTTCCCCTCCCCCCCCTTCCCTTAATCTTTAAAAATCGGTTCACTGAATATGAAACCTACCAAGTTTCAATTCCAGATGAAGGACAGAACGTGTCAAAGCTGGAGGTGTGATTCGCGGGCCAAAATTAGTGCCAAAATCTTGTCAGAACTCCATTATAAGTTACAGCAGGCAAGAAATTTATGAATCATTGTTAATTTGTAACAAATAAAAGACAATAGACAATAGATAATATACATCGATGATAATACGCTAAAACTCAACTAGATTTGAAAAATGGAAGGTGGGCAATGTCAAATTATTTTTCCTATTGTACTGCTTACGACTTTGCCCACCGAAATATTGCTATCAGGGTTTTCACCTCTATTAAGGTGTTTGACCTCACTGATAAAGAAAGAGGGTATTGAAACCTTTAACTTTGGGTGCACTAACCATTCAATTTATTATATTACAACACCAGCATCATCATCCACAGTATTTCTACTGCTGGGTATAAGTATTCAAAAACTTTTTGATTTGCTTCTTTTTTGCTATAATTTATAAGGTTTGCTTGATCTCATATTGATTATTTAAATATTAAGTACATAATGTTTTCTATGAAACCTTTTTTTGAGTTATTATTAATAATGTTTTATAATGTGTGTGCGTAATTTCCGCCAGTTTATATTGATTTTTTTATTACATGTTAACGATAAAAAGTGACAACCCTAGCCCAGCGTTTTCTTTCTATGAAAAAGTTGCTAAAAAAAATTGTGACTTTGCCCATTCAAATTTAGCAGGTAATATGAAAGTTAAAGGCTAAGGACTCACGAAGCGGTTTTCACCCGTGCCAGCCGCGGTGGCGGAATGGAGTTTTATTTTCAAAACTCACGAGACCGGAGTTTTGTGCGGTTACGCAGCCGTCGCGGTTGCGATTATCGCTCGCAAACTTGGCGGTTGATAATCGCAAGACGGGTTGCCTCCCCCCCGCCCCCCGCTGTCCACGCGCGGTCGCCCGCCAACCGACCGCAGAACGCGCGGGTGCAACCCGCCGCGGCTGCGGGACCGCGACCCGCGCCCGCCGGTACAAGATGACCGCCGGTGCAGCGGGACCCGCAAACAATCGCACACGCCGCGGGCGTAAAACGCGTCGTGAAATGTGCGTTAATTTTTTACATAAATATCTGTATTCTACAAAGACTGCGGGCCCGCAACCGCGGCGGGCACGGGTGAAAACCGCTTCGTGAGTCCTTAGCCTTAGTAGTATAGGGTACCATCATTAAACGTTTAGGAACACCCTTTAATTTTTAGCTTTTTTATTTTTTGGATTTATTCCTTTACTAGCTATAATAGTGTCTTTGGGTAGCATTAACTAATAAGACACATACGTATCCCAACTACACCGCACCGCACCCATAGAGATAAACCGCACCACGCCACGCTAATCCCCACTTCCCCCTCCCCTTCCCCTCGCATACCCTACCCTCTCCTCTTTCTCTCCTTTAAATATTGCCTAAATGTATGAGATCCTGCATCGCGCAAGCGATATTTTCCGCGATATTGAAACGGATGCACTTGCTTCGTGATTAAACATCTCAAAAGTTGAACTCGCTTGTACAGTTTTTTTTACCTTGCTGAACAAAAGCAAGGTCTTACGGCACAAGTAAAGGAAATATTCCGAAAAATAAAAAAAGTTGAAAATTAAGTTACATTTTAGTACTTACAAGTTTTCGCGAAAATCTAAATTTGCCCATATCTTTTTATCATGTTGATTCAGGACCTTGATTTTTATACACCTAATAGGGACTATAGAGCTCAGTATCTGGTATACATTTCAACTTGCTACGTCTACCCGTTCCTGAGAAAATCGGTGGTGACACACGGACAAGAAAGTGATTTTATAAGGGTTCCTTTTTTTAACCTTTTAAGGTCCGGAACCCTAAAAATGAGGCCGGATATGACGATGCCCACTCCACAGAAATAGAAAGCTATTGTTTTATCCACCATGGGATAGATAGACAGATAGATATGTTAACACTTTATTGCACATATATGAATACAGAGGTATTTACAAATATTTAAAAAACTAAATGTGCAATAAGCAGCCTTATCGCTAGACAGCGGGCATGCAACCGGGAGACGAGTGGAGAATGTGGAGATACATCATTGTTAATACCGATGGTACCTAGTGTGCATATAAGAGAAATCACAAAGTATTTAAAATTATTTATCCAAACAAATACAATGAGCAATACATACATTCAACTATAGGTATATTTATATATATAAATAAATATCTATACATGTTTCATTCATACATTAGGTACATATACAACTTAATATAACATGGGATTTTCGTCAAATTACCCAAAGCCTGTATGCATAGAATTAACCCATAACGACTAATACCTAAATAGAATAGAATATAATGATTAATAAACTAAATTTAAATTTACTCTGTAGCTACATTCGATTGATAAAAAGCTTTTCATTGAGATCTTACGATAACGGTGAGTAGCACCTAGGGTTTGCTCCCGGGAATTCCCGGTACTGGAAATCTCGGGAATTCCCGGGAAATTTCATCGTCCTCAGTCCCGGGAAATAAAACCTTTTCCCGGGAATTCCGGTACTACAAAAAGATATATTAAGATATTTTTCTTTTCACTTTTTTATTGCTATTTACTTATATCTTAGTAAATAAACTAACAACATTTTGATGTACTTTTATGTATAATAGTAAAACTGAGTTGGCATCATTGAAACTTTCTTATATCTTTGGAAACTCGGCTTAAGTGGGTCTCGTTCGTTGTATGTTTTCTTCTGTGGCAAAAATAATGTATGTCTGTGCTTTATGTAATAACAACTTCGAAAATACTACCATATCACACACAAATCACACCGTATCCTCTCTGAAACCCAGCCACTTTCAGCAGCTGGAATTCTTAGTCTTTGTTCAAGTCGGCTTGTGATAACTCTTGAAAACAGCTTATAGACGTGACTCAGTATTGAAAGAGGTCGGTAGGTCTTCAGAAGAAAGAGGTTTTCGCCCTTTTGAATAACAACATGATAACACTCGAAGTGTCGAACTCTAGAGGACAATAACAAAGATACGCTGGAGCTCCTTAATTACAGGTTGTCCAGCAGCTTTCAGGAGCTCAGTAGTACCATCCTTACCAGTTATCATTATATATTTTTATGCATATAGAACCCGAAAAAATATCCTGCATATATCTGATGGATTGCGAAGAAGATTAAGGCCCAGTTTCATCGGTTTCAGGTTTTTTTAGATAACTATCTGAGACATAACGCCATATAAAAGTTTTCAAAAATCTGTCAGAAAAGTTCTTAGTAGACAAGCCCTATGTGGCGAAAATCTCGGTGCTATTTTCATCTTCTGTACGCATTTCCAATAGCTACGTATGTTTCGCTAACGTTTTACCATAAGTATCTTTTTATTGTCTTCACATGGTAATATAATAGAAATTAATAAAACATTTAAGTCTATTTCGAGTTTCTGATATGTAAGAAACTGTGTTTCTGGTCTGTTAAGGTTTTTATTGAGACTGATTATTGAATTACATTGGGGTAATTTCGAGATTTTAATTTATTTTGCTATATATTGTTACATTTATTCAATGCAATTAATTATTTTTTTTCCAGTACCGAAAGTATCGAATTTCCCGGTATTTCCCGGTACTGGGTCTACTCCAGTACCGGGAAATACAAATCCAATTTTAGTACCGGTACTGCAAACCCTACTAGCACCCTGATTCTCAATCATTCGAAAGCAAAGTCGGATTCAGAAACTGCTCCTTCGACTTAGATCTTTGCAACACAATGTTCTAATCCGCAACTTTTGATATTTCAACTCGATAAAATCAGTGATTTTAATCAGAAAGATTTCCGCGAGCAAATATCTTACGGAATAATAAATATTCGAAATTCAAAATTAAGCTTCCGAATCCGAATAGGATTTCGAATGATTGAGAATCAGGGGGCACAGCATTGTTATAAGAAATTAACAAACCAAAAAGATGCTGATATAATACGCTGATAATGCTGATAATAATAGCATATACTACGCTGTCGATGATGAGCATGCCGCAGAATACGATACTTCCTGCGTACACCATCTCACAATTAGTTTGGATCCTATCTTCCAGCCAATGGAAAAATACTTTCTCATGAATTGAAAATGAATGAAATTGATGAAGCAATAAGTGTTAGAATGATATTGACTGATGTTTCTCTGGTAAATAAAAGGAATGTTATAATAATACAAAGGAAAACATTCGATGTGGGGAACACTGCAAACCCCGGGTAAAGCTTAGTTAAATAACTATTGCCAGCAACATCGACAAGGCTTAAGAGGGAACGTGGGGTGCACTTTTCCAAACAAATGTATTCCCCTTGCATTCAACCATTGCATTTGCAATTGGTTGGTCAAAAAAAAGAAATTACATATAGGGGCAAAGCTACAGCAGACTTTGATTGTTTGTAGAAATAAATTTTGCTCTATATGCATTTTCCAGGCAGAAAGCAGGGAAATACATTTGTATAGAAAAGTGCACCCCGCGTTCGCTCATAACGCGAAGCCGTGATATGAGGTCAAACGTAAAAAAAAACATGCGTAAGCGTGTGGAAGCTTGAGAAGATAGGCCAATGCTGATCGTAGTTAACACTGATCCAACGATAATTATGTTATGATAGCCGAATCTGTTGACCAGATAACTTGCAAAGGAAACCTGGAGCAGCCAAATGGATGGGGAATTGAGAAGATTTTCCCACAGTGTAATAATGAACTGTTTCATAGACATTGCTATGTCATGGCAATAAAGGTTTACAATCATATCCCAGAATTCAAATCATTTACATTTGAAATATATAGAAGAAAACTATTTCAATGGTTATTAGAACAAAATTTCTATTCTCTTAGATAGTTTTTTGAGTTTAAACTTAATATAAAATGTAAATAGGTAGGTACGAATAGATAAATATTATATTACATGTATAATTGTAAGTTAGGTATATAATGTAATTGTAAGTTATGATTATGTGAAGTAAGTAGTATGTGGCGTGCTTACTTCATAAAACATTTTAGATGCCATTATGCTCATCGTACCTGTGAGTACCATCGAGTACATTAGGTACATTATTCACATGCCCAATAAGCAAGATATGCTGAGCCCATACAATTATGAACATCTTTTTATTTTAATCATATCTGACGTGAATAAAGGACTTTTTAATTTTGAAATAAAGAATGTAGCAGCTTGCTAGCAAGCCCGTTTTAAAATCGAATTGGTCGAAATTATCTAGAAGAACACTATTTCCATACTATACGACGTCCAAAATTATGCTAACGATGAAGGCACATAAAATAATATTAAAATCGGAAGGTCTGAAGACTGATAGAGCTTTTACACTCTTTGTTGGGCTTATATGAGGCGGTTCGAGCATTGAAGTTATGTTACTTGTACTATTAATTATTCTGTGGTTATGTGTACTATTCATTATTCTGTGGTTATGTTTAGCGTAAAATTTCTATCAAATGTAGTAGCTGAATTCTTCGGTTTTAAATTAAATTTAAATTAAAGGAACTGTCAAATTGAGCAAATTGTCGCTACCAAAAGTAGCAAGTGAACCTGTCGGTTCTGTACTTTTTTTTAAAATAAATGTGTTAAATACTTAATTAGCTTGATTATTACATAAATAGATTTAATATAAAGTAGGTCCATTTTGGTGATTTCTGATGATCACTATTCTATTCTGTGGGCTATGTTCTATTCCAAACTTGGCTACGCCTGTATCTTGGACGCCTGCTTTCCGAGTTACATTATATGGATTTAGCGCTGATCATGTACCTACTTTATACAGATTATTGTTTGCAATGTTATATTACATTTGATTATTCCTATTCAATACTTACGCCATATTACTAAATATGCTGTGTATTTGGCTTACATCATTGCAGAAATGTCCAGAGTACTCATATTCATAGATGCTTTTGTTGATATTACAGGTAGTTAAGGTGTTTTGGCCATTTTTTTAAATTAAATTATATTAGGTAATAACATTTTAAGGGTTAAAAAAGTAATCTTGTAAATTATTTTATTAACCGACTTCACAAAAAAGGAGGAGGTTCTCAATTCGTCTGTATGCTTTTTGTTTTTTTTTTTTTTTGTGTGTATGTTACGCGATTTCTCCATCAATTGTGAACGGATTCAAATGATTCTTTTTTTAATTGGTAGGATACGTTTCCGAGGTGGTCCCATTTTAATTTTATCGAGATCTGATTAGTATCACCAGAGATATGGAGATAAATACCCCAAACATAGGAGATTGTACTAGTTTTAGTAGAAGAGTCCCAAGAAGATTATACACAATGGAGGTTGCTATTGCATATAAGATATTCTTACGGTAACTGTGAGCGAGATAGAAATAAAGGTGGGGAATTTTTTTTTGTAATATCTTATAGGCAAGCGTTTGACCACTATCTCACCTGTTGCTAAGTGATGATGCGGTCGAAGATAGAGAAGTGGACTAGAATGGGAACTGGCTCTCAAGGATAGCTGCCGGAACACATTAGATGTTTGGCGACAGATTTTCTGACTTGAGGGTGGTAGCTGGCCAGGCGGACACTAGATATGTTCTACCACCATGCAGGGATTATTGGTTTCTTAACGATGTTTTCCTTCACCGGAGGGCCACTGTGAGAAGCGCACATATATTTTTCGATAGAAAAATTCATTGGTGCACGGCGGTTTGAACTCGGTACCACGGCATCAAAGCCGACTGTTCTCCCAATTACGCCACCGGGCCCTCAATAAATAATTATATATTAATAATTATAATAAATAATTATGTATAAATATAAATAATTTGTCTTCACAGGAATGTTCTACCGGGCAAAGTCTTGTTAGAGTGCAAACTTTTTTAAACATACCTAATTTTTTTTGACATGACATGACATTTGGCGAAGATGGCGGCCATTTCAGTCCCGCGACACTACATACATAATTAAATAACTCAGAATCATGAACGTACTTTGTACCAATCAACACAGCAAAAAAAAATTATAAGCATAAAACCACATATTATATAATAGTTACTACGTAAATAATACTTTCCGTTGTTAGGTTGGCTACACAGTGCTTACATAATTCGGGTATCCACAATATAGGGAAGTGCCTCTTATAACGTAGTAGAGTGATTCAGTACCCTGTTGGCCATATGGCGGCAATTAATGTTAATAATCGCAAATACTACTTTTTTATATTCATTTTGGAATACAACTAGTCCGTGTTATAAAAGTATTTGGAATTATTGTAATAAAATAGACAATTAATTATCGTGTGTCAGATGCTTTTATTGCACAGGGCCATTTTGGACATTGTCCTATGAGACCTTGATGACATCATTATTACTAGTGAATATTTTCACTTTAGCGCGGCATTTAAAGTCAATTTTTTTAGGGTTCCGAACCCAAAGGCTACCAAATGAACACTTTCTGAGACTTTGTTGTCTGTTCGTCCGTCCGTCCGTCCGTCCGTCCGTGTGTCTATATGTGCGCACTTTACAGATCTGTATCTTCTTAACCGTTATAGGTACACACTTGAAATTTTCAAAAAGTATATATCCGTCAGTGTATAACGGCCCAGACACGAAATTTAATAGATGCATGTAATTTCATTAAAACTTTTTTTGCACTAAAAAGGGTAAAATAAGTTATTTTAAAAAAAAAATAAAACCGACTTCATAACCACAAAAAGGCACTCAAAAGCGAAAAATAATTTACTTAAAATTATGATAAGCGTTACCCACGTCTCTATTTGAAGTCGGTGCCAGCCAAGTCTATTGGATATTAGATAGATTCTATGTATGTAGTAGTAGTAAGTAGGTACATGTAGGTTAGTAAGTAGGTAGATACATGTACTCGTAGGTATTATCTATCTACTACCTATTAGACTTGGCTGGCACCGACTTCAAATAGAGACGTGGGTAACGCTTATAATAATTTTAAGTAAATTATTTTTCGCTTTTGAGTGCCTTTTTGTGGTTATGAAGTCGGTTTTATTTTTTTTAAAAAATAACTTATATAATCCAAAATTCCAAAATTCGCCGGGACTAGAGCCGTTAGGACTCGAGCGCATGCCACATGGGGGTTGTACTATTCATTATTCTGTGCTGGGGGGTAACACGCTCAAGCGCTTTAACCAAATTTTCTGTGATATAATTAAATTAAAATAGGATTTAAAATTTTATTAAAATAAAATCAAATTAACAATCAGATAAAATTACAATAGCCATTAGCTTATAATTATATTCGGAGATTAATTATCGCTTTATATAGCGATAATCGCTTATATGCATTAAATTAATTTATAATTATAATAACATACGTAGTGGTAGGTAATACTTCGTCAGTTATCGCCAGAACGAAAGCACAATTTTTACATATTAATACCATTATATCTCATGCAATTGTAATTGATGTTAGATACTTTATTATTATTTTATTGTTAAATTATAAATAGGTGTAATTTGACATCACAGTTTAACAATATATATATAACGATTGTGTGTGTGTGTGTATGTGTGTGTGCTGATGACATATTTTGCGCGAATAACAACTATTTAATAATCGACGACCTTTACAAGTCTTTCTGTTTCCTCGTACGTGAGAGATTGCAACCAACGTTTTATTTTGCTTCCCAATAATTGGAGTCTCGAGTTTCTATCTCTCTGTGTACAGCATTGAATGTGAAAATGTGAAAATATATATATATTTTTTTTATTTAAAATGTATTATTTTAGGAGACATTGTTAAGGGCCAGTTTCACCAGTTCCTGATATGCGTTAGATAGTTATCTGACACATGACGCCATATGTCTGTCAGATGTCTTAACATTAGCGCTTTCAGGAACCTGTGAAACTGGCCCTATATAAGACTGTTTAGTAGGGGATGATGTCGCAACGTCGTACCTAATCATCGCTATCAAATGTAGAAAATGAAGCGATTGACTCATCATCAGGGGCCATGATTGTAAAAAGTGGATCGGGCATTGACGTCGTATTGAGCGGATCATGCATCGATTATATTTATCGTTAACAAATCAAGTATCGAGTGTAGTGAACGGCGATAAAAAAAACTATGACAATTTCAGCAGCACACATTTTATCGTAAAGACAAGTATAGTGGTTTAGCTTACTTGACAACTTCAAAAAATAAACAATTCCAGTTCCCTTCCTAGGCCTAGTTTGCTACCATCCTCAACCGCATCATAATTTATCAACAGATGAAATAGCGGTCACACGCTAGTGTTCTAGTGCAGCCGTTGGATTTCACCCACTGTCATGTATGACCCGACCAAATTATGTGGTTTATTTTATCTTATAGCTGGTATATGTATCACATGTTCATCATTTTAGTCGGGTTATATCTCTATAGCTATTTCATTCACATACGCTAATGTTCTCTATCTGTATTTATATACTTTCTCTATGGTAGGCAAGCATTTTTCAAGACCGTGGTGTGTGTGTGTGTGTGTGTGTGTGTGTCTATTCTAACCCCTATACAAAGAGGCTATCAATTTGTACTGTGCAAGTATTATGATTATAACTGTTCTAGGACTAGGTTTTACCGCACAAACAATTTTTGCAAGTTTATGTACCTTTTCAGATATCTAGGATCAAGGCAAGCATTCCTCATTAAATAAACCACTATATCTGTCCCGCAGCGTCGCCCTCAGTGGTATGCAAAATTTCAGTTTTGACCATGAAGAGGATACAAACAAATATACAAACTGACTTTCGCATTTATAATATAAGTAGTATTGAGGCACTATGTTCTACTTAGATCAAAATCATTAAAATCTGTTGGTTTTTTTTTTCTAAAAATATATCCAAATAATATTCCTTGAGTTCTGATAACTTAGCAAGCAATACGGTATTAGATGGTAGCTGCCTTAAACATTAATATAAATTTAAAAATTTAGTCAATATAAATAGCAACATTTCTCGTTATCAATGTTTTTACCGGATCAACTTAAAATTACATATTTTAATTTGAATAAATGTAACAGAAATTGTATATAAACAGCTATATAAAGTAAATCTAGCCAGAATTGTAGATTGATCTGAAAAAAATTTTGCAAATTCCATCCAAAACGAAATGTATGGTTCTTGGTAGCAAACACCAGCTCTCACAGCTCCCAGATGATATTGACTTAGAGCTCATGGGTAAAATGGTTGAGCGAGTGTATGTGATACGTAACCTTGGTTTAAAAATTGATGTACATGTACATTTTGAAGAACACATTGCCGATTCAGTGAAAAAATGTTTTATAGATTAAAAACACTCTATAAACTAAGACCATATCTCAGCAAAGAACTCAGAACGCAACTTGGTGAAACATTGATACTTTCCAAGCTTAACTATGCTGACACTGTGTATGGCACAAGATTGCTGTCCAGAACACAACCAACAATCTGATACAAAGGGTTCAGAATGTCTGCGCGAGATTCTGCTACAATATCCCAGCTTGAAGCCATGTCATACCCTTTTTAAACAAGCACAATGCATTAAAGATGAAATCGCGGCGTAAACTCCATCTTGCATCTCTTCTTTTTGGCATTATACATTTTAAGAACCCGTCGTATTTGTATAATAAGCTCAACTGGATCGCTAATACCAGGTCGTGTTTTGCTAGAAATGTATCTCAGCAACTCGCCACACAGCATCATAGAAGTCTGTTTCCGAGGCTCCTTCCGCTATGCCGCCACCAAGTGCTGGAACAGTATTCCGCCTCCAATCAGGAGTCTGAAACCATTACATTTATTTAAAAAATCATTTACAAATTATAACAGTACTTGGTGGTAGAGCAAATAAACTTTGCTGACATAAACATGCCATTCATTTAAACGTATACTCTGATACAATAATAAACAACACAAAGTTTAAAATTATACTTACACTAGCAGCCCGCCTCGGCTTCGCACGGGTAGAACATGCCTACAAAATTTACATCAGTTTGTTGCATCAAATATAAAATATTAACATATTTAACAATCATCGTCATATTTCAACCAATTTACACAAAACCTTAACGAATTATGCACCTAAACCTTCCTCATAAACACTCTGGCTATTGGTGAAAACCGCATGATAATCCGTTCAGTAGCTATTGAGATTATTGCGAACAGACAGACAGACGAAGTGATGGACTTTGTTTTATAATACTTACTTATAATAGTGATATTGGACGGCCCTTTGGCGTAAAGGATAGTTAACCTGATTCTGACCCGACGGTCGTTGGTTCTACTCCTAGCTATATACGAGTATATACCTACCAATGAAAGTATTATGTGCATTCATGAATTATGGGTTTTCGTACAGAGGTAGTGGGATCATTGAATCAAAATCAATCAAATCATGGGATCAAAGAAGGGGTATTATACGTTTAACGTGTGTTTGTCTGTAGCATCTTAGCACCCAACCGGATGAACCGATTTTGATATTATTATTAATATATTTTTTTGTTTGATAGATGTCTTCATCGAGAGTGTTCTTAGCTTTGATTCATGAAAATTCGTTCAATCGTTATAAAACTATGAGCTTTTTTCTAGTTAATTGCGCTATGAAATCAACTTTCATAGGTTTGATCAATTCGAAAATCTTCTTCTTCAACGATATTGTAAGAACATGGAAGCATTGACCTGATGCTGGGACATCTCCTGTACTCTACAGAATACTCAAATCCACACCAACTTACAGCTCAGATTTTAAATGTCGTGTTTAGAGTCATTGGAATGCTTTTATTGAAAAGATTATACATAGATAAGTCGGGGTGGTTTATATATAGATCATAACTATATTATACAATAGAATTTTATACAGTAAAAATATATTATTATACTATATTGACTTCAAATTAATTGTGATCGGTGGGGATCTACAGCATCGCTAAGCTTATAATAATATTTTCTAAGTAACTATGACCTAATCTATGGTTTCACTGCAGATATTTTAATAATTTTGCGATGCGTGTATGTGAAATCCGTGATATCTTCTAGAGTTTTCATTTTTATATACTGTAAATGACAATTTTAATCTATAATATGTGGCCAAGCTAATTAATGTAATTATTTGGATAAGGATTAATACTATATACTTGAAAAGAGCCTTGGAAGTTGTGTAATATTTTTTAACAACAAATTAAAAATTTTAAAAGGGTACTGTGAGTCAACCTTAAGAGATAGACATATGCTGTCGCTGACTTTTTTGTAGGTCTTATAAAGTTGTACAACTTTTCCATGGAAAATATTCTTCCATCTATTTTCAATTGAGCAGCGTTCGTAAGAAACGTGTTTTTTAGACCGTTTTTTAGTCGACTTAGGTTGCAAATTAGGTCTCCAAGAATGTACATTTGTATTTGTTATTTTCATTCCGAAAGTCCATTCTATATATTAGTGAAAGAATTTTTTGAATCGGTCCTGTAGTTTTTGAGAAAAAATCATTACAAACATACAAAAATACAAATGTTTTCTCTTTATAATATTACTAGCAGCCCGCCCCGGCTTCGCACGGGTAGAACATATATGCCTACAAAATTTGCATCAGTTTGTTGCATCGAATATAAAATATGAACATATTTAACAACCATCGTCATATTTCATCCAATTTACACAAAACCTTAACGAATTATGCACCTAAACCTTCCTCATAAACACTCTGGCTATTGGTGAAAACCGCATGATAATCCGTTCAGTAGCTATTGAGATTATTGCGAACAGACAGACAGACGCAGTGATGAACTTTGTTTTATAATACTTACGTATTGATATTGGACGGCCCTTTGGCGTAAAGGATACGAGGGTCATTCAATAAATACTTAGCCTACAAAAAGTAAACGAAAATTTTGGAAAAGTGGCAATTTATTTTTCAACATAGTCTCCTTTTAGTTCGATACATTTAGCCCAGCGATCCTTCAACTTTTTTAACCCGTCCGAAAAATAGTTTTTGTCAAACTCTGCAAAATAGGCCTCCGTGGCGGCGATGACCTCCTCATTTGATCCATATCTATTCCCGGCGAGAGATTTTTTCAAATTAGGAAACAGAAAGAAGTCACAAGGGGCCAAATCTGGAGAATACGGTGGATGGGGCAGCAATTCGTAGCGTAATTCGACCAATTTGGCCATGGCAACGGCAGACGTGTGAACCGGTGCGTTGTCGTGGTGAAACAGCACTTTTTTCTTAGCCAGATGGGGTCGTTTTTTCTTTAATTCGGCGTCGAATCGGCCCAATAAATCGGCATAGTAAAGCCCTGTAATTGTTTTACCCTTCTCGAGGTAATCGATGTAGATCACACCTTGTGAATCCCAGAAAACGGTGGCCATAACTTTTCCGGCCGATTTTACAGTTTTCGCCTTCTTTGGAGCACGTTCCCCGGTCTGGATCCATTGTTTTGATTGCTCCTTGGTCTCTGGTGTGTACCAGTGGATCCAGGTTTCATCGACGGTCACAAAACGACGCAAAAACTCCGCTGGATTCCGCTTAAACAGCGCCAAACACGTCTCCGATGTGGTCTCACGGTTGCACTTGTTTTCCGGTGTGAGTAAACGCGGCACCCATCGCGCCGACATCTTTCTCATGCCGATTTCCTCGTGAAGAATATGATGCACTGTTCCTTCTGAAATGCCTACAGTCTCAGCTAGCTCCCGAACCTTCAATCGGCGATCTGCTAATACGAGATCATGGATTTATTTAATTTTTTCCTCCGTAGCAGCTGTTTTCGGTGCACCTGGACGTGGTTCATTAAAAACCGACGTACGGCCACGTGCAAACTCGTTGAACCAATTCTTGACGGTGGCCATCGATGGAGAAGAGTCACCGTACACAGCATCCAAGCACTCTTTGATTTCGATGCGCGTTTTCCCTTCCAAAAATAGGAATCGAATCACCGAACGATATTACCCTTTTTCCATTTTTGTAAAACCGATCGATACGTTCGCTTCCATAAGTTGTCAAAATAAAACAAATGAAGGGATTGGAATGAAAATTTGAAAAAAGAATTAAAAAAGAATGTGCTACACTGTGGTAGAACTCTTTTGAAACTACAGCGCCCTCTGGCGATGAGGCTAGGTACTTATTGAATGCACCTCGTAGTTACCCTGATTCTGACCCGACAGTCGTTGGTTCTAATCCTAGCTATATACCTACAGTGCCACAAGTATAACTTGGCGGTGGTGTTTTTTGGAACTAATTCTTTTAATTGAAACTGAGTTTGACGTTTGAGAGATTACCGCGACATTATTGTTGATAAATCTGCTTCATTTAAATAGTTCAATAATGCCAAAAGTAATTAAAAGTGGTTTAAGAGAAACTGTTATCAAAGTACAATGTAAAAGCACAGTGGCGCACAGCCGCGCCAAGTTATACTTGCCGGACTGTACCAATGAAAGTTTTATGTGTATTCATGAATCATGAGTTTGCGTACAGTGGTAGTGGAATCATTAAATCTACCAAAAAGTAGCTTACCACCAAGGAGTACATCTGCCGCCGTAACCTTACGGCGTTCCCCGACGCAAAATGTAGGGGTAATATACGTTTAACGTGTGTATCTGTGTGTCTGTCTGTAGCATCTTAGCACCTAACCGGATGAACCGATTTTGTTTTTATTATTGAAAGTTTTTTTTTGTTTGATAGATGTCTTCATCGAGAGTTTTCTTAGCTTTGATTCATGAAAATTCGTTCAATCGTTATAAAATTATGAGCTTTTTTCTAGTTAATTGCGCTATGAAATCAACTTTCATAGGTCTGATCAATTCGAAAATCTTCTTCTTCAACGATATTGTAAGAACATGGAAGCCTCCTGGACAGAATACTCTACAGAATACTCAAATCCTCACCTACTTACAGCTCAGATTTTAAATGTCGTGTTTAGAGTCATTGGAAAAAGCTATTATACATAGATCAGTCGGGGTGGTTTAAAATATTATATTATATTATTATATATATAGATGAATATTATTTTATACAATAGATCATATTATTATACTATATTGACTTCAAATTAATTGTGATCGGTGGGGATCTATAGCATAGCTAAGCTTATAATAATATTTTCGTAGTAACTATGACCTAATCTGTGGTTTCACTGCAAATATTTTATTAATTTTGCGATGCGTGTTTGTGAAATTCGTAATATCTTCTAGAGTTTTCATTTGAATTATATACTGTAAAGGACGATTTTAATCTATAATATGTGGCCAAGCTAATTAACGTAATTATTTGGATAAGGATTAATAATATATACTTGAAAATAGCCTTGGAAGTTATGTAATATTTTTTAACAAAAATTTTAAGATTAAAATGGTTACTGTGAGTCAACCTTAAGAGATAGACATATGCTGTCGCGGACTTTTTTGTAGGTCTTATTAAGTTGTACAACTCTTGCATAGAAAATATTCTTCTATCTATTTTCAATTAAGCAGCGTTCGTAAGAAACATGTTTTTTCGACCGTTTATTTGCTGACATAGGTTGCAAATTAGGTCTCCACGAATGTACTTTGATTTAAACGGGATAATATATAGCCTATTTTTATTCCGAAAGTCCATTCTATGTATTAGTGAAAGGATTTTTTAAATCGGTTCAGTAGTTTTTGAGCTTACTCATTACAAACATACAAAATACAAAAATACAAAAATACAAATGTTCTCTCTTTATAATATTAGTATAGATTATAGCCGTAACTTATTACTTTTATCTTCCAAAATCAAATCCAAAATTCCATATATATAATATTGTACATATTATTTTCTTTATTTTTGGCTTTTGCGATAGTGCCACCAATTGTACATAATTCCATAGTATTTATATTCTCCTTGCATAATTCAATGAAATAACCAAGAAATAACTTGAATTATTTATTTTTTTTGTGTTTGGCTTTTGCGTCTTGCGATAATGCCACCACAACACAGATTACTTTATGTGTCACAGACACCCTCGGAACAATGACTAAAGCATGGAAGCCGGGCTAAAATAAAAATCGAGTAAGCTATATTTTATTCATTTATGTCAATTAGCATGTCATAAGGTGTGAAAGAAAAAAAAACATGGCTGTTTGTTTTTATTATTTTTAAACATGTCACAAAGCTTAAATGGGAAATGTCAAATGGTCACCTTTGGTCAAAATACTATATGTCAGCTATCAACTTAGTTTTGCAGTTTTATGTTTTGTCGATACGTGTCGCGGGTTTGACGAATTCACTGAGTGAAAAAAGCGATATAATTATTAATTTCTGTCTGAGAACGTGACCAGAAAGTAACAGTATATACTTACGTGAGGTGTACAGCGCTTTGGACAAGATGGCTTGTGTTGTTGAAGGATGTATTACGGATTTACGCACCATTATCATACTATTTCTACATTACGATGCAACGCTTTTTCATAATTATACTGAGTGAAGAAGAGAAGATTTTAAAGGAAAATTTCATGAACTAAATTTTCGCTAAATAACTAGGTTTTTTATAATTTAAAAACCTAATTGGAACTAACTTTTTTCATTAAGATTGATTAATTGATATCATAGCCATTGTCTAATTTTTCGTGTGTTCCCAAAATCCTACTATTTTTTGCAAAAAACGTTTTATCAATAATACCTACGACATACATAACTCATATAATGAACAGTCTTGTATTTGGATTTTTTAATAAAATTAAATACATATTTGCTTTGATGACTGACATCGACACGATAATGTCGATGATAAGCCCATCACTAGCCAAAAATTAACTTGTGACAACCTGCATGATAACGAAACAGAACGGCATTATACGTCTCTTTCCTACGCACTATTAACATCGTAAGTTAAAAAAAGTAAACATACGTATTTCATTTCTTATTTTAGCCCGGCTTCCATGCTTTATTATTTATTTATTTTATTAGTTACTTTATTAGTCATTGTTCCGAGCAGACACAACAATTTCGCCAATGTCAAGCAAAGAGAACGACAGATAACTGTATATTAGAAAGATAATATACTATTTTTTAATTAGATTTTATAACTACGTATGTCAAGTTTAGAATAACTCAGTGTCTCCAGATTATGCATATGAAATTTCCCCAGATCGGGTTTAAATTTTCCCTAAAAAGATACCCTAAGAACAATAATTACTAAAGTACAGAGCGCGGCTACTCGAGTTCGAACAGTAAGCACGGGTCAGAACATCGTCGTTATCCACCGGCAAGCGCGAACAGTCGACATTCAGAGTTCGAGCGGAGTGCGTTTAGTAATCTTATTTCGTTTTTACTGAGAAAATGGTGAAATATGCGGTGCCAACTTGTCAAAATGACACAAGGAAACACACGAAACTAAAATATACATAACATTTCACAGGTAATTCAGTTTTTCATACTTTTAAACGGATATATTATATGATAGCGGGGGTGAAGTACACGTGAGACGTGCGGTTGCGAGTCGCGTCCCACTACACCGCCCGCCGCTTCGCCGGTGATGCATTGAGTAGTGATGTGCGTGCTGTCGATATTATTTACGACATTTTTTACGTTCAAGCGAAGTCAAAATAAGGAATTACTCCGATGCTCTAAAGTGTTAATGTTGAAATTTTTTTGTGGTTAGCTTTATATTAGTTACTACCTGTGCGCCGCGACTTCACAACTTCGTCCGCGGGGAATAGTGTCTTTGGGTAGTATTTTTAATTATTTAGGCTAATTACATTACAAATAAGACACATACATAGCCCACCTACACCGCGCCGTACCACGACTCGCTAAGCCCCCTCCCCTCCCTCTTCTACCTTCCCCCCTCCTCTCCATTTCCCCTCCCACTTTCCCACCCCCTCATAACCTAACTAAAACTTTTACAAACTTTGAATGTCATATTTATTACTCGACTGCGAAAGAAGGAGGGTTATATTTTTCGTGTGTATGTATTGATATATGTATGTATATTTCTTTGGTACGCCCTAGAGCCTAAACGGCTTGTCGTATTTTCAACCGACTTCCAAAACGAAGGAGGTTCTCAATTCGTCTGTATGATTTTTATTGGGCTTCGGAACCCTTAATCTCTTGCCTACCAAGAACACTTTTTCTGGAGTACACTGTTGAAATTTTTAGTATTATATCGGCAATAGGGTATGACATCCTGGAAAAATAGTGAAAAAAATCCTGCACCTGGAAAAAATGGTTTTCCGCTGTGTCCTACCATTTTAACATGTACGGGTTTTTTTTTGTATTAGTTGTCCTGTATGTAGTACAGATGTAGGCAGGAGGATAAAATGGGTTAGTATGTAAATAAGCATTTCATTTTCAGGTAACATTTTAATTACATTTAAACAATAATATGATTTTAAGTGCTCTTAGGTACTCTTAATCTCTTTCGTGCATTTAAGATACTTATACAATGAGTGAGAAATCGTAGGAAAAACAAACAGCGTATCTTGAGATTAATATATAACATTCCTCTCAATGTATAAATATCCTATATTCATTTTTAACGTCACGTGTCACCCGCTTCATCGATAAGCGGGCGTTTGCAGGCATCCCTACGCAAGACCTATAGATCAATGTACGTAGCTATAGCACATCTGCTTACAACTCTCAGCAAGGTGGCGGGTTCATAGCCGCGCTCTGTACTTTAGTAATTATTGCTCTGAGATACCTTTTCCTACAATTTTCCCCAAATTAATGTTGTATCTATTTATAAAATTAATTTAGTGCAAAAATTAATTTATGATTGATTTTATAACTAGTTTGACATCCACTAATAATAAAACAGTTTTCACCTATTTACTTTATGCAAAATAACAAAATATTCTAATATCTCCCACAATTCTTGAACGTCACATTGTTCTTCATTCACACTCTTCGAGACATTTTTCATGAGAACAAATCTTATATTATTGATATTTTTTAATCTGTTCGTTCACAGAATGAGAAATTGTTTCTCCCCAAACTTTCGCCAGAAAAAAATGTGTTCCCCAAAATTTTCCCCACAGTGTTCATTTTCCCAATAGTTCCCCAAAAAAAATGTTTTTCCCCATATCTGGAGACACTGGAATAATTAATAACTTCTTTCTTGTCACGAATGTCATAATCAATATCTGTTGACATATATTCGTACCTGTTTCCCCACAGATTGTCTATTACCACTATAGAGAAAGTACATATATGTAGAGAGCACATTAGCGTATGCGAATGAAATAGCTATAGATATAACCCGACTAAAATGATGAACACATGATACATATGCCAGCTATAAGATAAAATGAACAACGTAATTTGGTCGGGTCATACACGACAGCGGGTGAGAGCCAATGGGTGCACTAGAACTTGGTTCCATACAGTGCTGGAACCAGTTTAATCGCATACGCAGATAAGGATATAAAAAATGGTCTTCATCTCGCTTTCTCATACTAGTGATTGTATAGTCCTTCTAAAGAGAAAATTACAAGACATGCCCCATAGAGTTTCTTGGTGTTTCTTCTCTGATGGGAGTATTTCCGAAACACCGGTAGATTCAACAGCCATTCAGTTTTCCCCTTTTGTCCGCATATTTTCTTTCTAGGCTTGCCATTTTTATTTGAACAATATTATGCAGCCGACAGACAGACTCTGACAGAATCAGTTCCATTCGGATCATGATATGTGCTGTGATCGGTATGCGTTTCTTTAAGTTGTGTTTCACTATTTCACTTTTTTTATATAAAAATTGTCTGAAGTTCTGAAACA
This sequence comes from Cabera pusaria, assembly GCA_954871355.1. Classification (NCBI taxonomy): domain Eukaryota; kingdom Metazoa; phylum Arthropoda; class Insecta; order Lepidoptera; family Geometridae; genus Cabera; species Cabera pusaria. Next base: position 14,135,537 of record OX940888.1, read on the forward strand.
CACAGTATGGTTACATGTATGGTTGGTTTTAACCTACTTTAATATATATATTTTTAATATTCTGTCGTAAACAATGGCTGAATGGTTCATTACTTTTGTTTTTTTTTCTAATTCAAAGCGTTAAAATTCTGCTTTTGCTATGTTTACTTGATAATTGGTTATTATTTATGATTTTGACGTGTATATGTGCGTATATTAATACTGCCTACATACTGAATAAATGCTTTGATTCTTCTCATATTATTATTTAAATCCACATCCACTTAATACTCTATCCACGATTTTCATTCTGCATAGCACTGGCGCGCATTTAAAAAGTTGGGTCCGGTTCTTATAACTTATATTTAAGTTATTATTATTAATTATTGTTATCGTATATCGGTGTTAGTCCTACCACAGATTATATAATAGTTACTTGTTAACAGATACTTCACTCCAGGCCTCCCTCACTCGCCCATAGCTACTGCGATTTATACCTAAACTTTCGTCACCTGCGCCCGGTGCGCCGGTACATCTGCCAGTAGGGGTGCCAGACTAGGCGATTTATCGCCATTTAGGCTACCTGGAGGGGTCAAATGGCGACCAAAAAATCCAATCGACTACCAGTAGCCATTTAGGCTACCTAGAAACAAAAGAACGGGCGATTTAGGCTACTTCAGGATTACTCCAAATGTTTTATATTATTTCGATCCGGATTTCGACTCGGTCATAGTACTGTCTCCGCTCTTATTAAAATCACCGACGATATTCGGCACGGCATGGATAATGGGCATGTGACTGTACTATCGCTACTTGATTTCAGTAATGCTTTCAACAACGTCGATTTTGACATCCTACTAGGCATTCTGCGTTCTCTAAATCTATCACCGTCAGTAACAAATTGGTTTCACAGTTACCTGTTTGGACGTCGGCAGCGTATCCGTGTTGATGACTCGTTGTCATCATGGTGTAACACGACTGCGGGCGTCCCTCAGGGCGGCGTTCTATCTCCTCTTCTTTTTTCTCTCTTCATTAATTCTATTTCTTATCAACTCACTTCGTCCTACCACCTCTATGCAGATGATTTACAAATTTATAGGCAAGTTCCGTTTGCCCAATTGTCAGATGCTATTCTTGGTACCAACTCTGACTTGCGTTGTATTCATAATTGGAGTAAGTCTTACGGCATTAGTGTCAATCCCATAAAAACGCAAGTCATCATAATTGGCGGTTCTAGGATGATTTCTAAAATCGACTGGTTCCGCCTCCCTCAAGTAGTTTACGATGGTACACATATACCATTCAGCGAAACTGTACGAAACCTTGGGGTAGTCTTTGACAGAACCTTGTCATGGGTGCCGCAAATAGCCAATGTTAGTAGAAAACTTTTTGCATCGGCTGGATCTCTACGTAGGTTACGTAATTTTCTACCGGTCTCCACCAAAACTGCACTTGCGAACTCCGTCCTACTACCGATCTTGGATTATGCTGACACCTGCTACCTGGATGTGACTGAGGAGCAACTTAATAAGCTCGAACGTCTGCAGAATCTCTGCATTCGCTTTATTTATGGTTTACGTAAATACGACCATGTCGGAATATCGGCAGCGACTTCAATGGCTTCCGATCCGGCTTCGTAGAAATAGCCATATACTTTCTCTACTTTATACTGTTCTGTTCATCCCTTCTACACCCTCTTATCTCAAAGAGCGCTTTCAATTCTTGCACCTTTCTAATAATCTTTCTCTCCGCTCCTCTGAATCCCTTCAGCTGATGTTTCCCCTACATTCCACTCGATTTTACGAAAAATCGTTTACGGTGTTTGCTGTCAGATTATGGAACGAGCTGCCGCAAGACATCAGATGTGCTAAGTCACTCTCAATTTTTAAGTCTATGGTTAAGCGTCATTATTTATCCCTGCCTTGTTAAAAACCGCTTGCCACACTGCTATATTAGTATTGTTTTATATGTATTTATGTATGATGTATGTAATTTATTTATATGGAAATATATATGTGTATGTCTAGATATACTTAGTTATTTTATGTAGTTATTATTAAGTTGTTAGTACATGTTTTTACAATGCAAAATAGATTTCAGCTGTATAGCCCTCCGCCATTACGTATGCATTTATCCAGTCCCTACAAAGGTTGTCTGGAAGAGATTGCTTTAAGCGATAAGACCGCCGTTTGTGTCGCCATGTTATTTTTATAAATTATGTTTTTGTACATGTTTTATTTTCTGTTTTTGGTGAAGAATAAAGAGTTTTTGTATTGTATTGTATTGTATTATTTCTTGATAGTTATATCAAAATATGCGAAAGTATGCGATATAAACGGTAAGTAATATAATTTGATTGCGTTTACATACAAGTTTAATTTTTTACACTGTATTTGATATACATTTAATCTTAATATCTCTACGCGTTCCTGAGAAAAATAGTCTTGACAGACGGACAACAAAGTGATCCTATAAGGGTTCCTTTTGTCAATTTGAGGTACGGAACCCAACAAAAAAATTATTCTTCTTTACGATGTTCTTTTCTTACGTGTCTTTTTTATTTGGGCTAAATATAGGCTACTTAGCTCAAAATGTTAGACGAATTAGGCTACCCGAAAAAATATATTAGGCGATTTAGGCTACTCGGTAGGCAAAATTCGGCGAATTGAGTTAGCTGATATCTGGCAACCCTGTCTGCCAGTCGGTTGTCACTACTCACGTGCGCGCAACGTATATTATTATTCTAATGACGGGATAACTGCGCATTCGTATTCTGTATTAGAAACGATTTAAGTTTTTCATAGTCATTTTGCGGGTTTGACAAAAAACAAGCACAATATGTTTCATTTTTTATGCTACCGATACTAAAATGATAAGACGGCGTAAAATTCACTTTTCCGAAACAAAATTCGACTCTTAGTTAGGAACTTTGATGTAATGGTATGACGTAAATAAACATAATTCGTAAACTTTTTTTTTAGTTTATTGATTCAACCCTTTACTGTATAGGGGCGCGCCGGAACATCGCGCGCTGAACGAAGTAATAACAACGCTAGGTCGAGCGCCTTAGACACATTTTTGCTTGTATTGTCTGAAATAAACATTGGTATTGTGTGTTTGTAGGGGAGTGAAGTATCTGTTACGTATTAACTATTATATAATCTGTGGCCCTACAAAAACACAATACCTACGTTTATTTCAGACAATACAAGCAAAAATGTGTCTAATGCGCTCGAGCTAGCATTGTTATTACTTCGTTTACCGCGCGATGTATCGGCGTGCGCCTGATACAGTAATGGGTTGACTCAATTAAATAAAAAAAAGTTTACGAATTCTTTTTATTTACCTCACAAAATAACATCAAAATTCCTAACTAAGAGTCGAATTTGAATTTTACGCCGTTTTGTCATTTTAGTATCGGTAGCATAAATAAACTGGCCAAGTGCAAGCCGGACTCGCACTCGTAGGGTTCCGTACCACAACTACCACACTACAGTATTTTATAAGATCGAGCAAAAAATACCACTATCATTTTCCGCCAGCAAAAAATAATAATTAAACATTTTATTTCTTATAACGCCATCTAACGTCCAACAAAGGTGTTAGGGGTCGACAATTCAATATAACGCCATCTATGGGACGTTTACCTAACTTAGCGTTCATAGATAGCGTGAAATGCCAAAAAAAAAACACGATTCTTGTATGGGGACCCTCTATTATTTTTTAACTTTATTCTGTTTTTAGTATTTGTTGTTATAGCGGCAACAGAAATAAATTATCTGTGAAAATTTCAACTGTCTTAACTATCACGGTTCATGAGATACAGCCTGGTGACAGACGGACAGACAGGCAGACAAACGGACAACGAAACCCTAAAAAATGAAACATAATTATTATGCTTGTTTTTTGTCAAATCCGCAAAATGACTATGAAAAACTTAAATCGTTTCTAATACAGAATACGAATGCGCAGTGACCCCGTCATTTGAATAATAATATACGGTGCGCGCGCGTGAGCAGTGACAACCGACTGGCAGATAGCACCGCCGGAGTTGACGAATGTTTAGGCCTAAGGCCTAGCGCGCACCACGATTTTCTGTCGCGCGATAATTTTGTCACAGAAATGCAACGTATGAGTTAGTATGTGCGCTCATAAACGACAAATAAGTAGTTGCGATTTTAAAATTGTGGTTTGTCACATTTTTCCGCGACAGCATTATTTTTTATATTATTAGTAGGCAGTATTATTTTTGCGATTTTTTACAGCACGATTTTAAAATAGTGTCGCAAAAAATACAATCGTGATGCGCGCTAGGCCTAAATCACAGTAGCTATGGGCGAGTGAGGGAGGCCTGGTCCTACTCCCGCTTCAGGCCATTCTGAAAATCAGCATCTTGGTTTTGGCGAATGGTGTCTACGATCCAAAAATCTGGACATTTGTGCTGAGACTGGTCTGTTTCAGCACCTCATATTGTATTCCTTTTTGTTTTAGTTATTTTTTTGTCAAAATGTCAAATACATTTTTCACCTGTGTAACTTGAGGACTGCTGAATAAATGGTTTTTCTTTCTTCTATAAGTAAATTAGGTACTTATGTAATGAATGTACCTATACAGATATGTACGGAAATTTTCTTTTGCACAATATTAAATTCAAATGTTAAAGTACCTTGGATGAACCATAGTTAGGCTTAAAAGGTTTAGATGAAAGATGTTGAAATAATATGAAATGGATATTTATTCATTTTACATTGAAAATGTTCGCCGACAGTAATCGGCCACTAGAAAACTAATGTGAGACACGTAAAATCGACACATAGGCCCAGTTTCAGATATATGTTATCGGACTTAAGAACACCATATAAAAGTCGTCAAAAATCTGCGAGGTAAGTTCATATTAGGCTTGGCTTATCAGGGACCTGTGAAACTGGCCCTAAAAGTATAGTCAGTATCTAACACATTCAATGAATTCTAAGCATGTAGATGACCAGCTCTACATTAAAAACAATGTATCGATATAAGGTCGGCCACATACATCCGTTTCCGTTTCGAAATTTCGAACGCAGTAAATCCATCCAAATCTATGAACCTATCACATACGTACGGTAGTTCTCCGTTCGAAGTTTTCTCTTCGAAACGGAATTCTGAATATATGTGGCCGCTTACGGAATCCAGATTCGCAATTTAGAATGTATGTGGCCGGCCTAAGACAGCAAGTAAAATGCCTTGGAGTGCACTGTTTGGCGAGTTAACCGTTCAATAGAGCAACATATTGAAGGTTTTATTGAAATTTCAATAGATCGTTTGATATATCCTGTTACCTACTATTATACTATAATAAAAGATTAACAGGACAAGCAAAAGGATCGCCTAATGCTATAAGGTTTTATTTTTACCAGACTACGGCGAAGCAAAAAGAAGGGTTGTTTTTGACTGGTATGTGGGTATGCATGTTCATCTGTTCCCTCATAACTTCTAAACTACTTATCACGATTTAAAAAATGATGTGTCGTTGAACGCGTCTTATTTGTCTGCTGGTTATAGGCTATATGACGTCACAACAAATTGAATGTGGCGCCCTCTACAGGGCCCGAAGGCCAGAACTAAAACAAAAATTTCATCCCACCCATCGTATGTGGTATCGTTAAATAGGGATCTTAAAATGAAGATAAGGTTTAGTACATCATATTTTTGTGGGGCGTAGTGTAAGCGAGATATATCCCGCCGAAGTCAAGAAAACTATTTTTTACCCCACGGCGTCATAAAGAAGCAGTTGGGAGGGTTATGGGTTTGTTGATCGCTGTGTATGTATGTAAGTATGTTGATATGTATGCCTGTATTCACTTTGCAAACACCCCAAAATGCTTTTAATAAAAAATAAGTTCAAAAACTAAAACCAGACTACTGAAAAATCACTCTGAAAAGTATGAAACAAGAAAATATTCTCATCTGAAATCGCTTTGTACAAACTATTCAATATGTATCGTGCATTATATAAACAACTTACTTGTAATAAATATTTTATTGTAATTCATAAATATTCTTATGGGTCCCCGAGACGATCAAGTGCACTTGACAAGTCTACGTGCTGGAAGTGAATATTGATTGACGGCACAGATCGGTAGGGTCGATAGGCGAGAGATTTGACAGCACCTTCAATAGTCGTCAAGTCGCCCAAGTCGCGTCAAGTCCCTCGTCAAGTGAAATCGTCAATCACGTGAGACTTGTCAAGTGCACTTGATCGTCTCGGGGACCCATTAGTGGTGCTCAGAGGATAGCCGTGGTCGTATGTCACCTACCGTAACAAAATAAAACACTCTGCAAAGTGGCATACGACCATGGGTATCCACTAAACACCACTATGAATATGTATGAAATACAATAAAATGTTTATTACAAGTTGTTTATATAATGCACGATACATATTGAATAGTTTGTACAAAGCGATCTCAGATGAGAATATTTTCTTGTTTCATACTTTTTTGAGTGATTTTTCAGTAGTCGGGTTTTAGCTTTTGAACTTATTTTTTATAACGTCTAGGTTTCATACAGCCTGTAATTTCACCAGCAAGGCTATTTTACAATTTGGATTCGGAAACTACCTCTCCTTCGGCTCAACTTGCAATTCACAATATTCTGATCGGAAACTTTTGATATGTACTAGAATCTAACGGTTGAATATTGATAGCTAACACAGCCTTATGCAAATAAAATGGTTCACGCAAATAAGAAATAAACATTAATCGAACAAATAAGACATGATTTATGTATCCATATGGATAATTCGGTACTAATCTAATGGGGAGTCTAGACAAAGTAACATTAGCTTTTGTTATAAACATCTATCAAATCGGAAAACATATATGAGGACTGACTGTATGATGATTAAGCTAACAACCAGTTCACCAGGCCTGCAAAGCGTTTGGTATTGTATGAGACTAATCTAGCCCCGTTTCTACATAGATTCACAACGCTTTATCTGACAAATTAGACTATAAAGCTACTTAGGAGTTCCTTATAATCGATGTTAACGGAGATGGTAAGAGGTTTCAGAGTAGAAAATACAATACCTATAAATGTATACCACAATAAAAAGTACCTATGAATAAAGTACTTCTCAAATCAATAAGGAATTAAATTATCTAGATACCAAAGGTACATAATAAAAAAAATTATATATACGGTCGAATTGAGAAAAATCCTCCTTTTTTGAAGTCGGTTAAAAATAGACTCGTTTAGGGGCCATATCCCACTAGGACACCAGTCGCGGGTGATTCGGTAACCGCCACCAAATTGCTTGCGCAACCAACCGTACACCAGCCGAGATACCCCTCCATAAAACTGTATAAATTTTGTTGTTGGCGCGACTGGTTGCGCCACCACTGGTGTTCGGTTGGTGTCCTCGTGAGATAGCGCTCTTATTAACAACATCAGTGTCCAATCGCTTGTAAACTTTATTTTTGTTAGAAAGGTTATTATTAATTGAAAACAGAATATCTTAATACTATACAAACTATCACATCAGGCAAATAATATAGATTCCTAATTTCCGGTACAGAAGTCAGCGACAAATATAACCAATTAAAAAAAATTAACATAAAATGTTCATATGTCGTCGTCAGAAAGGAAATGCGATGTAACGACACATTTTAAACTTACGACTGAGTAACAATTAATAACACAAAATATAATTACAACAACTAATACTAGTTTTTTGCTTGCTTACTGTATGGAAAGTACAAAATTGTAATGAGAACTAAAAACTTTGTGCCACTCATGTACAAATACGCAAGACATTCTGCATTATGATTTCCATTTAAAATGGTAGAACTTATTTAACAATAAGAAAGAGCCAGTCCTTCTGGGAAAACATTTATTTTCTACCCAATTGCTAAACTTCGAGAATGCCCCCCACTGAAAACGAATGCACCACCCGCATATTCTGCAAGAAGTTTACTTCAAAAGCTGCATAAATCAAAACCTTATATCAAAAGCAAAAGTAAATTAAATTCGTAAGAGACTACAGAGCTTTTAATAATTTCTTTAATATTTTTTTATATGTAGATTAAGTGCTTACAACAGATACCCTTACTCTAACTTACACTAAAGTATTATAAACATTGTAGTCACCTATAGCATACAGAATAATCCGGTCACTTTTTGGCCAAATTACAAACTACAAGTAATATAGAAAAATACTAACGGAGTTACAAAGCTTAAATAAAAACCAAAATAACTATCCGTACGATTTGTAAAAATAGTATGTTTTATAAAACCACGATACCACCAAATATTTTTATGAAACCACGATGCAAGTGAAACTTTTTGTTTATGTGTATGGCAGCAGCTAACATTAGCATGTATACAAATATGGCTGCGGAAGCGTCCGCCAATCACAGCTGGACGTAAATGCCATACATCATATCCACCAATCAAGCAAAAGCACCGTCAGTAATGCGACATGCGACAGATGGATGAAAAAATTTGAGGCGACGTTATAAAAGTTTCACTATAAAAAGTATCGCAAATCTCTCATGTATAATTATTTTTGTAAGTATTAGTTTAACTAGAAACGATCTATCTAGCCCAAAGGTTTAATTTAATGACTGGAGAAAAACCAGTAACCGAAAACGAAGTATAATTACATTTTTTCTCAATATCGATCTTAAATAATAAATCAATAGAGCATGGTTGACATTCAGGGCGATAATTGATGGTGTCAACCACTTATGAATTTAATTTGTAATACCTATGACAGCTACCTTTTAACTTCATGTCTTAGGCTCAAAAGCTAATGTAAAATACATTTCATTCGTCGAAATTTTATATATAGGCATGCATGTTCACCATCTTCGATCACATCATCGCTAAACACCAGGCTAAACAGTGGTCAATAGCTGAGCTATCACCAGATATGAAAACATAAATGAAAGGCTTAATGCCAGTCACTATGAACAGCTTTTGAGACTCATATTCTTAACCGAAAACACTAGTCAATTTAGTATTTACGCTAGCACAATTGCGTGCGTCACTTTATTGTGTTTTCCAATGGAAAAAAGAAGGTCAACTAATGTCAACCGTCTTGAGCAGGTGCTGAGACCCATTTCCGGAACAAACACGCAAAGCGAGCCGATTTTTTATATCTGACGATTGTCTTTTTGCGTAGGCGGGATGTATAGTATATCTATAAATCATTTTAATAAGTATAATCATTTTCGATTTATATTTATATTATATTTGTTACACATTAATCATAACTCCATTTGGATTTTTTTATATTTCTTGTAGTTCCAGGATTTGGCCACCTGCGTCCGCTCTAAAGATTCACTTTGCATATTTTTCTAGAACTAGTTACCAATCGCCGAGAAACTTATGTTCTCAAACTTTTTCTGGAATATCTGTACTGTTTGTGTTTGTTACACTATCATCCTTCAACAAAGAATCTATAAATTCTTCACTCATTTCTGTATCTAGTATTTTCTCATCTATCGAGTCAGCCTTATCTTTCAATAAACTTTGTTCACTGCCATCTACATCCATATTTTCGTCATCATTATGGTTGGATTTTTCTTTCTCACCGTTAACTTCTCCTATCTTGGGATCAGATGTAATGTCAGATGACATAGAATTGTTTTCTTTACCGCTGTCTTTACCATTTTCCTCAACATTCTTATCAACATGCTCATCGGTCAGCTCGTGGTCTACTTGTACATCGGTCACATCATTGTCCTTGTCGTTGGGCTGTTCTCTTTCGGGGTTTGACTGTTCCGGCACGTCACTGGACTTCTCCGGTTTATCATTAAAGTGATCTCGCTCGTCATCCGACCGTCTGGGCTTGTCGCCCGTCCGATGTGGCCGGGGCTCATCATTCGATGCATTATCATGTGTTTCGACAGCATGCTCCTTATCCTTGTCCTCAGACGTAATCTCCACGTCGGCATTATCGGCATCTTTGTTACATTCCGTCGTATCGTTCACATTACCGCGAAGGACGTTCAAAATACTCGAACGCTGCATATCCTTTGTAGAGTCATTAGAGTCAACATTTTCGTTAGCATCGTTGACGTCGCTATTCATGGCGCCCCCGGTTTCTTTAAACGAGAGAGGATCGGAGTCGTTTCTGTTTTCCGCTTCGGCGCTGTCGTTGTGTTCGCTGCTCGCCACGGTCAGGTCGACTTCCTGTCCGGCGGGGACTGAGTCGCACGAGTTTTCGTCGATGAATATCGGATCCTCGGCCGCAGGGTTGGGGAGGAACTCCACGTCGTCATCATCGTCGTCGGTCGGGACCGAGGTCGCTTTGTCGCCCGAGCTGGTCTTTCTCACGACAAACTGTTTCATTTCTTTATTGAGGCTCTCGCGGATCTCGAGGAATCTCTTGGAAGACGTGGTCAGCAGCTGTTCCAGCGTACGGTGCAAGTATTTAACCTCGTCGACGGTGCGCGTCCGCAGGTGAGCGGTAGTCGCTTCCTTCTTCAGTTTGTTGAGCCGCGACAGGGAGTAGTCCAGGGCGTCGACGGCGTCGATTAGATTATACCTGTACCATTCCACCGGTACTTTCAGATCGCACTGGCGGATTTCCTTCGCCGGAGTCTTCTTCTGTACTTTGTTAGTCGGCGGCGTCGATTTGGGTTTCGGTTTGTTGTTGTTCTTAATAGCGTTAGCGCGGGTCGACTTCGTGGAAGCGGACGAGGTGCCAGAGATGGCACTCAGCTTGGCGGCGTAGGTCTCGCCGGTCTTCGGCGTGGCCTTGCTGTTGACATCCGACAACGACACGATGGTGGCCGAGTAGCCGCCCGGCATGTTCGGGTTGGGGTTGATGGCAAAGATTCTTCCGTCCGGTAAACGATACATTTTCTTGGAAGACAACGTCTGAGGATCGACGCGGAACTTGAGACCGCCGGTGAGAGAGTTGACGGTGACGTCGTTATCGGTCATCTGGACGATGTTGTCGCTGGAAAGTTCGGGCAGATTCGACCGGGGAACCAGCGGCGGCGGGTTGGACAATTTCGGGGCTGGGGCTGACGGAGTTATACACTCTACGTCGTCGTCGTTGTCTTCCGTCATCTGGAATTATTACAACTCTGTATTAGCAAGCAAACTGTGATAGTGTCGATGGCATAATATTATTTTTATGAGAATTTAGCTGTGCTCTCACAGTTAAACATGAAATTAGCACCTATTTCTGGGTACATGACAGATTTTCAGTGTGATATTGATTATTAGGTCGGGCATAGCAGCTTTTTCAAAATTAAAGTTAGAGAACAATAATTAAGATAACATAGAGATTTTAAACTTCTACAGCGAAAGAGTCTATTCAGTCAATAACGTCAGGGGTGTGGTGGAGAGAGGTGGTGTGGTGTGAAAAATTAAATGTAATATAAGATAGCCTATGGACTTTCCCATCAAAGGTTATTAATTGTACCACATGAAACCCGACACTGTATAAATGAATGAACTAGCTTTATCTAGCCCAAGATAAAGACGAGACCTTTGGGTCACGCCTTAATCTTACGCAAGCTACGTAGGAAAAATCAAAACTAATAATGTTCAAATCATCATCACAATCAGCCGGTGTCAGTCCTAGGTTCTCCCAAGACAAACCACTGAGCCAAATCTCCGGCTCCTCTTTTCCAGTCACTGCCCACCGCTCTGTGAATAGGCGGAGCGACGACAAACACTACGTTTTCCGAATCGCGGTCTCCACTCCAGGACAAGTCTACCCCAACGGATATCTGCAGCTGGCCAGCCACTGCAACTTCAGTTTGCTAATCTGTTGAGCTTTTTTGATCACTTGAGTTCTCTGGCGATTCTTTCAATCCGGATTCCAAACCGTTTAAAGACTTTTGTCTTTAGGCACTGCGGTATAGGCGACGAGAAGACTCGACTGAGTTTCCAGAGTTCTAAATCAGATTTTTTTAAATAAGGATAAAAGACAAAGATATCCAGATAAGTACTTACCTCACATAAAGGTTCCAAAGGAAAGTCGGGCGTACAAACAACGTTGTCATTATCAGCTTGAGTAGGCTGAGAATTATTATAAGCAGCCATAGCTGCCATATCCAGACCCTGTATGAGCATTCATAAGATTAATTTCAACTGAAATATATTGAAATGGTGTTCATAAATAAGTATCATTCACAATACTTGCCTGGGTTAAGCTTTCCAGTGACAAATTTAAATTGTCTCCCATTAATGGCATATTGAAACCATAAGGGCTCATGCCGTTAAAATTGGGATTAACTATAGGGTGAGATAAAGTTTGCCTAGGTCTCGAATTCGGTATGCGAGAATATGTGTGGGTAATCCTCTTTTCATTTGTAAATCTCACTGGGTTCAGCAACGGGGACGATGGCAACTAGAAATAAATAATATTTTATTACTTGTGAAGTGTAGTGTATAAGTGTGTAAGTACACTGAAGTGGTTTTATCTCCAGGGAAGATTATATAACTTATGTTTTTGAAGCTGTATCCAATTTCATTCCGATTAAAATCAGTAATATGTTGGTGATGTCCTCCTGATCGATTTCAACCACAACGACTATGTCCGAGCAGATATACACCTCATCTAGAGGCGCGACATAAAATTATTGCGCATCGGCAGGCCTGTCGCAGTCCGCGCTGTAGCTATGAAACTAAAAGTACCTCCGCGGCATCATAAAAGAGGGATTATATATAGCCTATTTTCATTCTCAAAGTCCTAAATAGTAAAATACTATTAAAATCGGTCAACAATTTTAAAGCCAAATTGTTACAAACAAATATGCAAATGTTCTCCGTTTATAATATTTGTATAGAAGTACAGATATAGATGAACATTTTATTATTATTACCTGTGCTTATTACATAATATATTACACCATACAAAAATGAATCTACTAACATTACAGATTACCTATTATAGTTACCTTATTTAAATAAAAACCAAAATTTGCAGTCTGTATCCCCTCATTATGCAACAGTTTCACAAACTACTATTTCAAACTAACATGTAGCATAATGTAAGGCAGAATGTAAATAAGTAATTATTCTATTTTATACTAACCCGTATTTTCTTAACTAAGGGTCCAGGCGCTATATTACATGGGGCTATCGCAATAGGTTTCTGAATGTAACCTACAGAGCCCGACTTTATTTTAGGACTTGCAGGACGTTTCATGCTCTTCTTAGGTGTCTCATCAAGATTTATTGATGCGAATTTCTTCACCTGTAAAATGATGTCACGGTTAAGGTGGTTCGATTTCCAAACATAAGTATATTTACAAATACGAGTAAATGGATCAAATAATATCGTTTAAAAACTAAAAAACAACCGACTTCAATGCCGCGCTATTCATTTTCAGTACCAAATTTGAGATGTTTATCTCAATATCTCTGGAGATACTTACCATACCTCGATACAATTACCATGGTACCACACTTGGGATATCTCCTTTCGAACAAAAAAAGAATAATCGAAATCGGTTCATAAACGACGAAGTTATCCGCGAACAAACATAAAAAAAAAATAAAAAAATATACGGTCGAATTGAGAAACCTCCTCCTTTTTTTGAAGTCGGTTAAAAATGGCAAGGAAATCACATCTATTAGCCTTTATACAACTCTTAACATACGGGAAATCATATTTTACTACACGATTGTGGGACGTTGCCAAATCGTGCGCTCGCGAGCGCACGATCCCACACGGTCCCACAATCGCGACAATACACGCTAATGAGCTTAGTGTATGACACTCACTGTAAACACTTCACTCACATATTGACAAAAATGAATTAAAATCTCGATAAAAGGCGACGTTGCCAGACCGCTGACATGCGAGTCGCCGCTTTTTCAGGACTTTCAAATTTTCATTACAGTACTTATTATTGTAGTTTGTGGTCTTCAAATATTTCGTCGGTTTATCGGTTAGGTTAGGCTCTAACAAACTCAAAAGTAAATAAAAATCTGTTTTATGTCGCGTGCTGCACAAAGTCTTTAGTTTCGATTCGTTTATTAAACCGACTTCAAAAAAAAGGAGGTTTCTTTTTTAGGGTTCCGTAGTCCTGACAAGGAACCCTTATAGTTTCGTCATGTCCGTCTGTCTGTCTGTATGTCCGAGGTTTTGCTAAGAGACCGTTAATACTAGAAAGCTGTAATTTGTAAGGGTATGTATAAGAATTAGGCCAACAAAATGGTGATATAGAATTTAAAAAAAATATTTTTATAGGGTAGCTCCCCTACGTGAGAAGTGGGGATGATTTTTTTTCGTCATCTACCCCATCGTGTGCGGTACCGTTGAATAGATCTAGGAAAACTATAGCTGTTAAGATAACTTTATTAGTTTAGCAGTAATAATCGTTGAACTTGGGTGTTGGATAATTTTGTACCAATTACAAAATCCTGAGAATAAATCCTTTAAAGTGACAAAGACGAAGTACCTAGTGGCTTGTTTATAACGTGTAAAGACTTGCATTGAATAACGGCTACTACGGAACCCTACACTGCGCGTGACCCGACACGCACTTGGCCGGTTATTTTTTATATATCTTGTAGGCTAGCGCGTTTGACCACTATCTCACCTGTTGGTAAGTGATGATGCGGACAAAGATGGTAAGCACGCTAGGCCTAGAATGGGAATCTAAATTTAACCGTATATGTATACACATATATATTGTTACATCGCGTCGTCGAGTCGCGATGTTTCGCCAAGCTTCTCGGGGGGCTTCTAGACTAATTAGGGGCTATAAACACCCGACCCGACCGTCATAAAAGTAACCTCCCTGGAATTCCGACCCTAGTCAATGTACCTAGTTTTGTAGTTAAGATTGAACCTTATTCATAAGTAGTTAGAGATCAAATTAGCATGTATGGTAAAGTTGTTTGCATCAGATGTTCAAAGGAAAGCCGTCCCTTTTGTTTTTGATTTATTGCTTGTTTGTCTGTTATTTTTATTCTTTATTGATCGAGGATTTTCTAGAATAATTATTGTGTCCTATATAAAGCGTCGCACCGCGGCGTTGAGTCAGTGATTCGTTGGAAGCGACAGTGTAACTATCTAAGCGCGGATAGCGACCAAGTGACCGTTAAGTGTTATCAGTGAACTCGTGTTGTGAACTGTGAACAGTGAAATCGGTGATTGTGAACTAACGACCTCAGTGTGTGTTAACGGACTTTTGATAATTGTGCAAGACGATTTGGACAACTACTGTGGAACATTGTGTAACCTAGTGTTCAGTGGAAATAAACGTTCATCTCATCGGATTGGCATTTTAATACCACCCCGCAAGTAACAATATATATACTTGTTCACGAATAACTTCGTCGTTTGTGAACCGATTTTGATTATTTTTTTGTTGGAAAGAAGATGTGATGGATGATAAGTATCTCCAGAGATATGGAGATAAACACCTCAAACTTGGAAGTGAAAATTAATAGCGCGGCATTTGATGTTGGTTCTTTTAGTTGGGATCACCTGGGATGAGCCTTAGAAACAAAAAGAATTTTCCAAATCGGTTCAAACATCTTCGAGCAATCGATTAACGTACATTAAAAATAAATAACCGGCCAAGTGCGTGTCAAGCCACGCGCACTGTAGGGTTCCGTAGTAGCCCGTTATTCAATGCAAGTCTTTACCCGTTAAAAACAAGCAACTAGGTACTTCGTCTTTGACACTTTAAAGGATTTATTCTAAGGATTTTGTATTTGGTACAAAATTATCCAACACCCAAGTTCAACGACTATTACTGCTGAAGTAATAAAGTTATCTTAACCGTTATAAGTTTCCTTTAAAGTTCATGAAATGCACTATTATCACGATTTTTCTAGATATTTCAAGCCAGCAGTTTAGCTTTTAGAGGGGGGGGGGGGACGCCCTACTGGGACAAAAATGTGCACTTTAAAGTTTAATATTTCGTAAATGGAGCATTCAATCGAAAAATGGTATTAGCAACCCTTAAATCTTTTTAAAAGACCTATTCAACGATACCGCACACGATGGGGTAGACGATGAAAAAAAAATCGACGAACTATGAGGGTTCCTTGTCAGGACTACGGAACCCTAAAAAAGATTGCAAAAAAGATACTTTTAGTACGTTTACCGAGTCGTGGTCTCCACTCTAAAACATTTCTACCCCAAAGGATATCGGTTCTACGACAGTTGTGACCAGCCCACTGCCACTTCAGCTAGCTAATCCTTTGATATATGTCGATAACTTTCGTTCTCTGACGGATGACTTCATTTCTAATAAGTATTAACAGGTAGGACGCACTCGTTAAAGACTTTCGTCTTCAGGCTTTGGGATAAGGGCAATGAAAAGACCAGTCGGTGAACACTACCGGTATTGATCCTGATCACTGTGACATCTCTAAATATACGCTTCTTGTCCGTAATAATGAAATCAATCTCATTTTTACGGTTCCGTAGCTGTATGGGAAAAAACGGAAGCCTTATAGTTTCATCATGTCTGTCTGTCTGTCCGTCCGTCCGTATGTCACAGCCACTTAATTCCGAAACTATTTAGACTACACAATTGAAACTTGGCAGATAGGTGTATTCTGTGAACCGCTTTACATGGAACTGAAACTAAAATAAAAATGTTTCATCAAACCTATACCTACGTGCGGGGTCTATAGATAGGTCTTTGAAAAATGAAATTGAGGTTCCTAACACCATTTTTTCCAAAAGACAATCGTTTGAAAGATAGTCACTTCTAAAGTGGTAATATATGTGTCTCCCCCTCCTCTAACTCTAAAAATAAGGGAGTGAAAAATCAAAAAAATATATATACCTAGTGTAGATCTCAGTAAGCACTTTCAACGAAAATTGGTTTGAACTAGATATAGTCAGCAGTTTCTGAGATATAGCAACCGCAAATATAATTTTGTTTTTCACAAAACTATAAAAAACAAAGTTAATTTATTGGTGGCGAAAATTACTCTACTGTGTTACGGAACCATACTAGAGTGAGTTTGACTTGCAGATGGCCAGTTTTTGGTCATATAATTAGGGCTTTGAAACGTCTACTTCCGCCGAGGGTCTTTCTGAAAGAAGGAATTCATCAGAAAAAAACCCTTCTTTCAAGAGGAAGTTGACGAGCATTTGCCCTCCTAGATTCTTGCTTCCAAATCCGTGTGGTCTTACTACCAATTCGCCGCTTGTTTGTACTCCCACTTTAGCGTTAAGATCTCCCATGACAACGTTGAAGTGGGCCTTTTGGGTAGTGTACAAGACCTTGGAAATATCCTCGTACATTTCCTCCACTTCATCGTACGGGAGTGCTGAAGTTGGTGCGTATATTTGGATAACCTGAAGCTACCTCTCGGCGAGTTTGATCACAAGATACGCTACCCTTGTCGACACACTGGAGATTTCTAAGACATTGTCAGAGAGGACCTTGTGTACTAAGAACCCCACACCGCCTTGGAATGGTTGGTCTCCCTCTGTGAAGCACTAGGGTTACGGTATCCTCCTCTTCGAATTTCACATAATACCAGAATCTTATGTTCCGTATGCAAGTAACGCCAGATGTTAGTCGGGCCGTAACGTACGTCCGTTATAAGTAGCCAAAGTCAATCAGTGATAGCGGCCTACCGCAGCCTGGGGATATCAAAAATGAAGTATTGCTATTTTTTACCGAAAAAATAAAATGAAGTATTGCTTCACAAAAAACGGAGGAGGATTTCAATTCGAAATTTTTTTTTCATATTTGTTACCTCACAACTCCGTCAACCGATTTAAAATTTTTTTTTTTGTTGAGAGGTTATGCCTCCCGTTTGGTGCCCTTCAAATTTTGTTGAGATCTGATAATCATCTCCGGAGATATGGAGATAAACAATATTGTATACCTTGATGACATGATTATGGCAACTGGCTATTTTAACTACCGCGGCATGTGAAGTCGGTTTTCGTTTTGTACGATCATAAATGATGTTGGCTATTATCAAAACACATGACATCACCATTCTCAAAATTTAACGTGACAAAGATTATAACAAACGTAGCGTAGGACGTCCTGTGACTAGGTGGAGCGACGATATTCGCAAAGCGGTGGAAAATGATTTGGGAGAGGCCTATCTCCACCAGTGGACTGGTACCGGCTGTTTGTGATGATGATGAGGATGATACCAGCGCCAGTTCTCGAAAAGGTCATGCATAGCTCTATTAGGACCGTTCTATTATCATTTACGGACAGGACTATTTAGCGAATAGCCTTGATCAACATCTCTAGAGGCTCTCGCTAGACGTTTGGTTAAGGTATAGACACAGCAGGCAGTCATCCTGGACACGGCACATATTGTCAGGCAGAACTCCTCACTCTGCAGCTCTAACTACCAGTAACTTGTGCCCTGCGCCCCTGTTTAGGTTTTTAATAATATCTATTTATTATTTTTATATAAATATGTTGTAAATGAAAATAAAATATTGTACACGAATAAAAGAGGAAAGTATATGTATGTAAGTAAATTAATATACTTTATATATGACCTACTCATTTTTTTATTTTGTCTGTAATCTATAATCAGCTAATGCCTTCTACTCGCTGTCGTAGTCACATGACAAGAGTAGCTTGATTTAATATCCGACTCATTCATATCCTAACATAGGCTACATTTTATCGCAAATAGCAGTTCAGCCAGTTCCTGTTAGATTATGGACAAAGCCGCAAAGCACAACTAGTACGCTGGTCGCTTCACTTTGGGATCTACAGACGAATCCGGCAACAAAATATCCGTTGAACATCGTGGACTCAAAATCACCCAATAGCGTTAGTAAGAGTACTACCAGTTCACATCAAAAAGTAGTGCAAATCTATATCATATTTGGCATTTTGTTATTAGCGAGAGTAATGTAGACAGTAAATTAAATAAGAAGAAATAAAAATGTATAATGTTCGGAATGGAAAACGAAAAAAAATTGATTATATGGAAGGGTTCGAACCCGGTCCCCGATGCGCTCTAACCCATAGCCCTCATCAATCGGATACTTTACTCATTTACAAACTAACAAAATTTGCAAATGCTTTCGTAAACGTCAATTACACTATTAAATAATCTGTGATAGAGAAATACTTTCGCGTGTGTGCGTGATCAGTCCTGACGCCACGCTTGTTTACAAATAAAAGTATATAGAGAGTGTATATATACTTCAAATTTAGCTGAATAAATTAAAATGTATACGCTTTACTCGCAAGATCAATATTTTTTATTTACCAAATACTATTTCAGTCATTAAAAAATTAAATTCATCAAATAAGAGTATCAGCGCCATCTATTGGCTCTGTTGTGCTTAGCTGACGACGAGCAACCACCTTAAGGCTCTGGTTTATTATACATATATGTATATTGGCTGCGTCTTGCGGCTATGCCCACGTGAAAAGTATCCTAAAAAGTACATAAAAGAGTTAAGAAGGAGGTCCTTGGTTTGTAGTGGGACAAAACAGCTCAAATACAAAAATAATATTTTAAGGCTAAGATTTTATCACAATATCTAGATTTAAGTTGTAATTTAGTCGATGTCGCACACACACTTTGCAAATAAATAGAATAACATATTTTCATTGGTTATTTTCAAAGGGGAGATTAGAAAATTTGAGGTCATGTCTACAAGTTTAACAGTCTTTTAATTTCTTTTGAAATAAAAGTTTTTACTTCGGTCAACATGCTTTGTGGCATGCCGCTGTATCTGTAATAGGTAGACATCATCGCTTACTATCAGGCGAGGAGCGTCGTGCTTGTCCTGTTACCTTATATCATAAAAAAAAGACAGACGGACAACAAAGTGTTTCTATAGGGTTCCTTTTTTCCATTTGAGGTACAGAAAGAACCCTCCTACAATTACTTACTTGTATAGTGGGAGGAAATTTAGGTAAACATATTTGTACATCTTTTTCAGGCTCTTTCTCTTTCTCCTTTTCCTTTTCTTTTTTTTTAGAAGAGTCAGATTTTCTTTCACGCCTGCCTCTATTCTTGCAACATTCAGAGTTGTCAATAGCAATTAGCTTTTGATATTTTTCTTTTAACTCTGGATCTTCAGTTTTAAATACAATCCTGAAAATATAAAATAGTGAAGAAAACTTTTCTAATTACCAACCGAGAATATTAAGTTGCAACAAGACATTATAGAATATATTTATTTAGAAAGAAATACATAGTCAATTATACTTGAAAACCATGTGATTCGCAATTTCTTATTGGATATCTAGTTTAATTATAAATAGATAACTCTATTATTGTTTACCACAACAAAAAAAACACAACTTACAAGATACACACAAACATAAAACGTTTGTCATAATATGAGACATACAATAATGGTCTTAACGCTAAAGATGACAATCTCTGACATCCTTTGGATGAAATGATGTGCAAATGAAGTAGCAAAACTTTGCCTTCTACAGCACTCCATTAGGAGATAAAATCCTAAGAATTGCACATCTTAAAACCTCTCCATGTTTGGTGAACATACAAACAACTTTTAAAAGGATGACTTCACTTGCTGCTGTGTGAGACTGTGTTTGACAAAGGATTTCTGTTACTTGTTTATGTGCATTGTTACATTTTGTGTCCATCCAAGATTTTCTGGAAGTTCATCAGTATAGGCTATATCATTCTCTCGCAAAACTACAACTAAAATATATGTGTTCTTTTAGTGTTAGTTAATAGTGTGTGTGTAAGCTGAAGAATATCTACATTATTATTTTCTCTTTCTTTTAGATTAGTCTCTGCATGTTGGTAATATAATATACCTCTTTGTGAAGTCAGTCCTAAAGAGGCCACTAATGCTCCTGTATAGTGACTGATGAGCAAAGATATATGATTTGCAGTTTAAACCTCACTACAGACAAAGAGTAACAGATTCTTTCAAAACCTACCTTAAGAAAATTCTACTAAATGTAAGTGAATTACATCTGGACCACTGGTATATTACATTAATTAATAATGTCACAAATTCGAATTGAATCATGCTTGCCACAAACTATAGACTGGGCATTAGTAAAATTACTAGAGATGAAACGGATAGTAGTTTGGCCGGATAACGGATATTCGGCAAGCTACGAGGCCGGAGCGCCGGATATCCGGCTACCGGATAATCGGCCCTTTATCGCGTTATATGACACGATCAGTTTGGTTTGAATATGGCGCGGTGAACAAGATCAGAAATATTCGGGAGCGTTCGGGTGTTATCACACGTGAGCGGAGATCGGGACGACTCTGGGATGTTCGAGTAATGCGGAAAATTTGGTATTTATTCACCACAATATGCCACTTGTTAATTTTGAGTACTAAACTAATTAATTCTGGATGCGATTATAAAAATAAACGGTGTTCGTAACCTATTGTGGGATGATTTGCCTTGTCTAACATAATGAGAAATTTGTGCAATTTACTATCCGGTATCCGGCAGGATAGTGAAAACAAGGCCGGATAGGCCAGATACCGAATATCCGTTTCATCTCTAAAAATTACTCAATTCATACTTTTCATTGTAGAATATACAGTATATTAAATTTAAAAAAAAAAAAACAGACTACATGATTTTCAGTAGAAAGTTTGAGGTGTATATCACCATATCTCCGAAGTTTCTCATCAGATATCAAAGAATAGTACAATGGGACCAAACGGGTAGAATAACCTCCCAAACAAAAAAGGAATCTTCCAAACCCAGTAATAAAAGACGGAGTTCTGATGTACTAATTGGAAATTCCTCTTTTTAGATGTTGGTTAAATATTAAACAATATCATACTTATTTCTAAGATCACAGAAGCGTAGCAAAGCCCAGCAAACAGATCGTAGCTCCTTCAGACACACAGGATTACATTTGAAACATTTCCAATCATCTGTATTTTCAATTTCTCTGATTTTTGCAACCCCAAAATTGCGTTTTATACATTTCTGTAAACAATTTATTATTTAATAAAAATTAAGAATAAAAACATAAAGATTATCTGCACTTGATAATAAGATTCAGGTCTGTATTATAATAAAATACTCAACCATAGGTTTATTCCCAATGACCCCCACTAAAACGGGCAGCAGTTACATACGTGCAGTTCAGCAGTGCATACAGTAACGGACATTAGGACAAATTAATAATTTTTGTGCCAACTGCCGCCAGTGGTGGTCATTGGGACTTTAGATCTATAAATCTACTACTATTTTGAAGTATGCGAACAAGATAGCAACTGCAACATGAGACAGAAGACAACATCAATGTATCTGTTGGTCACTTGTTTCTGTCTCACCCTTCAAATGCTCTTTCAAGTCAACTAGCAGCATTTTGCTATGAACTTTTTAAAGACCTTCAGACACGGCAGCTATAATGTATCAACTAGCAGCATTTTGCTATGAACTTTTTAAAGACCTTCAGACACGGCAGCTATAATGTAAAGATGTATATTATAGCACGATATTCAATACATATCAATATACAACCTTTAATAGAAATTGTCAGGAGACAACACAGGAGAGCTACATGTATATTTTTACATCTTCGTATTTAAGATAATTTAAAGCTATACATCATAATACAGTATTGTGACTCGCCCTGTCGTTGAGATCAAAAGCTAAAGCCGCGCGGTACGTACACGCGCGATAGGGCTGCCCGCCTAGAGTATTTAATTTCATTTACCTACTTTACTATCTTTCTAGTTTTTTTGTGATTGTAATAAGTATTATATTTTTTGTTTAACACTTAGACTGCGACACTTTTTCGCATATTTTTTCATTTTTTAAATTATTTTTTTATTATTTTTTTTCGTAGGTGTGGCATCAAATAAAAACTAAAATCCAACAGCAGAAGGTCAAACGCACCCCTTGTGAAAAAATTAATTTAAAATAAACATTTTTTTTTAATTTTACTTCCAATACCAAAAATCGAAAAAACGCACGATGTGTGTTTTCAGCAGCGAACGAGTTAATAAAATGAAATTCATTATGAAAATATAACAACATATTTTATATACTTACATATCTTACACAAAAAGTAAATTACAATGTAAATCTTATTAGGTCCACTGCCATTTATTACTCTCTTAATAATTTCATAATGCTATTTCGTCGAATTCTATAATATACATAATTAGCTCAGTACATAAGTCAGTAGATATTCTAGCCTAGGCAACTACCTAAATACTAGTCTATTTTTAACACGAGCGTAAACTATAGGTCACTCATATGAAGTTGTGTGTCACTTTTTTCACCCTATCCATTTATTTATTTGATCTAATAGTGAGAAAAGCAAAATATCCACCTTAATATAAAGAAATTACGTACTAATAGGTATATAAAAATTATTTTATACTCTTACCGTTCGGAGCTTTCAGGTAATTTAAAAAATGTTATCTATGGGTGCATTATTGAAGAATTGAAGCAGCCACAAACAGCAAAATATAGTCTATAATTCCTCTATGCCACAATAAGTAATTTATATATATTCTCAATCAATCAAATATTCACAATTCGCACGCTTACTGCTTAAACCGTCATTACACGACTGTACCTCCACATGGTTCGTTTGTCACTGCAGAGCAACCACATTTATCATGAGCTGTGTACCGAGTATGTACTGAACTCGAGGTACATAGGCATGGCGTGCGTTATGACCATTAGAATGGAGTCACAATACTGTTTATTATATTACTATGTATACATCCCAGGATGTGATGTACATTATAGATGCTGTGTGTGAAGCACTTTCCATTACAATATAAATGTGTTTAGGCCTTATAGTAGGAACAGAGATATACACTGCCTAATATCATTTTAGGCCTCTGGTGATAATGTTACACAATATATCAACAATTTGAGTTTACCAACTGTTTGAGTAGTAGGTTGTAGTTTTCGACTTTATAGTTTTCGACTATAGTCCCTATTGGGTGTATAAAAATCAAGGTCTTGAGTCAACACAATAAAAAGATATGGGCAAATTTAGATTTTCGCGAAAACTTGTTAGTACCAAAATGTACCTTAATTTTCAACTTTTATTATTTTTCGGAATTTTTCCTTTACTTGCGCTGTAAGACCTTGCTTTTAAATAAAATTGACAATTCTAGATCAACCGGAAGTACCCTATAGGTTTTGGCTTGAAAACCTATAGGGTACTTCCCGTTGACCTAGAATCGTGAAATTTGGCAAGACGCAAGGTCTTAAGCACAACAAAGCGGCACAAATTTAGGAAATAATCCAAAAACTAAAAATAGTTGAAAATTGAATAGTTGACAATTAAGGTAGACCTCTGAGTTATATGAGCGCTGATACAATTCAGAGGTCTAGCTTAATTGGTACATATCAACGTTGGTACGGAAGCCTCAGTGGGCGAGTTCAACTTGACTTGGCTGGTTTTTTTTTTAGTTGTAGGCAGTAGCATTCTTAAAGTCAATTAATTAATGTTCCAACAGCACAGCTCTTGAGTGTCAGACCATTCTAGGCCAATTGTGGCCACCATCCTCGCTTCATTGCTTACCACATCATTGCGCACCACATTATTGCTTACTGAACATTGAATAATTACTCACTAACCAACTCTTCATTTCAGCCAGATCATATCAAATGAGTTACATAAATCACTCCAATACACTGATAATATACAAATATCTAAAAATAAATATATCTCCAACTAAAAGACACTGCGTTGTATGTATAACGATTCCAAATCCAGTAAATAAAATTTGTTCTGCGTTCTTGCATGATAGATTTGCACACTATGTAAAAAGTTTTCATATGTATACAAGTGAAACTCACTGCACAAAATACGTGAATGCAATCCGAACAGCAGTACACCTGTCCCCCTTGACCGCACCATCTGCAGTAAAGTTCCGAGCCATCCTCACCCTTGTCAAACTCTCCGCTGTTGTAAAACGAGTGGCAAGTGTGACAAATCAGAGTTTTTAGCATGGGGTGCGACCGCATGCGAGACTCATTCCGAGCAGAACAGCCCAAGTGGCGGTCACAAGCAGTACAATGCAGTTTCATATGCACTACTAGGTCCAAATCTGCAACAATTCAAATCGATCAGCGCGTCTGCAATGTTTATATTATTTGTTAACGTTATAAAGGCGTTTAGCATTACCAGGAAATTTATTTTTGAAATATGTTTTCTCTTCTTCCGACACATCATCGTCAAAATCATCATCGGTAGGTTCTGAAACAAATAGTTACATTAATTACAATAATTTACTAATTCACTATAACAATCAAATTAGACTGAAGATCACAAATCCTAATACCAGGGAAACGCGGGAACTCCACAATATCATCACTGTGAACCGGCTTGTCGGCCTCGAATGAGGCACCATCACTGGTGACAATTTGACTCATTGTGAAGGACTCTTGTGCGCTTTGTTTCAGCGTCACATTTAAAGCAGCAAGAACAGATACGACGACAATCGTTATCTTATGAATAATATCTACTATAATATAATGACGAAATAAAGAAAATTTAAAAAACTCAATTCAATTCACGAAATCGGCCATCTTGGCATTTTTCCACAGGGCACAGTCACAGCACAGACTATATGTAGTGACAGTCAGATCCACCACAGACTATGTACTAGTACTATGTATATACTGGGTAAGTGGTACAGTGCCACAAGTATAACTTGGCGGTGGTGGTTTGGTTTTTGGAACTAATTCTTTTAATTGAAACTGTGAGTTTGACGTTTGAGAGATTACCGCGACATGATTGTTGATAAATCTGCTACATTAAAATAGTTCAATAATGCCAAAAGTAATTAAAAGTGGTTTAAGAGAAACTGTTATCAAAGTACAAAGTAAAAGCACAGTAGCGCACAACCGCGCCAAGTTATAGTTGCCGGACTGTAACTGGTACTAAGTACTGAGATACTACCCACAGACTAAGTAAATGGACATGCTTGAGACGAGTCTGTGAAAAAGAAAACTGTCGTAGAAATGGGGTTATAAAAATAAGAATAAGAATAATATTTATTTTTCAAAACTGTGTTTACAAAAAGATGTTAAAATTATGTTGTAGGTATCAACAGTTTGTTCTTTTCGAACATACAATAATTGCGTAGGGTAACATAACTATAAAACTAAATTATACGTAGGTATTAAGTATACAATATTCAATATACAATATTAAAAATTTTCAATATACAATATTAAAAATTTTCAATATACAATATATAAGTATACAATATTTAATATATTGTGGTTAATAACAATAAAAACTGACTTTTGCTCACTGCAAGTGGCGCTACTGTTGAGTGTTCCTAAATCTGACAGTTATCTGTCATTTCAATAGTAATTTTATTAACAAATAAATTCCCATTAGAATATTTACTTATTAAAACGCTATCTGTAGCTATGAATTACAAAAGCACTGTTATTAATGTGTTCTTGAATGATAAAAGTAACGTTTTAAATTATTTTTTAAACATTTTTTATCGACAAAATGGATTACAAATGTTATACTTTGCCTTATTTCTTCTTAGAATTGGCTGAAAATCTAGGTCGTAAACATTATCATATCTTTTTAAGGAATTAAGTTTGTGACCAAACCACATAAAATGAGCAATACGGCGGCTTTTAGGAACACTCAACAGTAGCGCCACCTGTAGGTGGCGCTACTGTTGAGTGTATACATAGAGCTTTCAGTTTTTAACCCCTTTGAGGTTGTGTCGGTCGTTTTAATTTGATTACGGATAGTGATTTTTTATTTACTGATTTTGTTGCATTGATGTACTGCCGGTATAACTAGTACTTACGACTAAAAATATTTGATACTTGGTAGGTACCTTATCATTATAGTGTTCTACTAGGTAGGTAGATCATTATGTATCTTCCTATTTTTTGTATCTTCCTTCCTTACCTTTGAATGTTAGTTCATCGCAAAGAGAATATCGTAACGTCACGAATTTCTTTTGACGTGACAACGTCTAATAAATCTATGAACGCCGGCTGCATGCACGAAAAAGTATCTCGTTACGGTGCGTACAGACTATGTAACATAACATGTTAATAACATTGTTATTTGACATGTTTCAGATAATGTGGACCATAGATGTGGACACGGAATGTTATAAAACATGATAAAATAACATGTTATAATATCATGTTTTATAAAATTCCGTGATCACATTATCTGAAACATGTTAAATAACAATTTATATTTATGTATCGCATACCCTAAAGTCCTCTTTATTTAATTTTCCCTCTACACTTATGGAAGATTTAAAATATTATAAGACCGTAGAAGGAAAATTAAACAGAGAGAACATTGGCGTATGCAAATGAAATAGCTATAGAAATATAACCCGACTAAAATGATGAACATGTGACACATATGCCAGTTATAAGATAAATGAACAACGTAATTTGGTCGAGTCATACATGTCTGTGGGTGAAAGCCAATAGGTGCACTACATAAAGTAAGGAATTATAGAGATTTGGGTAGCGTGGCCACATGATATAGAAGATAACACATTAGTAACTATTATTTAATCTGTGACATAACAATATATGTATTTAGAAAGTAACTATTATTTAATCTGTGACATAACAATATATGTATTTAGAACCCAGTGACTCATAGCAATAAAGGTCAAAGTTCGTTAAGCTAAAAACGGCTGACTACGTTACTGACCCTGTAAAAACCGGCACGCACTGACAGAGGGAAATATTATAGCTTTGTCCTTCTCCGTTACATGAAATAACTCCATAATATATCTATTCTTTTCTCTGTCTACGGTGCACTAGAACTGGGAGCGAGAGCTGACTCGGGACTCCAAACAATAAAATCGCATATGCAGAGAAAGCTAAAAAATTGTTGTCCATCTCGCTGTCTCATACTAGTAATTGTATACTTTTATCCTTCTCATATTATTATTGTTATTTAAATGGCAGATCGATTTAATACTCTACGACGTATATACGACGACGAATACGTATACGACGTATCACAGATCAAAATGTATGGAATGACATTTATGTTTCCGCAACAGAAATGTCATTCCCATACATTTTGAACTTGCGTTAGCGTGAAGGCAATTGGATTTTGTCTAGGGGCCATGTTATTTTCAAATAATCGCTTACTTTTTAAAGCCATATCCGATTTTAATTTATTGAATGATAATAATCACTATTTTTCTCTTTTTTAAGTTTTCCAGTTTTAATAATTAAATAATTAACACAATATCAAAAGGAAAGTGGCTCAATCGTAGACAGAGAAAAGAATAGACCGACGGTAGCTCTGTCTCTTTCCCACTTGAAATAGGATATACTATGGAGTAATATTGTCCTCTCGCCATAGAAATGATAATAATACTACGTACTCTCGCCGTGCCGGCTTTAACAGGGTCAGTAAAGTAGTTAGCCGTTTTTAGCTTCGCAGTGCCGTGCCGGCTTTAACAGGGTCAGTAAAGTAGTTAGCCGTTTTTAGCTTAACGAAATTTGACCTTTATTGCTATATGTCACAAGGTTATAAATACATATATGGTTATGTCACAGATTATCATCAGTCACAGAGAGTGCTTTAGAAGAAAAGAAAGTGTGTTCAACAGTTTTTCTTGATGTAGCGTAGGCATTTGATAAAGTTTGGCACGAAGGCCTTATATATAAGCTGAGACAAATGCTTCCCAAACAGTTTGCTGACATCTTAGAATCCTACTTATTAGATAGAACTTTTAGAGTAAGAAGAGAAGATGCATACTCACAACTGAAGCAAATTAAAGCTGGGGTACCACAAGGAAGCGTAATGGGTCCGGTTCTGTACTTATTATACACTTGTGATATACCAAAATGAGAGAATAACATCATTGCCACCTTTGCGGATGATAAAGCTATTATGGCTATA
The DNA here is from genome assembly GCA_954871355.1 of Cabera pusaria. Lineage (NCBI taxonomy): Eukaryota > Metazoa > Arthropoda > Insecta > Lepidoptera > Geometridae > Cabera > Cabera pusaria. Next base: position 14,164,300 of record OX940888.1, read on the forward strand.
GGAGCCAATCACGAGGAAGCAGTAAAGTAATTTCAAACGGCTGTCAATACTATCTTTGACTGAACGAAAAATGGAGGATAAAACTCAATGAAACGAAATCAATCCACATTGATTTTACTAATAAAAAACAACACTACCACCCATAGTTCCAAATTAAGGCATTACTCCGTTAACGACGAGACGGAGTTTCACTTACAGTTCACTTACACTAATTTAATTAAATAACATTAGGTTGTATGATAATTGATAACATAACCTAAACTTTATAGGTACACAGTTTTTACAACTCACTCACTTTTTATGTATACCTTACCTTTAAAACCATTTTTAAATACTTAGCAAAATACTCATTCAAGGCTCCGTTCACGACCTGCGCTCGGAGTGCAACCTGTGCAACCAAAGTCAAACGCTCTAACGTCTCTCTCTCTAACTCGTTTAGCGAATGTGACGCTCTGAGGTCGTGAACGGGGTTAGAGCGTTTGGGTGCACTTCGAGCGTAGGTCGTGAACGCAGCCCATTGTTACACCGAAATCGCGCCCGGGAACAGTTGAATTAAATTATAATAGTGTTCAGTTTCAGTGTGTTTACATTTTATCGAACGTTAAAAGTTAAATAAATGTTGAATCAATAACAAAACCTACCTTGATTGAAATAAGACTCACAATTCTATGTGTTCAACTAGTTAAAAAAAAAAAGTTATTTTTTCTTGCCAAGCAATTTAAGTTTATAATTATAGCATTCAAGACCTAACAAGGATCATACTCGCTTGCTGTCAGACAACGCCAACTATATAACGGTAGAGGGCAGTGGCGTAGCGTGGGTGGCCGGTGGGGGCCATGGCCCCGGGCGGCACACATTAGGGGCGGCAGCAAGACGCGATTTATTAAAAAAAATATCGGTATATATAAATATATAAGTCGGTAAAAAAATTAAAAATCCCTTTTCAAACTCCGAATCACGCTTCGCACTGGCGGCATGTTTTGCGCGGCGTAAAAATGTTCAGTGCCACAAGTAAATTAAATAAAAATGTAAGGTTAATTATTAAATTTAAGGTAAGGCCAAGAGAGCTAGCATGATTTAATAACTAATTAGAAAATATTGTGCCATTTAGCTGCCCTTTCTCTGGTATAGACTGACGTCTACCATCTACATAATAGAGATGCTAAGTGTTGTCGAACGGTAGATACATTTGTATTCGCAACTAAAAAATTAACTTTGTTTTTCATAGTGTTTGTATGAAAAACAAAGTTATCTTTGCGGTCGCCATATCTCAAAAACTGCTGACTGTATCTCGTTCAAACCAATTTTCGTTGTTAGTTTTTATTAAGATCTACAGCATATATTTTTTTTAGATTTTTCACTCTCATACTTTAAAAGTTAGAGGGGGGGGGGGGGGACACACACATTTTACCACTTTAGGCGCGCCTATCTTTCAAATGATTGACTTTGAGAAAATATGATTTTAAGAATCTCAATGTAATTTTTAAAGACATATCCATAGACACCCCAAACGTATAGGTTTGAAAAAAAAAAAATTTTTTTTCTTTTTCATGTATGGGATCCCCCCCTTAAACTTTTATATTTTTTATTTTAGTATAAAAATCGGAAAGCGGTTCACAGAATCCATCTACCTACCAAGTTTCAATTCTGTAGTCTTAACAGTTTCGGAATAAAATGGCTGTGACATACGGACGGACAGACAGTCAGACAGACATGACGAATCTATAAGGGTTCCGTTTTTTGCCATTCGGCTATGGAACCCTAAAAATGAATCTATGTACGATGTAGAATAGTTATTTGTAATGCAAGGCTGCAAAGTTAGTTTTTGGCACGAGTACTTGTATTGAAACCTGAGCAAGCGAAAGATTGGGTGGTTGCTCGTCGTCAGCTAACCACAACAGTGCCAATAGATGGCGCTGATACTCTTATTTGATGAATTTAATTTTTTAATGACTGAAATAGTACTTGGTAAATAAAAAATATTGATTTTGCCAGTAAAGCGTATACATTTTAATTTATTCAGCTAAATTTGAAGTATACTATTTGTAAACAAGCGTGGCGTCAGGACTGATAACGCACACACGCGAAAGTATTTTCGTATCACAGATTATTTAATAGTGTATTTGACGTTTACAAAAGCATTTGCTAATTTTGTCACTTTGTAAATGAGTAATGTAGCCGATTGGTGAGAACTACTAGATTAAGTGCATCAGGGACCGAGTTCGAACCCTTCCTTACTAACAAACTTTTTTCGTTTTCTATTCTAAACATTAACTTTTTAAGTATTGTTATTAGTTTACTGTCTACATTACTCTCGCTAATAACAAAATACCAAATAACATATAGATTTGTACCACTTCTTGATATGAACTGTAGTACCTACTCTTACTAACGCTATTGGGTGGTTTTTCGACGAGGTTCAACGTACATTTCGTTGCTGCATGCTGGAGTCTGTTCTGTAGATCTCAAAGCACAGAGTACTAAGGACCCAAAGTGAAGCATTTGGCGTACTAGTTGTGCTTTGTGGTTTTACCCACAATCTATTAGAAACTGCTATTTGAGATAAAATGTAGCCTATGTGAGTACGAGAGCGAGTAGAAGGCATTTGCTGATTATAAATTACAAACAAAATAAAAACAGTAAGTCATATGTAAGGTATATTAATTTACTTACTAAGGTATACTTTCTTTTTATAAGTATTTCAAAACTATTGTACACGACACTATTTTATTTTCATTTACAATATTTATATAAAAATAATAAATAGATATAAATAAAAACCTAAACAGCGGCGCAGACAACAAGTTACCAATAGTTAGAGCTGCAGAGTGAGGAGTTCTGCCTGACAAAATGTGCCGTGTCCAGGATTAGACACAGCAGGCGCTGTGTCTAAACCTTGACCAAACGTCTAGCGATAGCCTATTGAGATGTTGATCGAGGCTATTCGGTAATAGTCCTGTCCATAAATGATAATGGAGCGGTCCTAATAGAGCAATGCATGACCATTTTCGAGATCTGGCGCTGGTATCATCATCATCAAAATCAGCCGGTACCAGTCCACTGGTAGACATAGAGCTTTCCTAAGTCACTGCCCACCGTTTTGCGAATATCATCGCTCCACCTGGGCCCCTAGACAAAATCCAATTTCTGTTTTCATTCACGCTAACGCGACTTTAAAGTGTATGGGAACCACAACTTTGTTGCGGAAACATAAATGTCATTCCATACATTTAGAACTTGCGTTAGCGTGAATGGTAACAGAAATTGAATTTTGTCTAGGGGGGCTGGTCACAGGAAGTCCTACGCTACGTTTGCCGATTCGCGGTCTCCACACTAGAACCAGTCTGCCCCAACGGTTATCGTTCCTATACGGCAGATATGACCAGCCCACTGCCATTTCAGTTTGCTAATCCGGACATCAGGAAACTATATGCCTGATACTACTTCTTTGGTCCTACCACAAATAAAATATCTAAACAATTTAGTCAATTAGTCGTACTCTCCGCAGTATAATCTCTGGTAAAACACATGTTTTATAAAATGTCACTAATTTTGGTAACATGTTTGTTATAAAATCTTCGTTGCGTTAAATTTTGAGAATAGTGATGTCATGTGTGTTTTGGTAATATAGCCAACATAATTTATAATCGTACAAAACTAAAAATCCGACTTCACATGCCGCGATAGTCAAAATAGCCAGTTGCCATAAACATGTCATCAAGTTATACGAATTTGTTTACATTGTTTATATCCATGTCTCCGGAGATGATTACACGGTAATATTATAATATTACCTATATAAATATATAAGATATATATATATATATATATATATATATATATATATATATATATATATATATATATATATATATAAAATTTGAATGGGACCAAACGGGAGGCATAATCTCTCAAACAAAAAAAAATAAAAATAATTTTGAAAGCGGTTAAGATTTGACGGAGTTCTGAGGTAAGATACATGAAGAAAAAATACCGTCGAATTGAGATCGTCCTCCTTTTTTGTGAAGTCGGTTAAAGAGTTATTCCGTTAGTTAGTCCGTTTATTGGTATACAATGACGTATTTGAGAATGATCTGACAGATGGTCTGACAGGATCGGATCGGTTTATCTATGAATGAAAGGTTGATGTTGGTTTTAAATTGGCCTCTAAAATATCACCATCATCAGCCTATCTTACCTACAGCACGCCACTGAGCTCGATCTTCAGCTCTTTGTTTTTAACCGCTGCCAGCCAGCTTGCATATGTCTTCGCTCCATATAGCTGGAGGGCGCCCTATACTATTACGAAAATGATACTTTTAGTGCGTTTATCGAGCCGTGGTCTCCACTCTAAAACACGTCTACCTCAACTGTTATCGGTTCTACGACAGTTGTGAACAGCCTACTGCCACTTCAGCTAGCTAATCCTTTGAGATATGTCGATAACTTTGGTTCTCTGACGGGTGACTTCATTTCGAATTTGATTCTTCAGACAGACTCCAAGCATAGCCCTCTTCATAGCTCGCTGAGCGATTTTGAATTGGTGAACCAGTCGCACTATCAGTGTCCACGTCTCGGCTCCGTAAGTAATAACAGGCAGGACGCACACGTTAAATACTTTCGTATTGAGGCTATTTCGTATTCGTATAAGAGCGATGAAAAGACCAGTCGGTGACTACGGTGTTGAACCTAGTGATCCTGATCACTGTGACATCTCTAGCTACAAGAAGCGTATATTTATACGCTTCTTGTCCGTTATAATAAAATCAATCTCGTTTTTACGGTTCCGTAGCCGAATGGTAAAAAACGGAAGCCTTTTCCTTTGAGTATTCAGCCAGAATACTCAAAGATGTTCACCGATTACTCAAAGATACCTAAATCGATTTGGAAAATTCTATTTTTTTTTTGTTTCAAAGGCCCTTCCCAGGTAGTCCCAACTAAAAGAAACGACATCAAATGCCGCGATATTAATGTTCAGTACCATGTTTGAGGTGTTTGTCTCCATATCTTTAGAGATACTTATCAGATCTGAATGAAATTAGTATGGTACCCTTGGGATATCTCCTTTCCAACAAAAAAAGAATTATCAAAATCGGTTCATTAACGACGAAGCTATCGACACACATAAAAATACTATACGGTCGAATTGAGAAACATTTTTTTTAAGTCGGTTAAAAATATCGTTATTTCAAAACTAGGGGTACCTATCAATTTCAATATTACAAAAAATGCCAAAGTATGGTCCAAAATTTCCAAAAAACACTAAGCGATAAGATCCATTAAAAAAAACGTAAAAAAAAGAGAACCGACTTCAAATGCCACGCTATTAATTTTCAATACCAAGTTTGACGTGCTTATCTCCATATATCTGAAGATTTATCGTACATACATCATTTCTCCTTTCCAACAAAAAAAGAATCATCAAAATCGGTTTAGAAACGACGAAGTTATCCGCGAACAAACATAAAAAAATATATATGGTCGAATTGAGAAACATCCTTTTTTGAACTCGGTTAGAAACAAAATAAAACAAAATTTGAGTTTGTTAGAGCCTAACCTAACCGATAAACCGACAAAATATTTGAAGGCCACAAACTATAATAATAGGTACTGTAATGCTAATGAAAACTAAGTCCTGAAAAAGCGGCGACTCGCATGTCAGCGGTCTGGCAACGTCGCTTTTTCAGCGAGCGCACGGCTTGGCAACGTCTGACAATCGCGGCAATACACACTAATGTGTTTAGCGTATGTAGACACTGTAAAAACTTCACTCACATATTGACAAAAATGAATTAAAATCTCGATCCTAGTTTTCATATTATTTAATCAAATTATGTAGTAAAATTGGATTTCGCGTATGTCAAGAGTTGTATAAAGACCAATAGATGTGATTTAATTGCAATTTTTTGATCCATTCACTCGTATTTGTCAATATACTTTTGTATGGAAATCGAACCACCTTAAGCGAGTGGTTCAAATAAAGAATCCTGAGCGTAGCGGAGGTTTCAAAAGTACGAGACGCAGAAAAACTTGCTGCCGAACTTTTGAACTTTTGAAACCTCCGCTACGCTCAGGATTCTTTATTTGAACCACTCGCTTAAGGTGGTTCGATTTCCATACAAAAGTATATTGACAAATACGAGTGAATGGATCAAAAAATTGCAATTAAATCACATCTATTGGTCTTTATACAACTCTTGACATACGCGAAATCCAATTTTACTACATAATTTGATTAAATAATATGAAAACTAGGATCGAGATTTTAATTCATTTTTGTCAATATGTGAGTGAAGTTTTTACAGTGTCTACATACGCTAAACACATTAGTGTGTATTGCCGCGATTGTCAGACGTTGCCAAGCCGTGCGCTCGCTGAAAAAGCGACGTTGCCAGACCGCTGACATGCGAGTCGCCGCTTTTTCAGGACTTAGTTTTCATTAGCATTACAGTACCTATTATTATAGTTTGTGGCCTTCAAATATTTTGTCGGTTTATCGGTTAGGTTAGGCTCTAACAAACTCAAATTTTGTTTTATTTTAATTTAATAAGACCTACAAAAAAGTGCGCGACAGCATATGTCTATCTCTTAAGCTTGACTCACAGTAACCATTTTAATCTTTAATTTTTTGTTAAAAAATATTACATAACTTCCAAAGCTATTTTCAAGTATATAGTATTAATCCTTATATAAATAATTACGTTAATTAGCTTGGCCACATATTATAGAATAAAATTGTCCTTTACAGTATATAATTCTAATGAAAACTCTAGAAGATATCACGGATTTCACATACACGCATCGCAAAATTAATAAAATATTTGCAGTCAAACCACAGAATAGGTCATAGTTACTACGAAAATATTATTATAAACTTAGCTTTTCTGTAGATCCCCACCGATCGGAATCAATTTGAAGTCAATATAGTATAATTATGATCTATTGTATAAAATAATAATGATCTATATATATAATATAATATTTTACACCACCCTGACTGATCTATGTATAATCTTTTCATTAAAAGCATTCCAATGACTCTAAACACGACATTTAAAATCTGAGCTGTAAGTTGGTGAGGATTTAAGTATTCTGTAGAGTCCAGGAGATGTCCCAGCATCAGATCAATGCTTCCATGTTCTTACAATATCGTTGAAGAAGAAGATTTTCGAATTGATCAGACCTATAAAAGTTGATTAAAGCTCATAGTTTTATAACGATTGAACGAATTTTCATGAATCAAAGCTAAGAACACTCTCGATGAAGACATCTATAAAAAAAACTATCAATAATAAAATCAAAATCGGTTCATCCGGTTGGGTGCTAAGATGCTACAGACAGACACACAGATAGACACGTTAAACGTATAATACCCCTACTTTAAATCGAAATCGGTTCATCCGGTTGGGTGCTAAGATGCTACAGACAGACACACAGATACACACGTTAAACTTATATTACCCCTACTTTTTGCGTCGGGGAACGCCGTGAGGTTACGGCGACAGATGTTCTCCTTGGTGGTAAGCTACTTTTCAACCGACTTCCAAAAAGAAGGAAGTTCTCAATTCGTCTGTTTGTTTCTTTTTTCTTTCTTTTTTTGTGTGTCTATGTAACGCGATTACTCCGTCAATTGTGAATTGATTCGAATTATTATTTTTGTAATCGGTAGGGTACGTTTTCGAGGTAGTCCCATTGTAATTTTATTGAGATGTAATAAGTATCTTCAGAGATATGACGATAAACGTCTCTAACTTGCTACTGAAATTGACTCGCGGGGTATTGAAGTCAGTTGTTTTAGTTTTTAAACTATCTTAATTATTGGTAGATTTAATAATTCCACGAAAACCCATGATTCATTAATGCACATAAAACTTTCATTGGTAGGTATGTAGCTAGGATTAGAACCAACGACCCTCGGGTCAGAATCAGGTTAACTATCCTTTACGCCAAAGGGCCGTCCAATATCACTACGTAAGTATTATAAAACAATGTCCATCACTGCGCCTGTCTGTATTTTCGCAATAATCTCAATAGCATCTGAACGGATTATCATGCGGTTTTCACCAATAGCCAGAGTGTTTATGAGGAAGGTTTAGGTCTTAGGTGCATAATTCGTTAAAGTTTTGTGTAAATTGGTTGACATATGACGATGATTGTTAAATATGTTAATATTTTATATTCGATGCAACAAACTGATGCAAATTTTGTAGGCATATATGTTCTACCCGTGCGAAGCCGGGGCGGGCTGCTAGTAATTAAAAAATTGAGATCTGTTCATATTATACGCTACAATAAACTCCACTCCCTTTCCCCCCTTCACTCTCTCATTTTGTTTTTTTTTCGCATCATCTAGTGTACAATCAAGTCCTTAGTGTGCCTCTCCAATTTGACTGAAATCTGTCGATATATAATGCTACAGCAAACTTCCCCACTTTTACATCCACCACTCCTACTTTTTTTATCTTATTGGCTAGCGTTTGACCACTATCTCACCTGTTGTTAAGTGATGATGCGGTCGACGATGGTAAGCACGCTAGGCCTAGAATGGGAACTGCCTCTCAAAGATAGCTGCCGGAACACATTAGATGTTTGGCGATAAATTTTGTAACTTGTGGGTGGTAGGTGGCCAGGCGGACACTAGATATTGTCCTACCACCATGCAGTGCATTCACTTTTTGAATGTTTTTTTGAAGAAGCTTCTGTAGAATGAAGTCCTTAGTGTGCCTCTCTAATTTTTGCCTGAAATCCGTCGATAAATGACTCTACAGCAAATTCTCCCCTATCCTCCCCTTTATCCCACCAATTAAAAAAAGCAATCGACAAAATTTTAAAATTAATCAAAGAACTCGTGTGCCAATTTTCGTCAAAATCGGTTGGAAAAATTCGACCGGCTACCTTATGATTGAAATTGATAGGAATTGAAATTAACTAAATTACAGAGATGGAGCTATACAGCATGCATAGCTGCGTCCCCTTCATTTAGTTCATTCATTAATCAACTGTCAAAGTGGGACATAAGGGGGCTGTAGGCGAGAACAAAAAACATCCGTACAGAAGTATTTTTTGGCCAATCTCGAAACTTTTTAACGTTCCCGCCGAACCCCCCAATTTTGTTCTTTTTAAACGACTTCAAAATAGGATGACGAGATTATGTTTGACTGTATGTTATTTTTTTATGTATGTTCACCGATTTCTCTAAGACGCCTAAACCGAATTGGATTTTTTTTTCTATATGAATGGGGTGAGAGAGTTGGTCCCATAAAAATTTCATCGAGATATGTTCAGTATCTCCAGAGATATGAAGATAAACACCTCAAACTTAGTACTGAAAATGACTAGCGCGACGTTTGAAGTCGGTTCTTTTAGTTTTTTAAACGATCAATTCACTTTTGGTTTGTTTTGTTTTTTGCACCCAGCATTTTCCTTGCTGTAGTGAGGTGAAAAGTTATGTGCAACATATAACTTTTCACCTCACTACAGCAAGGAAAATGCTGGGTGCAAAAAACAAAACAAACCAAAAGTGAATTGATCGTTTAAAAAACTAAAAGAACCGACTTCAAACGTCGCGCTAGTCATTTTCAGTACTAAGTTTGAGGTGTTTATCTTCATATCTCTGGAGATACTGAACATATCTCGATGAAATTTTTATGGGACCAACTCTCTCACCCCATTCATATAGAAAAAAAAATCCAATTCGGTTTAGGCGTCTTAGAGAAATCGGTGAACATACATAAAAAAATAACATACAGTCAAACATAATCTCGTCATCCTATTTTGAAGTCGTTTAAAAAGAACAAAATTGGGGGGTTCGGCGGGAACGTTAAAAAGTTTCGAGATTGGCCAAAAAATACTTCTGTACGGATGTTTTTTGTTCTCGCCTACAGCCCCCTTATGTCCCACTTTGACAGTTGATTAATGAATGAACTAAATGAAGGGGACGCAGCTATGCATGCTGTATAGCTCCATCTCTGTAATTTAGTTAATTTCAATTCCTATCAATTTCAATCATAAGGTAGCCGGTCGAATTTTTCCAACCGATTTTGACGAAAATTGGCACACGAGTTCTTTGATTAATTTTAAAATTTTGTCGATTGCTTTTTTTAATTGGTGGGATAAAGGGGAGGATAGGGGAGAATTTGCTGTAGAGTCATTTATCGACGGATTTCAGGCAAAAATTAGAGAGGCACACTAAGGACTTCATTCTACAGAAGCTTCTTCAAAAAAACATTCAAAAAGTGAATGCACTGCATGGTGGTAGGACAATATCTAGTGTCCGCCTGGCCACCTACCACCCACAAGTTACAAAATTTATCGCCAAACATCTAATGTGTTCCGGCAGCTATCTTTGAGAGGCAGTTCCCATTCTAGGCCTAGCGTGCTTACCATCGTCGACCGCATCATCACTTAACAACAGGTGAGATAGTGGTCAAACGCTAGCCAATAAGATAAAAAAAGTAGGAGTGGTGGATGTAAAAGTGGGGAAGTTTGCTGTAGCATTATATATCGACAGATTTCAGTCAAATTGGAGAGGCACACTAAGGACTTGATTGTACACTAGATGATGCGAAAAAAAAACAAAATGAGAGAGTGAAGGGGGGAAAGGGAGTGGAGTTTATTGTAGCGTATAATATGAACAGATCTCAATTTTTTAATTTATTTTGGAAAATGTTTACCTACCCTACACCAATTTGACTACGCAGTCCTCTTACGAGACAAACCTGTAGACACCAGATTCAAACAAGGGAACGCGAACTTATATTCCTATTTTTTTTAGCAAAGCCCAAACTCTGATAGGCTTTGCTAAGCCATGGAATAGGGAAAAGTGTCAGTTATTTAATGGGTATAAGGGCACGCGAGGTGTATTGGTCTCACAGAACTACTAGTTGTATTTTATGCTAAAACTTGTACGTTCGTTCGTTTATTCGTTGTTCGTTTATCTGAAATGTTTGTTTTAACTATAATGCGTAAAACCTTCGCGCTCGCTACACTCGCGTACTGAATATTAGCTTTTCCCTTAATCAAACGCTAGAAATATGATTTTTCCGGGATCATTTGTTAAAACTTAATAATGAAAAAAAATCGCGCATCCTTCGCTCTATACGTATTTTTGTTGTTGATAAAGATGTAATTGCAGTTTTTATTTATCTTTTTCTTTAATTATGGCTGAGTTGTGCATATATGTTATCCGTATTTTTGTTGATGATATAGACTAATTAATTGTAAACAGATTCGAATGACTCTTTTTTTATATTGGTAGGATACATTTCAAAGTTGGTTCGGTCCCATTGTAATTTCATCGAGATCTGACAAGTATTTCCAGAGATATGACGATAAACGTCTCAAACTTGCTAGTCAAACTGACAACGCGGCATAGAAGTCAGTTTTTTTAGTTCTTATACTAGCTTAATTATTTCTCTAAAAATTTTGTTGTTGACTTTTGTTGATATACGGGAAATATCTATATATACATAGCATGACTTGATTAATAAAGTAATGCAACTAACTGTAACAAAGTGACTTAGCTAAAACGTTTATTTTGGGTTTCATATTTTGCTACCTAAATATGAGGGCGGCAAAATTTGCCTCTGCCCCGGGCGCCACAACCCCACGCTACGCCACTGGTAGAGGGCCTAAGAATAAAACAATATTTGTCCGCTCGTTCATAGTTGTTAATTGTTATTATTACATAGGAAGTTATAACTTTTAACGTACATCTCAATATTGATTAACGAAGTTATGAGTTACTAGCAGCCCGCCCCGGCTTCGCACGGGTAGAACATATATGCCTACAAAATTTGCATCAGTTTGTTGCATCGAATATAAAATATTAACATATTTAACAATCATCGTCATATGTCAACCAATTTACACAAAACTTTAACGAATTATGCACCTAAGACCTAAACCTTCCTCATAAACACTCTGGCTATTGGTGAAAACCGCATGATAATCCGTTCAGATGCTATTGAGATTATTGCGAAAATACAGACAGGCGCAGTGATGGACATTGTTTTATAATACTTACGTAGTGATATTGGACGGCCCTTTGGCGTAAAGGATAGTTAACCTGATTCTGACCCGAGGGTCGTTGGTTCTAATCCTAGCTACATACCTACCAATGAAAGTTTTATGTGCATTAATGAATCATGGGTTTTCGTGGAATTATTAAATCTACCAATAATTAAGATAGTTTAAAAACTAAAACAACTGACTTCAATACCCCGCGAGTCAATTTCAGTAGCAAGTTAGAGACGTTTATCGTCATATCTCTGAAGATACTTATTACATCTCAATAAAATTACAATGGGACTACCTCGAAAACGTACCCTACCGATTACAAAAATAATAATTCGAATCAATTCACAATTGACGGAGTAATCGCGTTACATAGACACACAAAAAAAGAAAGAAAAAAGAAACAAACAGACGAATTGAGAACTTCCTTCTTTTTGGAAGTCGGTTGAAAAGTAGCTTACCACCAAGGAGAACATCTGTCGCCGTAACCTCACGGCGTTCCCCGACGCAAAAAGTAGGGGTAATATAAGTTTAACGTGTGTATCTGTGTGTCTGTCTGTAGCATCTTAGCACCCAACCGGATGAACCGATTTCGATTTAAAGTAGGGGTATTATACGTTTAACGTGTCTATCTGTGTGTCTGTCTGTAGCATCTTAGCACCCAACCGGATGAACCGATTTTGATTTTATTATTGATAGTTTTTTTTATAGATGTCTTCATCGAGAGTGTTCTTAGCTTTGATTCATGAAAATTCGTTCAATCGTTATAAAACTATGAGCTTTAATCAACTTTTATAGGTCTGATCAATTCGAAAATCTTCTTCTTCAACGATATTGTAAGAACATGGAAGCATTGATCTGATGCTGGGACATCTCCTGGACTCTACAGAATACTTAAATCCTCACCAACTTACAGCTCAGATTTTAAATGTCGTGTTTAGAGTCATTGGAATGCTTTTAATGAAAAGATTATACATAGATCAGTCAGGGTGGTGTAAAATATTATATTATATATATAGATCATTATTATTTTATACAATAGATCATAATTATACTATATTGACTTCAAATTGATTCCGATCGGTGGGGATCTACAGAAAAGCTAAGTTTATAATAATATTTTCGTAGTAACTATGACCTATTCTGTGGTTTGACTGCAAATATTTTATTAATTTTGCGATGCGTGTATGTGAAATCCGTGATATCTTCTAGAGTTTTCATTAGAATTATATACTGTAAAGGACAATTTTATTCTATAATATGTGGCCAAGCTAATTAACGTAATTATTTATATAAGGATTAATACTATATACTTGAAAATAGCTTTGGAAGTTATGTAATATTTTTTAACAAAAAATTAAAGATTAAAATGGTTACTGTGAGTCAAGCTTAAGAGATAGACATATGCTGTCGCGCACTTTTTTGTAGGTCTTATTAAGTTGTACAACTCTTTCATAGCAAATACTCATCCATCTGTTTTTAATTGAGCAGCGTTCGTAAGAAACGTGTTTTTTCGACCGTTTTTTGTCGACTTGGGTTGCAAATTAGGTCACCACGAATGTACCTTTGATTTAAACGGGATAATATATAGCCTATTTTCATTTCGAATGTCCATTCTATATATTAGTGAAAGATTTTTTTAAATCGGTTCAGTAGTTTTTGAGCCAAATCATTACAAACATACAAAAATACAAATGTTCTCTCTTTATAATATTAGTATAGATAAAAAAATAATGTGTTAAATTAATCGTTTATACTTTTAATGATCACTTCTATTCCGAAGCTCACGATCGTAGACTTTATCACCATGTGAACGTCAGGGCTATCCAGCTTCTCGACTACACGGACATAGTGAGAAGACTGAAAAGGATAAAACCTTTTGAGTCTTCTCACTTGTACATAATGTTATGTCAAAATACGAAAATTAAAAAAATCGTTACTTCTCTAGTCATAACGTTACTTTTGGAACTATCTTTGGTTACTTTTGAAGACAGGCACTGGCAACACTGAATATTAGATTATGCAGCATAGACCTGCTACATATTAAACTCGATCGCGTACTCCGGCCCACATGAGAACGACCTTTTCTTTTGTATGGACAACTTATATATAGGTTGATTCAGTACCGGTGGATCAAACGAAGCAAGGTGGTAGAGGACCTCACTGTGCATCCATTAAACCCCCATGTATGTTCTACCATTTTGGATAGTTTATGAGATATAACTATAGATTTTTGTAAGTTTTTCTATTATTATGAAAGTATTTTTTTTACTTTTCGAGTAAAATAATAATACTACCATTTGTTAGGTCTATTATTTACCTACGATTACAAAAAAAAAATATTGCCCTAGCGTAAAGGAGAAGCAGAAAAAAATATTTTGTGAACCAAAGCGACGAAAGGCAAAAACATTTAAAAAAATGTTATAACTCATAAACTATCCAAAATGGTAGAACATGCATGGGGGTTCAATAGATGCGCAGTGAGGTCCTCTACCACCCTGCTTCGTTTGATCCATCGGTACTGAATCATATATACAGGATATACCATACACATAGTATAGAACATATATAGGACTGTCAGGTTGTTAGACAAGGACACACTCCCACCCTGGTGTCTCTCAATTGGGCCGTTTCTACAAAGCAATTACAACCTTATATTAAATTAAATTTGTCAAAATATCGACAGTGCACCATACATTTTATTACGTCTATGATTATGCAGCGCTGCCAATGTGCCAATCGCGGGGTATTTCCCCGATTTGCGGGGAATTAAGGGTTGGCGCGGGGAGAGCGCGGGGAATGACAAAAATATAGCTAAAAATCACGTTTAGACTTGGCAGATACAGTTCGACACTACTTACACAATAATTCGAACCTAAATGAAATATTATTATTGCGAAAATGTGTCGAATAATATACTATTCCAAATAAAATTAGGTCCACTAGAGATTTAATTTTGCGTAAAACATTATTTTTATTGCAAAATTATAATTTCGAGGAATTTTTGGGGAGTTAATAAAAAAAGGGGGAATTTCGGGGAATTGACAACACCGAATCGGGGAATCGAGAAAATTTTATTGGCAATGGCAGCACTGATTATGTTACTCATTGTTGCGGACGCGGACTGCCTGTGCGTACTGCGTGCAGTCACTGCAGTCAGCAGACTGTCAGTGTGCCGTATACGGGTGATTTGTGTATTTGTTTGTGTTGATATTTATGTCGTTTTGTGCGACAGCCTGTCTATTGTTTATTGATAAATTTCGAGATTTAACTTTTTAATTATGTTGTCTATGTAAAGTTAAGACTGTGTATAATTTGAGTTGTGTTTATTAGAGTTAATACTTAAACAGGACTGAAGACAGAAATTTGCGAATATACAAAATTTACAGTTGTAATGTAACATAACATAAAAAAAACATAGTTTTTTATGTAAAGTCATATAATTACAGATTATCGTGAATATTATTAGCTAATAAAATGACCGTGACATATACCGGGGAAGTTGCAACGTGCAGAGGTTTTGGAACATTTTTAAAAGTTTTATACAGGTAAGTCATCAATAACTTATTTTAACTTTTTAGGTACCAATAACCTTAGTACCTGCAAAATTTTTACCTACTTACAGAAAAGGAGGAGGTTCTTAATATTCGTCAGTTTTTTATATGTAGATATGTTTACTTTAGGTTTGTTTTATAGGTATGTCAGGAATTCTTAATTGATTTAAAAAATCCGTGTGATATAATATAATTTTATCTAGATTTGAGAAGTATCTCCAGAGATATGGAAGATGGTTTTATTTTTGTAATCGATCTTAAATTATAACCGAATTAGGAGGAGGTTCTCAATTCATTCAGATGTCTATATTTTTAATATTATGTTCGGGCATAACTCCGTCATATTATAATAGAAAGATTTTCAAACTTCTTTTCTTGTTCAAAAGGGGTTTATTCCGAAATGGTCCCATTTACATTTTTTAAAGATCTGATGAGTATCTCCAGAGATAAGGAGTTAAACACCTCAAACTTTGTACTGAAAATGACTAACTAGTGCAGCAATTGAAGTTGGTTGTCATTTTTTAAACATAAATCTGTGTCTTAAATATGCTAACTAAACTCAAATTATGTTTGCATCAGTTTTATATTTACAGGCCACACCAAAATTCCAAAGCTATAATGATGAAATGTATGTAATAAAAAAATAATAGGGCATTATTGCTTAAGTAATTTATCGCTTATTTGTTGGCAATGACTAATTGAAGTCCTTCTACCTTTTTACATTACAAAGTTTTGTGGATACTCATTTTAACTTTTTGGTACTCTATGTAGAATAATTTAAAAGATCGTTTAAAAAAAAACCAAAAGAACCGACTTCAAATGCCGCGCTATTAATTTTCAGTACCAAGTTTGAGGTGTTTATCTCCATATCTCTGGAGATACTTATCAAACCTCGATGAAATGACCATGGCACCATTCTAGGGATATCTCCTTTTCAACAAAAACGAAAAACATAAAAATTGGTTCATAAACAACTAAGTTATCTGCGAACAAACATAAAAAATATATACCAAACCAATATTTTACTCACAGTTTACAGAAATTATGTTAAATTAGTGATAGCATAAAAAGCAGTGCAGGCAATCAAATAGCTCAGTAGTCGGCAACAGGCGGACCACGGTCCGGATATGTCCTTAATAAAGAAAAGGTTGATCCTCGGACCACCAAATATTGTAAATTTGTAGGTACTTAATCATAATCAGTTTTTTTTTTCAACATTATTTGGACACCTCTTAAAACTACTTGCCGACCCTTGAAATAGCTCAATGTGTCTCTCCTTATCTTGACCGTACCCAAAGGGTAAAACGGGACCCTATTACTAAGACTCCGCTCTCCGTCTGTCTGTCTGTCCGTCTGTCACCAGGCTGTATCTCATGAACCGTGATAGTTAGACAGTTGAAATGTTCACAGATGATGTATTTCTGTTGCCGCTATAACAACAAATACTAATAAAACTGGCCAAGTGCGAGTCAGACTTTTGTCCCGCACACGGAGGGTTCCGAACGCTATCTAAAGAATATCTAACAAACTTTTAACACCAACTAATTAAACGTTAACACAAAGGTAGAATAGTATTATATAGTAGTAATAGTAATAGTAGTAATTAATATTATTAAATATCTGGTTGACCGAGCTTTTTGTAGTTTTTGCCACTTAAACAGAAATTATTTCACAATTTTTTGGATAAAAATTGTCTGAAGTACTGAAACATGCACTGGGTTGCGGTTGCACGTAATAGTACGGTTGGCAACCCTACAATAATCAGGGGAATTAAACATGTGTTTTAAGTGTGACGTTCGACGTCTAGATCAAAGCTGAATGGCTCAATACCTATGTTTTTTTTTTTATAAATTCAAAGCAATTAGTTATGTTTCTGTTATATCTATAATAATTTTTATTGAATACTAGCTGTACCCGCGACTTCATCTGCGTGGAATAGTGTCTTTGGGTAGAATTTTTAATTATTTAGGCTTATTATTTTACAAATAAGACACATGCGTATCCCGCCTACACCGCACCGTACCACGCCACGGTAATCCCTCCTCCCCCCTTTCCCTACCCCTCACCCCTCCCTTCCCATCCCGATCTCTCTTGCCCTCACTCCCTCCTCCTCTTCCCCTCACTTCCCACTCCCCCTTCCCTTTTCCCCCACTTCCCCCTCCCCTCCCCCTCTCTATTCTCTCCATTCCCCTCCCTTCCCATTCCCCTCACTTTCCTCTCCTCTCTCCCTTCCCCCCACTCCCTCCCCCTCTTCTTCCCCTCAATTTACTCTCCTCCTCTCCCTTCCCCTCACTTCCCTTTCCCCTCCCCTTTCCCCCGCTTCCCCCTCCCCTCCCCTTCCCCTCACCTCTCTCCCCCTTTCCCCTTCCCCTTCCCTTCACTTTCACTTTCCCTGCCCTCCCTCCCCCATCCCCTTCCCCCTCCTCCTTTCCCCTCACAAACTTTGAATGTCATATTTATTTATATCGAACAACAGCCTAAAAAATTAAATTTCAAGCAAAAATTGAAATTCTAGCTCTAAAAATGACGATACTTCCATACAACATTTCATCCCACCTTTCAACCCTTTACAACCCTTTTTTCGCATTAAAAAGTAGCCTGTGTCCTTTCTCAGGCTCTAGACTATCTGTGTACCAAATTCCATTTTAAATCCGTTTAGTAGAACATTCATATGAACCTTACATATTTCCATACAAACTTTCATCCCATATTGTTATTTTACACCCTTGAGGGTAAAACTTTTACAAATGTTGAATGTCATATTTATTTATATCGAATCAACAACCTAAAAAATAAGTTTCAAGTGTCTAGCTCTTAAAATGACGATACTTCCATACAACTTTTCATCCCCCCTTTCAAACCCTTACAACCCTCTTTTCGCATTAAAAAGTAGCCTTTGTCCTATGTCCTATGTCCTTTCTCAGGCTCTAGACTAACTGTGTACCAAATTTCATTTAAATCGGTTCAGTGGTTTTGGCGTGAAAGTGACACAGACAGACAGACAGAGTTACTTTCGCATTTATAATATTAAGTTAGGATTAGGATGATCTATTTAATGTAATTTGACGTGTGTAAGTGCAAATTTTTAATTTGCCCATATACTGAATAAATGCTTTGACTTTTGACTGATATGACTCTTCCCGACATCTATTGACGAATAATAATACTATTTTTTAAATTGAGAGCAACTAATTGCTTTACCGTAACACTAAAGCTACTTCTACTCGCCAATAGATGTCGGGAAGAGTCATATTTTAAGTTGATTATCAATAAAATTGATTATTGAAAACACGAATAAAACAACATTTTCTGAAAATGATTCCTAGCTTGATCGATTTATCGCCCCCGAAATCCCCTGTATACTAAAAGCCGTTTCCGACATTCAGATTAAGGTAAAGACGATAGCGCCATCTAAGATGCTAGCTAGATGGCGCGGCGCTATCGTAAAAAACTTTTTTTAACTTTTCTTTAATTTTTAACTTTGTTCTGTTCTTAGTATTTGTTGTTATAGCGGCAACAGAAATACATCATCTGTGAAAATTTCAACCGTCTAACTATCACGGTTCATGAGATACAGCCTGGTGACAGACGGACAGACAGACAGACAGACAGACAGACGGACAGCGGAGTCTCAGTAATAGGGTTCCGTTGATACCCTTTGGGTTCGGGACCCTAATCTATACTAATATTATAAAGAGAGAACATTTGTATTTTTGTATGTTTGTAATGATTTGGCTCAAAAACTACTGGACCGATTTAAAAAATTCTTTCACTAATATATAGAATGGACTTTCGAAATGAAAATAGGCTATATATTATCCCGTTTAAATCAAAGATACATTCGTGGAGACCTAATTTGCAACCTAAGTCGACAAAAAAACGGTCGAAAAACACGTTTCTTACGAACGCTGCTCAATTGAAAATAGATGGAAGAATATTTTCTATGCAAGAGTTGTACAACTTAATAAGACCTACAAAAAAGTCCGCGACAGCATATGTCTATCTCTTAAGTTGTTGACTTACAGTAACCATTTTAATCTTTAATTTTTTGTTAAAAAATATTACATAACTTCCAAGGCTATTTTCAAGTATGTAGTATTAATCCTTATCCAAATTATTACGTTAATTAGCTTGGCCACATATTATAGATTAAAATTGTCCTTTACAGTATATAATTCAAATAAAAACTCTAGAAGATATCACATACACGCATCGCAAAATTAATAAAATATTTGCAGTGAAGCCACAGATTATAGTTACTGCGAAAATATTATTATAGGCTTAGCTATTCTGTAGATCCCCACCGATCCAAATCAATTAGAAGTCAATATAGTATAATAATATGATCTATTGCATAAAATAATATTGATCTATATATATATAATAATATATTTTAAACCACCCCGACTGATCTATGTATAATCTTTTCATTATAAAAAGCATTCCAATGACTCAAAACACGACATTTAAAATCTGAGCTGTAAGTTGGTGAGGATTTGAGTATTCTGTAGCGTCCAGGAGATTTTTTCTCAATGTCAATCATTTAAAAGATAGGCGCGTCTAAAGTGGTAAAATGTGTCCCCCCCTCCTTTAACTTTTACAGTAATGGAGTGAAAAATCTAGATAAAATATATTTTGTAGAACTTTCTTATGTAGAATAAAAACTTTCAACAAAATTAGTTTGAACGAGATACAGTCAGCAGTTTTTGAGATATAGCGACCGCAAAGATAACTTTGTTTTTCATACAAACTATGAAAAACAAAGTTAATTTTAATATAATATTTTATATAATAAATAAGTTAATGGCGAAAAATTAAAGTAATAAAATACGGAACCCTACGAGTGCGAGTCCGACTTGCCAGGCCAGTTTTGGTAGATTTAATGATCCCACTACCTCTGTACGAAAACCCATAATTCATGAATGCACATAATACTTTCATTGGTAGGTATATATATAGCTATGATTAGAACCAACGACCGTCGGGTCAGAACCAGGGTAACTATCTTTTACGCCAAAGGGCCGTCCAATATCACTACGTAAGTATTATAAAACAAAGTCCATCACTGCGTCTGTCTGTCTGTTCGCAATAATCTCCAATAGCTACTGAACGGATTATCATGCAGTCAGTATTCACCAATAGCCAGAGAGTTTATGAGGAAGGTTTAGGTGCATAATTCATTAAGGTTTTGTGTAAATTTGTTGAAATATGACGATAATTGTTAAATATGGTAATATATTATATTCGATGCAACAAACTGATGCACATTTTGTAGGCATATATGTTCTACCCGTGCGAAGCCGGGGCGGGCTGCTAGTAACAGAATAAAGTTAAAGATAATAGGGGGTCCCCATACAAGAAACGTGTTTTTTTTTCGGCATTTCACTACATCTATGAACGCTTAGTTAGGTAAACGTCCCATAGATAGCGTTATATTGAAATGTCGATCCTTAACACCTTTGTTAGACGTTAGATGGCGTTATAAGAAACAAATTTTTTATTAATTATTATATTTTGCTGGCGAAAAATGATAGTGATATTTTTTGCTCGATCTTATAAAATACTGTAGTGTGTTATTGTTTATTGTATTAATCAAGATTCTCCTATTCTTTGTACAGTGTGGAATAAATGTAGTTACTTTCTTTCTTTCTAAATAGAGTATTACATTTTACATGGAAGGTTTTAGACATTAGTTTATTTTTTGACCATGTACTGACATGACATCATTGTGAAGTATTATTATAAATCTGCTATACTGATTAATATACTAATTATACTGAATTAATGTTAGTATAATAAAAAATACAATAAAATTATCAAAATAATTACGATGATTTACATAATGATGATTTACATAATTATGTAAATCATCATAATAATAACCGGCCAAGTGCGCGTCGGGCCACGCGCAATGTAGGGTTCCGTAGTAGCCTGTTATTCAATGCAAGTCTTTACCCGTTATAAACAAGCAACTAGGTACTCCGTCTTTGTCACTTTATAATATCATTTAAAAACTAAGAAAGAACCGACGCGCAATGCCGCGCTATTTATTTTCAGTACCAATTTTGAGATGTTTATCTCAATATCTCTGGAGATACTTATCAGACCTCGATAAAATTACCATGGTACCACACTTGGGATATCTCCTTTCGAACAAAAAAAGAATAATCAAAATCGGTTCATAAACGACGAAGTTATCCGCAAACAAACATAAAAAAATAAAAATATACGGTCGAATTGAGAAACCTCCTCTTTTTTTTTGAAGTCGGTTAAAAAGGATTTATTCTAAGGATTTTGTGTTTGGTACAAAATTATCTAACACCCAAGAGTATTATTATCTTTTCTATGACCCAAGTTCAACGACTATTACTGCTAAACTAATAAAGTTATCTTAACCGCTATAGTTTTCCTTTAAAGTTCATGAAATGCGCTATTATCACGAATTTTTCCAGATTTTACAAGCCAGCGGTGTAGCTTTTAGAGAGGGGGGGGGGGGGGACGCCCTACTGGAACAAAAATTTGCACTTTAAAGTTTAATATTTCGTAAATGGAGCATTCAAACAAAAAATTGCAACCCTTAAGTCATTTTAAAAGACCTATTCAACGATACCCCACACGATGGAGTAGACGACAACGACGAAAAAAATTCATCCCCACTTCTCATGTAGGGGAGCTATCACCACTTTGTCGGCGTAATTTATATACATACCCCTACAAAATTACAGCTTTCTATTAACGGTCTCTTAGCAAAACCTCGGACAGACAGACAGACAGACGGACATGACGAAACTATAAGGGTTCCTTGTCAGGACTACGGAACCCTAAAAATATCTTTCATTTCTTGTTTTAAAATTCACCCACTCTTACGTACGACTATTATTTATTCTAAGTAAGAAAAGTAGCATAGTAGAAAAGTAGCAAATAACCATCACGAAAAAAATCTACCGCCATAATCTTATGGTGTTCCGGCAGCCCACAGCACACGTCCCTAAAGAGTCAGACCTAGGCCTAACGTGTTCACCATCCTCGAGTCTCGACTACATTATTGCTTACCGCTAGGTGTGATAGTGGTCCAACATATCAGGTATAATAAACTAGCGATACTAGCGACGATAGCGATAGAACGAACTAGCTATAAGTGCGAGTCGGACTCGCACACATAGGGTTCTGATTGAACAAACAATACATATACAATAACTCTTTATTGAAACCAATATACAAACAAGAAATAATAAACAAAATTTGCATAACTTAAATTAGATGTACGATGGGCGGTCTTATCGCTGAGAGCGATCTCTTCCAGACAACCTTTGGATGGATATGAAATCTATGATTTAAAGCATGGACCATGGCATAACATATATATATATATATATACTTAGATAGAACAAAATAAGTTTCTTGTATGAGGACCCTTTTGTAATTAAATATTTTTTTTATTATTTGATTTATATATATAGCCAATTTCCGTCCACTGCTGGACATAGGCCTCTCCCATGGCATGCCACTGAGCTCGATCCTCAGCTATTCGTTTCCAACAGCTTCCAGCGAGCTTGCATATATCATCGCTCCATCTAGTTGGAGGGCGTCCTACACTACGTTTGTCGAGCCGTGGTCTCCACTCTAGAACTCGTTTACCCCAACGGTTATCGGTTCTGCGACAGATGTGACCGGCCCACTGCCATTTCAGCTTGCTAATCCTATGAGCTATGTCGATTACTTTGGTTCTCTGACGGATGACTTCGTTTCGAATTCGATCCTTCAGAGAAACTCCGAGCATAGCCCTCTCCATAGCTCGCTGAGCGACTTTGAATTGGTGAACTAGTCGCACTGTCAGTGTCCACGTCTCGGCTCCGTAAGTAATAACAGGTAGGACGCACTCGTTAAAGACTTTCGTCTTCAGGCTTTGTGGTATGGGCGATGTAAAGACTCGACGAAGTTTTCCGAATGCTGCCCATCCAAGCTGTATCCTTCTGCGAGCTTCCTTCTCGAAGTTGTTTCTGCCCAATTGCAAGATTTGCCCAAGGTAGACGTATTCGTCAACAACTTCGAGAGGAACTCCGTTTTAAGCCAATCGGTTCCGGAATAACATGTTCGTTGAACATGATCTTGGTCTTATCCAAGTTCATCCGGAGACCGATGCGTGCAGAAGAATTAGCGAGGGTGGTCAGCATGTATTGCAGGTCCTGCACGGTTTCAGCCATGATGACGATGTCGTCCGCAAATCTCAAGTGTGAGAGGTAATTGCCATTGACATTTATGCCCCGTCCTCTCCAGTTCAGCGTTTTGAACATATCCTCTAGAGCGTTTGTGAACAATTTGGGGGAAATAACGTACCCTTGTCTCACTCCTCGATGTAAGTGGATATGTTCAGTCTGCTGATTTTGTACTTGGACGGTCATAGTCGCGGCGTCATATAGACCTCTCAACACTTGGACGTAACGCCAATCATACACGCACGCACCCACGCACGCACACACACACACACACACACACGCACACACGCACACACACACGCACACACACACACACACACACACACACACACACACACACACACACACACACACCCACACACACACACACATGACCCAAAACTTATCGGCCGGCAGTCACGCCAATTCCTATTAACACACTAAATAATTTTAAGTACCTAGTAAATATGGATAATTTAAAATGTAAAAATATTATTTAGGCATGAATTTGTAAGCTACTTGGGAGAAACTAGTTCTCATGACACAGGGAATCCTAGTATGAGGACTAGTGTATCTATGTATCTTAATTAATTAAATAACATTCAATGCCATAAATAATTAATAATCAATGAAATTTAATGAACTACTATCTAATTGCGTATTACCTTTGTTTAAAAAAAGTATTTAAAAAAAGTATTTCATAGTAATAATAGTAATACAAATGATTTCGTATTAACTAATGTCTATATATTATGTTAACAAGAGGCATGCTTATTAATGTTTGTAAATTGCAAATTTATAAGTTTAGTTTATTTTTTATCTGTTTTAATTAATTATTTTGGTGAATAAATTATGAATCAACTTGGCACCGTTGCAGAGACTCCAGAACAGACCAGGTTTCAATGGAGTCAAAGGCTTTCTCATAGTCCACAAACGCTAAGCACAGGGGCTGGTTATACTCTTCAGTCTTCTGTATAACCTGCCGCACTGTGTGGATGTGGTCTATGGTGCCGTATCCTCCTCGAAACCCAGCCTGCTCGCGGGGTTGAAATTCGTCGAGCCTACGCGCGAGACGATTTGTGATGACTCTAGAAAACAACTTATAGACATGGCTTAAGAGCGAGATAGGTCGATAGTTCTTCAAAAGGGTTTTGTCTCCCTTTTTGAAGAACATAACAACCACACTCTTACTCCATGTCTTCGGAGTTCTCCCCGAAAAGAGGATGGAATTGAAAATACGCTTAAGCTGTAGTAGCGTAG
This sequence comes from Cabera pusaria, assembly GCA_954871355.1. Taxonomy (NCBI): domain Eukaryota; kingdom Metazoa; phylum Arthropoda; class Insecta; order Lepidoptera; family Geometridae; genus Cabera; species Cabera pusaria. The sequence goes on from OX940888.1 coordinate 14,189,324, forward strand.
GAGTTCCACTGGCTTTTAAGAGCTCCGTTGTAATTCCATCCTCTCCGGGGGCTTTTCCGTTTTTAAGCTGCCTGAGAGCCATCACAATTTCATCTAGGCTGATTTCTGGCAAATCTTCGGTGTAGTGGCGGGTCAGAGTGGCTCTAGGATCCTCGATGCCGGGTTGGGGAAGGGACGCTTGTGAGGTGTATAATTGGCTGTAGAAGTCTTTTACTTCCCTAAGAATCTCCGGCTTAGAAGCGACGACATTCCCGCTAGAAGTGGTCAACTTCGTCAGATGGCTTCGGCCCAGCTGTTGGACAAAGACTTTTGACCCCCGGTTTTGCTCGATCGCTTCTTTAATTGAGCGTGTGTTGGAGCTCCGGAGGTCACGTCGTACCAATTTAAAAATATTTTTATTTAGGGTCCGTTGATCTGACGAAGTGACTGCAGGGTTTTCACGTCGCTTTTGTATTAGCTGCAGAGATTCCTCTGAAAGCTTGGACTTCTTGCCAGCACCTCGCGTCTCACAGAATTTTGTCCCTTCCTCGCTGAGGATGTCCACCACATGGTCGAGATCCTGGTCAACGTCAATTGTGGTTTCCAGTGTAACAAATCGGTTTTCCAGTTTCAGCTGGAACGTTTCAGACCCGACCACGGATTGTAGCATATTGGGTCGGAGCGTGGACTTCATTAGACGAACACGTTCAAGTTTGCAGTCAATATCTAGAGAGCCTCGGACTAGTCGGTGATCACTGCCGGTTTTAAACCTAGTTATCACTGAGACATCCCTAAATATGCGCTTTTTGTCCGTCATAATGAAGTCGATCCCATTTTTGGTCATAGCGTCGGGGCTTTGCCACGTCGACTTCCGCTGGGGATCTTTCTGGAAGAAAGAGTTCATCAAAAAAAGCCCCTCTTTTTCTAGGAAGTTGACGAGCATTTGTCCCCTTTGATTTCTGCTTCCCAATCCGTGTGGTCCTACTACCGATTCGCCGCTTGTTTGTACTCCCACTTTAGCGTTGAGATCCCCCATGACAACGTTGAAGTGGGCCTTTTGGGTTGTGTGCAAGGCTTTGGAAATGTCCTCGTACATTTCCTCCACTTAATCGTCCGAGTGTGCCGAAGTCGGTGCGTATACTTGGATAACCTTGAGGTTATACCTCTCGGTGAGTTTAATCACAAGATACGCTACCCTTGTCGAAACACTGGAGATTTCTAAAACGGTGTCAGAGAGGATCTTGTGGACCAAGAACCCGACGCCGCCTTGGGATGGTTGTTCTCCCTCTCTGAAATACATAAGATGGCCGCCTGATTCTATGGTAACAGTGTCCTCTCCCTCTCTTCGGACTTCACATAAACCCAGAATATGCCATCTTATGTCTTTCAGCTCTTCCTCCAGAAGTGCCAAGTGTGTATCGAGCCGTAGCGTGCGTCCGTTAAATGTAGCCAGGGTCAGTCGGTTTTGGCGGCCTTCAGTCGCCCGGGGATTCTTAGCACCCCCTGCCCCGCCGTTACCGTAACCGCCGCCTTGGTCAGGAATAGCGGGGCGACCGGGAACTGGGGGCCGTTGTGTGGTTGTGTCTGCCATGAAGGGTTTGCCCAAATAATCACCACACGCTGGGCAGTCGGGTTGGGTGATCGCAGGACGTAGCTTCTCGCACCGGTGACGCTGCTGCCCGTCACCGGCCTGTGGTATTTAGCTACGTCTTTCTGAATGGATATCCCGCCATTTGTCGGTTGCCAGAGCCTCGTGCGCTGATCGGCAGGATGCACCACGTGCAGGAGAGGTTGGCTGAGAGCAATCAGGTGGAATTTTGCTCCCTTACATCCCAGAACACACTATATGAGCAAATTTCAAGTGTGTGTCTGTTCTATTACGGTTTGCAAGAACGAGCATAAAACGCCTGAAAAACACGATTCTTGTATGGGAACTCGCTTTTATTTTGATCTTTTTTCTGTTTTTTAGTATTTGTTGGTGCACAACATGTAATTACATACTTTGTGAACATTTCAAATGTACCTATACCTATTGGTAGTGGTAGGACTTCTGCTAGTCCGCCTGGGGCGGTACCACACCACCACTTTGCCAATTAATTTTCAGCCGCGAAATAGGAATATTTTTCGGTTGACATGGCAAAGTGTCCAGTGAAATTACAGGGCATGTGAGACTCAACAGCTTTGTGTCTCAAGGTAACAGGCGCAGTGGAGTGACATGCAAAATTCTGTATGCCACTGCATCTGCAATAGGTAGACGTCATCGCTTACCATCAGGCGAGCGTCGTGCTGGTCCTGTTACCTTATATCATATTAAAAAAAGAAATATTACGGTTAAGGAGATACTGCCATGTGAAAGACGGACAGATGGGCGGACGGACGGACGGACATCAAAGTCTCAGTAATAGTCTAATTTTCGAATTTTCTGTTACTACCAAAGGATTCTGCGAAACTCCTATGATCTCAAGTATAATAGGTAATATATTAACGAACTCTGTTTTTAACCGACTTCAACAAAAGGAGGAGGTTTCTCAATTCGACCGTATTTTTTTTTTTTTTTTTTTTTTATGTTTGTTCGCGGATAACTTCGTCGTTTATGAACCGATTTTGATTATTCTTTTTTTGTTCGAAAGGAGATATCCCAAGTGTAGTACCATGGTAATTTTATTGAGGTATGATAAGTATCTCCAGAGATATTGTGATAAACATCTCAAAATTGGTACTGAAAATGAATAGCGCGGCATTGAAGTCGGTTGTTTTTTAGTTTTTAAACGATATTATGTTTATAAACAACATTTATGGACCTAATCAAATATAGTAGACATTTTCGGCTAAAAAAATTACTTTCGTTGGCAAGATTCCACTTACCTCACACAACCCCTTGAGGTGTGTTTCGCGTGATTAGGGGTGACCTTTACGATTTTTGTAGAGCGTTAACCTTCTGAGGAGCACGTGTTTCTTTCGTCAATGGAAACTGACACCATGTTTGCTTATTATAACGGACTCACGTACTGTTTACATACACTAGTTTTCTGCTCTCATCAGAGTACGTAGGTATCTCTTTGTCGTAGATAAAGCCATGTACATTTTAATAGTTTGTATTACTTGGATTGGAACTAAGTGGTAATGCTTTTTGTCTGAGTACCTGCCTAAATGTGATTGAATATTCCTAGTTTGAAGTACATAATTTGCTTATAGTTAAGTATAAGCAAATTATACCTACTTAATTAGCATTTTTTATTAAACTTTCTTCAACTTTGGTATGTCATTTTAAACATATTTATATTTTCCAGAGACTAAACTAGTTATCTGTACCCACTTACGTGTGGCTGGAAAAAAATATTCGGCAATAGAAAATTAACATGCCAAAATATTTATCACCTATAATTCTTTTGACAATAATGCAACTAATAGGTAAGGTCGTCGCTCCTGCTTTAAAATAATCGATATATGCAGAATGTGTAGCTTTGTCGCAGTATTTGACTCTGTCTAACTAGATCCACATGCTGTATGCCCTTGTCTCACTCTTTACACCCGCGTCACTCACGCAGAAATTTAATTATGACTTCATTATTCAATATACATATGCACCTAGCCACAGAATCAACAATAGTACAAAGACATAGCTTACATTACAATGGAATTACAGTTTCTAGCTCAATACCGCGATTATTTGCTGAAGAAATGAAGCAGAAACTCTGGCCTCGCGTCACAACAAGAGCAAACAATGAAGATGAGTAATGTTTACCTTCGTTTCCTCCATCTAATCTTGTGCTACACTCAGAAGCATCATATCTTTGATTGGATTGATGACGACCGTCACTTTACTAAGACGAACAGGTAGGAAGTCTTATCTTATTTGAATCCTTGTACACTACTCAATGACAAATCTATTCACGTAGAGTCACGGGTAGAGTAGTTTGGCCCGCATGCAGAGACCAGAGAGTTAATACATATACATCTAATCCAGGTTTGTCCTCTTGTGTTAAGGCTGTGTGTTGTATATCAATAAGGTTGTTATTATTTTTAAATAAAAATGACCGAGTCAATATTATCTTAAAATCCGCAATTGATGAAACTTCTGAAAACTGGTTATTGGAGTTCATTCTCTCAGATGATGTCATATCAGTATCACACCTATTCTAATATCAACGTTATAGTAGTATCGTAGGTAGCGCTAATAAATTAAAATATTTCGTAAGATCGCGGGCAAAACATGTTATCTGCAGAAAACACCATTTATTTAAATGTAGTTGTTGCTCATTATTGATGTTTAAATTTGCGGGAATTAGAATTTATATTTAACTGAAGTGCCTGAGAATGATAACAGATAAATGTTTCTTTGAAATTTTGCAGCTGCGCAAGATTCAAACAAACTCATTTTATTTAAAGCTTCGTAAATGTTGTTGTAAATAGATCTAAGTATGCAGTAGCAGTACTTTCAATAATTATGCTAGCTGGTCGTAAAGATAGAAATAAAATAACCGGCCAAGTGCGTGTCGGGCCACGCGCAGTGTAGGGTTCCGTAGTAGCCTGTTATTCAATGCAAGTCTTTACCCGTTATAATCAAGCAACTAGGTAACTCCGTCTTTGTCATTTTAAAGGATTTATTCTAAGGACTAGCTGTACCCGCGACTTCGTCCGCGTGGAATAGTGTCTTTGGGTAGCATTTTTAAATATTTAGGCTAATTATTTTACAAAAAAGACACGCGTACCCCACCCACACCGCACCGTACAACGCCGCGCAAATCCCCCTCCCCTCTCCCTCCCCCTCACCCCTTCCCTACCCTCTCGCTCTCTCTTGCCCCAACCCCCTTTCCCCTCACTGCCCTCTTCCCCTCTACTTTCCCCCCACTCCCCCCCACGTTCCCCCCACTTCCCCCGCCTCCCACCTTTCCCCACTCCCCCTTCCCTTCCCTTTACCTCACCTGCCATCCCCCTCCCCTTTCGACTTCCCCTCAATTCCACCTCCCGTGCCCTCCCCTAATTCCCCTTCCCCCTCCCCCATCCCCCTCCCCCCTTCCCCCCTCACAAAATTTGAATGACATACTAATTTATATCGAATCAACAGCCTAAACAATAAGTTTCAAGCTTCTAGCTTTAATAATGACGATACTTCTATACAACTTTTCTTCCTTTTCCTTACAACTTACCCCTTACAACCCTCTTTTCGCATTAAAAAGCCTATAGTCTATATATTAGCCTATGTCCTTTCTCAGGCTCTAGACTATCTGTGTACCAAATTTCATTTAAATCTGTTCTGTAGAACATTCACATAAACCTTACATATTTCCATACAAACTTTCATCCCTTATTCCCCATTGTTATTTTTACACCCTTGAGGGTAAAACTTTTACAAACTTTGAATGTCATATTTATTTAGGTATTTAATCAACAGCCTAAAAAATAAGTTTTAAGTTTCTAGCTCTAAAAATGACGATATTTCCATACAACTTTTCATCCCCCCTTTCAACCCCTTACAACCCTATTTTCGCATTAAAAAGTCGCCTATGTCTTTTCTCAGGCTCTAGACTACCTGTGTACCAAATTCCATTTAAATCGGTTCAGTAGAACATTAACACAAACCTTACATATTTCCATACAAACTTTCATCCCCTATTGTTATTTTACACCCTTGAGGGTAAAACTTTTAGAAACTTTGAATGTCATATTTATTTATATCAAATTAACAGCCTAAAAAATAAGTTTCAAGCTTCTAGCTCCTAAGATGACGATACTTCCATACAACTTTTCATCCCCCCTTTCAACCCCTTACAACCCTTTTTTCGCATTAAAAAGTAGCCTATGTCCCTTCTCAGGCTCTAGACTATCTGTGTACCAAATTTCATTTAAATCGGTTCAGTGGTTTTGGCGTGAAAGTGACACAGACAGAGACAGACAGAGTTACTTTCGCATTTATAATATTAGTTAGGATTTTGTATTTGGTACAAAATTATCCAACACCCAAGTTCAATGACTATTACTGCTAAAATAATAAAGTTATCTTAACCGCTATAACTTTCCTTTAAAGTTCATGAAATGGGCTATTATCACGAATTTTTCCAGATTTTTTAAGCTAGCAGTTTAGCTTTTAGAGGGGGGAGGGGGACGCTCTACTGGAACAGAAATTTGCACTTTAAAGTTTAATATTTCGTAAATGAAGCATTCAATCGAAAAATGGTATTAGCAACCCTTAAATCTTTTTAAAAGACCTATTCAACGATAACCCACACGATGGGGAAGGCGATGAAAAAAAAAATCATCCCCTCTTCTCATATAGAGCAGCTACCCTAAAAAAAATATTTTTCAAAGTTTTATTTCAGCACTTTGTCGGCGTCATTTATTTACATACCCCCACAAAATTACAGCTTTCTAGTATAAACGGTATCTTAGCAAAACTTCGGACAGACAGACCTTTTCCTTGTCAGGACTACGGAACCCTAAATATGACGTGTTCAAGTTTTCACTTTTGTCGGCACTCTCGGAGTGCAACCCGTTGTTTTTTTAACCGACTTCACAAAAAAGGAGGAGGTTCTCAATTCGTCTGTATGTTTTTTTTTTTTGTGTGTATGTTACGCGATTTCTCCGTCAATTGAGAACGGATTCAAATGATTCTTTTTTTTAATAGGTAGGATACGTTTCCGAGGTGGTCCCATTTTAATTTTATCGAGATCTGATAAGTATCTCCAGAGATATGGAGATAAATACTTCAAACATAGGAGAATGTACTGGTTTTAGTAGAAGAGTCCCAAGAAGATTATACACAATGGAGGTTGCTATTGCATATATTTTTGAAGACTAAAAAATATGACCTTGAATAATGTTTTTACATCTTTCTTCTCGTTGATTTTGGTTTTTGACAGATATTCTTACGGTAACTATGAGCGAGATAGAAATAAAGGTGGGGATAATTAATATTTTTTATTTTTTTTTATATCTTATAGGCTAGCGTTTGACCACTATCTCACCTGTTGCTAAGTGATGATGCGGTCGAAGATAGAGAAGTGGACTAGAATGGGAACTGGCTCTCAAGGATAGCTGCTTGAACACATTAGATGTTTGGCGACAGATTTTCTAACTTGAGGGTGGTAGCTGGCCAGGCGGACACTAGATATGTCCTACCACTATGCGGGGGTTGTTGGTTTCTTAACGATGTTTTCCTTCACCGGAGGGCAACTGTGAGAAGCGCACATATATTTTTCGATTGAAAAATTCATTGATGCACGGCGGTTTGAACTCGGTACCACGGCATCAAAGCCGACTGTTCTCCCAATTACGCCACCGGGCCCTCAATAAATAATTATATATTAATAATTATAATAAATAATTATATATAAATATAAATAATTTGTCTTCACAGGAATGTTCTACCGGGCAAAGTCTTGTTAGGGTGCAAACTTTTTTAAACATACCTAAGATTTTTCGACATGACATGACGTTTGGCGACCATTTCAGTCCCGCGACACTGCATACATTATTAAATAACTCAGAATTATGAACGTACTTTGTACCAACCAACACTGCAAAAAAATAATGTATAAGCATAATACCACAGATTATATAATAGTTACTACGTAAATAATACTTTCCGTTGTTAGGTTGGCTACACAGTGCTTTCATAATTCATTTTGGAATACAACTAGTCCGTGTTATAAAAGTATTTGGAATTATTGTAATAAAATAGACAGTTAATTATCATGTGTGTCAGATGCTTTAATTGCACAGGGCCATTTTGAACATTGTCCTTTGATACCTTGATGACATCATTATTACTAGTGAATATTTTCACTTTAACGCGGCATTTAAAGTCAATTCTTTTAGGGTTCCGAACCCAAAGGGTACCAAATGAACACTTTCTGAGACTTTGTTGTCCTTTCGTCCGTCCATCCGTCCGTCCGTCCGTGTGTCTATACATAAGTGCGCACTTTACAGATCTGTATCTTCTTAACCGTTATAGGTACATACTTGAAATTTTCAAAAAGTATATATCCGTCAGTGTATAACGGCCCAGACACGAAATTTAATAGATGCATGTAATTTAATTAAAACTTGTTTTGCACTAAAAAGGGTAAAATAAGTTATATTTAAAAAAAAAAAAAAAACCGACTTCATAACCACAAACAGGCACTCAAAAGCGAAAAATAAATTACTTAAAATTATTATAAGCGCTACCCACTTATCTATTTAAGTCGGTGCCAGCTTAGTCTATTGGATAGTAGATAGATACTATGCATGTAGTAGTAGTAAGAAGGTACATGTAGGTTAGTAAGTAGGTAGATACATGTAGGGATTTATCTATCTACTACCTATTAGACTTGGCTGGCACCGACTCCAAATAGATAAGTGGGTAGCGCTTATAATAATTTTAAGTAATTTATTTTTCGCTTTTGTGTGCCTGTTTGTGGTTATGAAGTCGGTTTTATTTTTTTTGAAAAATTACTTATTTTACATCATATAGGCTTGACCACTATCTCACCTGTTGATAAGTGATGATGCGGTAAAGGATGGTAACACGCTAGGCCTAGAATGGGAACTGGCTCTCAAGCATAACTGGCGGGACACATTATATGTTTGACGACAGATTTTCTAACTTGATCTCTATGGCCAGCTTCGGGTGGAAGGATACTAGATAGTGCCCTACCACCATGCGGGGGTTGGGGGTTTCTTAACGATGTTTTTCCTTCACCGGAGGGCCACTGTGAAAAGCGCACATACATTTTTCGATAGAAAAATCCATTGGTACACGGCAGGGATTGAATTCGGCGCCTCTGGCGTCAAAGCCGACCATTTTCTCTCGACACCACTGGGCCCTCAAAGGAACGTGTATACGCGAATATATTTCGATACATCGAACGCTAATATTCACTTCTATACACCAAATCTTGGCTTCTCCAGCGAAGCGCTGTCAATCAAAGTCGCTGCTATGTATTATGCAACTGCTTATAGCTTCTAAATAGTTTCTTGATAGTACGTTGTTCCTTAGTTGACAACAAAGTGTCACGGACTACCGACGTGTCCCGCTGGCTGACGATGTCCGACTCAGTGGTTACCAGGCAAGGGACATCTATTATTCATTAATGCACTTTCCTTGCCTCGTGCGGTCAATGCTCTCATTTTCCCTATCGATCCAGATTTTATGGGAAATGTTGCACCCGGTTTTTTTGCATTATTAATCAACACCCAAAAGTCTTGAGTAGGATTCTTACAGGCATTCTTAATTTTCTGTTCATAAAAACGATCCTGTGTTATAAAATTGTTAAACACAATCCAAAATTTCGTCGTACCGACAGGACTCGAACCCGCACCCCCCGGATTACACGTCCAGGTGCTCTGCCAATTAAGCCACGGTTCGATACATCGATACGACGAAATTAGTAGATTGCATTCTGTTAACCCAATTATGCATTGGTGGCGCCATCTATGACTAGTTATTACGTAAGTTAATCATTCGGAAGAAATCATTACAGTTTTCAAATCCGACGAGAGATGTTGCACTGCGTAAATCAAATATTATGTTTCTTTGAAGTGTCTCACACTTTATATTTTTGTAAAATTGTTAAACACAATCCAAAATTTCATCGTACCATCGGGACTCGAACCCGCACCCCCCGGATTATAAAGTTATAAAGTTGCACAAATGTATATTAGCAATTTGCCGGAAGCTGCAACATAGTAATTTACTGTGAATTACTTAGGTGTTATATGGCTGAGCATTTGCAGCTGAATTGGTGAATAATTCCTTTGTTGCCAAGGTTTAAATAGTGAACTGGAGACCACAAAGACCGTTGTTTGAGAGGCGTTAATTAAAACCCACACGCATATTGATGCGTATAACTAATCATCATCATCATTATCAGCCAATTTCCGTCCACTGCTGGACATAGGCCTCTCCCATGGCACGCCACTGAGCTCGATCTTCAGCTATTCGTTTCCAACCGCTGCCAGCCAGCTTGCGTATATCATCGCTCCATCTAGTTGGAGGGCGTTCTACACTACGTTTGCCGAGCCGTGGTCTCGACTCTAGAACTCGTTTACCCCAACGGTTATCGGTTCTGCGACAGATGTGACCCGCCCTCTGCCATTTCAGCTTGCTAATCCTCTGAGCTATGTCGATTACTTTGGTTCTCTGACGGATGACTTCATTTCGAATTCGATCCTTCAGAGAAACTCCGAGCATAGCCCTCTCCATAGCTCGCAGAGCGACTTTGAATTGGTGAACTAGTCGCACTGTCAGTGTCCATGTCTCGGATCCGTAAGTAATAACAGGTAGGACGCACTCGTTAAAGACTTTCGTTTTCAGGCTTTGTGGTATGGGCGATGTAAAGGCTCGACGAAGTTTTCCGAATGCTGCCCATACAAGCTGTATCCTTCTGCGAGCTTCCTTCTCGAAGTTGTTTCTGCCTTATTGCAAGATTTGCCCAAGGTAGACATATTCGTGAACAACTTCGAGAGGAACTCCGTTTAAGGCAATCGGTTCCGGAATAACATGTTCGTTGAACATGCTCTTGGTCTTATCCAAGTTCATCCGGAGACCGATGCGTGCAGAAGAATCAGCGAGGGCGGTCAGCATGTATTGCAGGTCCTGCACGGTTTCAGCCATGATTACGATGTCGTCCGCAAATCTCAAGTGTGAGAGGTAATTGCCATTGACATTTATTCCCCGTCCTTTCCAGTTAAGCGTTTTGAACATATCCTCTAGAGCGTTTCTAAACAATTTGGGGGAAATAACGTCCCCTTGTCTCACTCCTCGATGTAAGTGGATATGTTCAGTCTGCTGATTTTGTACTTGGACGGTCATAGTCGCGGCGTGATATAGACCTCTCAACATTTGGACGTATCGCCAATCAACTTGGCACCGTTGCAGAGACTCCAGAACAGACTAGGTTTCAATGGTGTCAAAGGCTTTCTCATAGTCCACAAACGCTAAGCACAGGGGCTGGTTATACTCCTCAGTCTTCTGTATAAACTGCCGCACTGTGTGGATGTGGTCTATGGTGCCGTATCCTCCTCGAAACCCAGCCTGCTCGGGGGGTTGAAATTCGTCGAGCCTATGCGCGAGACGATTTGTGATGACTCTAGAAAACAACTTATAGACATGGCTTTAGAGCGACATAGGTCGATAGTTCTACATTGACGGTACGTATCTGTATCAGCAGCAATACAGAGTAAATTGGAATGGTATTAGTTATACCTTCCCCAACCCGGCAAAGCATAAGTTTGACGTGTGTATGTGTGTGTCTGTCTGTGGCATCGTAGCGCCCATACGGACAAACCGATTTTGAATGAGTTTTTGTTTGATAGGTGTCTTAATCGAAAGTGTTCTAAGCTGTGATCCATGAAAACCCGTTCAGCCGTTTAAAGACTGAACATTTTTCTAGGTGATGACGTTATAAGATATATGTCATACGTCTGATCAATTTGAAATTGGGTATTCTCTTACTTCAACGATATTGTAAGAACATGGTGGTAGCATTGACCTGATGCTGGAACATCTCCTAGAATCTGCAGAATAACCAACTCCTCAGTCCTCACCAACTTACAGCAGAAGTGTCGAGTTGGGGCTCATTGGAATGGTCTCAATGATAAATAGATTATACATAGATCGGTCGGAGGTGGTTTAAAATTTTGAATTTAAGTATTATTAAATATATTTTAAGGTGCTTTATTTTAGTGTTGCGTAATGCAAAACGATTATTTATTTCCAATGTGTCTGAATGTTAAGCAATAGTCCATTCCATTTCCTTTTAAATGCGTCATGAGATCTTTAAGCAGTCAACCAAGACTATGTTCCTGACTCCTGTACAATCGTGCCATAAGATAACCTTTTGCAGAGTCGGTTATGTGCTATTGTGGAGACCTTGTTGGTTTTTATTGAGTTGTTATTATTATTTACCATAGAATATGTTGCATTTGTATATATTGTATTTTATTGTATTTATACTTCTAGAGTGAGCCTTCTTACTTTGTCCGCTTTTAACTAATATATCTATCCTTAAACCAAGATAATATTGGCTTAAAATGATCTGTATCTTGCTATGCCCTGCAGCTTTACCCGTGTTAAATGAAAACATAGCTTGTTCATAAAATTATAATCGCACTATTATACTTGTCGGCTAGTTATAGCTATAATAACTAGACATTGCGGCCTAGCAAAAATCTAAACCGTCTGTTTTAGAATCTTTGCAGCGATGCCTGGCCGATTATAGATATATCATACATAGATTATAGATATATCCAAGTGCTGAGAGGTCTGTCTATACGATGCCGTTACCATGGCCGTCCAAGTCACTCAGATTAGGTGGAGCTATGATCTTAGCAAGGCGGCTAGAAAAGGCTCGATGAGAGTATCGTGCTCAGTGGCGCAGTCAGAGAGGCCTATGTCCAGCTGTGGACTAATATAGACTGATGATGATAAGCATAAAAGCATTTCAGCTAAAATAAATAAAATATTACTCTCCTTACTAATATCTATATTTTATAAAGGCATTTTTGTTTAAGTTTTGCAAACTAGTTTAAGAATAGGTAAGCATATTTTTACAGCAAGGCAGAATAAAAAATAAACTGGCCAAGTGCAAGTCGGACTCGCACTAGTAGGGTTCCGTACCACACTACAGTATTTTATAAGATCGAGCAAAAAATACCACTATCATTTTTCGCCAGCAAAAAATAATAATTAATAAACATTTTATTTCTTGTAACGCCATCTAACGTCTAATAAAGGTGTTAGGGATCGACATTTCAATATATCGCCATCTATGGGACGTTTACCTAACTAAGCGTTCATAGATGGCGTGAAATGCCGGAAAAACACGTTTCTTGTATGGGGACCCTCTATTATTTTTTACCTTATTCTGCTTTTAGTATTTGTTGTTATAGCGGCAAGAGAAATACATCATCTGTGAAATTTTCAACTGTCTAACTATCACGGTTCATGATATACAGCCTGGTGACAGACGGACAGACAGACAGACAGACGGACAGTGGAGTCTTAGTAATAGGGTTCCGTTTTACCCTTTGAGTACGGAACCCTAAAAACGATTAATACTTACTTAGTATGCAGGTAAAAATATAACCTTTTATGAGGAGTCGCGCGTGATCTTCAATGATCAGTTGGTTAACATTTATTGAATTAACATACTCGTAGCTACTCTTAAGCTTTCCTCAATTCAGTCACGCAATGGAACAAGGTGAAGGAATTGAATTGGCAACATGAAGCTTACTTACACTTTACTGTTTAATTCGTGGTGGCATGAATTCTACATTTACGTTCTTATTTTATTGCTACTACTATAACTAGGTTACGAATAACCTGTAAGGTCGAACCGCGCGCACAAAACGCGGAAAACTATATTTCCATGACACTGGTCTGTGAGTGGTACTCAAGCACTTTGTACGCAAGTGTCGGTGTACCTACCTTTAAGTTAAACTCTCACTGGAGTGGAAGCGTAGGGTAGAAGTCTCTATCTCTCCATTGATAGCGATGCATCCTGTCATCGCAAACGTCTTATAAGTAGAAGGAGATGCAGCTAGCAAAAACAGCTGTTGTATATATGCATCTCTTTACTTATCGACGATCATCGCTCTAAATGTATCGCTATTTATGTAGAAACCCCTGATTTTGGCGGGGGTCGACGCTGTACTTGGGTAAAGTATATACTCGTAAATAGATCTGTTATCGTTACTTTTATTAACAGTAGACCCAAAACAAAGTTAACTTGTCAAATACATCACGTTAGTTAAACATTGAACGCTACGAATTAGCACTCCCATAGGTGCAGTATAATTTGAAGGCCAATATCTAAAGTGATGAGCGGTTCTACCTTCGTTAGGTACTGTACAAAATTTACGACCTGCCGCCAAGTCCAAAAGTACTTATTTGTGATTTTGTGACGTCGATGAATAAATAGATAATTAAAGGTTTTATCGGGTCCACACTAATCCACAGTGACGTAATCTATGCCTACTCTTGTAGAACTATGTAGTTCTGTGGGAACAGTAGATCTCGCGTGCTGTTAAAACCATGGAATAACCGACACTTTCCCTTTCAAATTTTTAATTCAGATTGGTGAAGGAAGATAAATAAAAATTTGCCGAAAAAAAAAACAAAAATTAAAATCTGTCTATATATAACGCTACAGCAAACTTCACCCCCATTCCCCCTCCACACCCTCTTTTTGAATTTTTTTCGCAACGCCTTGTGTAGAATGGCGTCCCTAGTGTGCCTCTAAAATTTGAATACCTCAATAAATCACGCTACAGCAAACAATTCCTATTTTTCCCATTATGCCCATGTTAAAAAAAAACGCGATCGACAAACCTTCTTAAATAATTTAAAGAACTCGTGTGCCAATTTTCGTCAAAATCGGTTGAAAAAATGCGATCTGCAGGCGTTAACAAACAGACAGACAGACTGACAAAAGCGTTTATGGCCATCTCGAAACTGAGACGCTTGGCTCGCTCGGTCTATAAAACAGTTAAGAAATAATGTTATGATATGTCCCGTTCCTATAACGGCTGTCTAATTCTTCTTCTCAGTCTCATCTTATTACTTTTGATAGAGTGGTCGTGTTCGTCACGTAATTGCATCAGATACAGTGTAGCTCGCCACACAATGTCTCGCCGTCTACGCAACAAACATAGACGGCAAGGCGAGACTAAAGTACCATTGTGATATATAGTACAACAGCGACATTTGCTTTAATGTCGCTGATGTACAATCTTCGTTGCTGGTCATTCTGGTACGCTCCCGCCAGGGGCCACCAACACCTGATTAATTTGATCGGTCTATCGCAACTTTTCTTATTCTTAGCTGTTCCGATTTAAAACTTCTTGAAAACCTACTAAGCTACGTAAGTTTGCCAATATGCATAATATGATATTATACTTATTGCATGTCAACATGTCGAGATATTTGTAGAAATCATATCTGTTAGTAAATGACGGAGTTCATATGTAACAAATATTATAAAAAATAAAATCCTTTTTGTCCAGTTGGTAAAAAATATGAAAACTTAGATATTTACCATCGATATTACTGATTGATTATTGACCATCAATTTCAATTCATCAAACTTGACATTTCAAAAATGTGCGACAAGACAAACATTTCGTTTTGTCTTGTTTTGTCATCGCGTGAGAGTAATTTAAAGGTGTCTAGTATCGAATTATCAGATATTTTTCTTCCTGCTTTAATGGGTTCGTGTTGGCAATTTGGCGAAATGAGACCGTCATGCGTGAAAAAAGATTGCGTGTTAATGGACCCATTACATATGATGACTGGTCCGACTTCAGTTCGATTCATATTTTTAGGATTCCGTACCCGAAGGGTGCCGACAGGATCTTTTTACTAAGACTCCGCTGTTCGTCCGTCCGTCCGTCACTCACAGGGCTGTATCATCTGAACCGTGAGAGGTAGACACTCGAAGTTCACAACGCCGCCAAAGAAGTTTACACTTCAAAAACAGCGGTTGCGTTATCATTTTGATTATTTTAAAAATAATTAGACAAGGTTGAAAACGTAATAGTTAAAGATAACGGAACCCTTTGTGTGCGAGTCTAACTGAGTCAGTCTGACTCGTACGGCGGTTTGTATTCTTTGAAGTGTTTAAATCTGCTGGCCTGCCCTCCTAGCATGGCAGAGAGATAAAAATTATGTCTTCTGTTCTTGTCCATTGTCAACAACATTTTGTTGTCAGTGGAGAAAAGTAGGTGGCATAATTTTTATTCATTTGCCATACTAGGAGGGTTGTGGTGTGGTAGCAGCCTAGCAGGTCGTCCCGAGTAGCTGGGATAAAATATAGAACTTTTCACTTAGGAATATAATTAACCACTTTTTAAGATTAGTCTGCAAGGTCGATGGTTCATGAATATTTTACTAACATGACATACATTTTTACATTTATGTTATGACAATACTCGTTTACGCCATCACACAGGTTAATCCTAGTTTGGGTGTCAATGTTAAACTAGTCTAGATAATAAATACTTCTTGTATTTAAGCTAGTACATAAGTTTATGTTTGAGAAAAGTTTGTAATACATAAATAAAATATCAAATATAAAAAAAAAGTTTTGTGATGGACTGGAACATATCTTGTTAATCATTACTTAGTAATAGATTATGAACAAAATATTATATTGGATTTAATATGTTTTTGTTATTACGGAACACATTCACACATTCGCCTCAAATTGCAGTAAAAAACTTTCGCAGATTGCGTCACAAAAATGCATTGTGTATTAAAACTGAGCTACTGGACGGTATTGATCGAACGCGAACATAGAAGACGATGTTAGATCTTCAGTCAGACTCATCAATCGGTAACAGTCATTCGCGTGTAGCAAACATCCTTACATCGCGTGCTAATCACCACTGACTGACTAAAGCAGAGCTAACGTCATGGTACTCATGATACAAACGATAAACAAAGTACCAACACGGCATTGCTGTATTTGAACTTTAAATTCAAGGTTGACACGATAAAACAAATTCAAATGATTTCATTGTACTTTTTGCAATATAAATGTATCATAAATGCAATCTCTTTATTATCTTCCGTATTGTTTTTAGTGACACGAAATCTTGAAAGTGAATTATATGAAGACACCTACACATTTTTTAGGCTGAGTACTGAAAATTGTCCCCGCATCCTAAAAATTCAAGTTTTTGTCAGAAATGCGATGACAGTGACACAGCCTAATGAGTTCGGTTTTTAGGGTTCCGTAGTCCTGACAAGGAACCCTTATAGTTTCGTCATGTCCATCTGTCTGTCTGTTCGAGGTTTTGCTAAGAAACCGTTAATACTAGACAGCTGTAATTTTGTGGGGGTATGTAAATAAATGACGCCGACAAAGTGCTGAAATAAAATTTTGAAAAATTTTTTTTTTAGGGTAGCTGCCCTATATTAGAAGTGGGGATGATTTTTTTTTCATCGTCTACCCCATCGTGTGGGGTATCGTTGAATAGGTCTTTCAAAATGACTTAGGGGTTGCTAATACCATTTTTCGATTTAATGCTCCATCTACGAAATATTAAACTTTAAAGTGCAAGTTTTTGTTCCAGTAGGGCGTCCCCCCCCCCCGTCTAAAAGCTAAACTGCTGGCTTGAAAAATCTGGAAAAATACGTGATAATAGTGCATTTCATGAACTTTAAAGGAAAATTATAGCGGTTAAGATAACTTTATTAGTTAAGCAGTAATAGTGGTTGAACTTAGGTGTAGGATAAATTTGTACCAAATACAAAATCCTTAGAATAAATCCTTTAAAGTGACAAAGACGGAGTACCTAGTTGCTTGTTTATAACGGGTAAAGACTTGCATTGAATAACAGGCTACTACGGAACCCTGCACTGCGCGTGGCCCGACACGCACTTGGCCTGTTATTTATTCTGATAACGCCTCATTCGAAGAAAAGAAAATGTATGTTGTATAATTTATGTGTACAGGATGTTTGGTGGATGGACCGACAATTTTTTTTTGTGGGAACCCCCCCCAGGGTACCCACAAAAAATTTGAGAAATTCATATGCAAGTTTTCTTCAGTAGACCCGAAGTCCTAAGTATCACGGTTTTTTAGATATGTTTTTTAGGGTTCCGTAGCCGAATGGCAAAAAACGGAACCCTTATAGATTCGCCATGTCTGTCTGTCTGTCTGTCTGTCTGTCTGTCTGTCTGTCTGTCTGTCTGTCTGTCTGTCTGTCTGTCTGTCTGTCTGTCTGTCTGTCTGTCTGTCTGTCTGTCTGTCTGTCTGTCTGTCTGTCTGTCTGTCCGTCTGTCTGTCCGTCCGTATGTCAAAGCCATTTTATTCCGAAACTATTAGGACTACAGAATTGAAACTTGGTAGGTAGATGTATTCTGTGAACCGCTTTCCGATTTTTATACAAAAATAAAAAATATAATAGTTTAAGGGGGGGCGTCCCATACATGGAACTGGAACAAAAAAAAAAATTTTTCGTCAAACCTAGTGTGGGATCTATGGATAGGTCTTTAGAAATGACGTTGAGGTTTCTAAAATCATTTTATCTCAAAGTCAATCATTTCAAAGATAGGCGCGTCTAAAGTGGTAAAATGTGTGTCCCCCCCCCTCTAACTTCTAAAGTAAGGGAGTGAAAAATCTAGAAAAAATATATTCTGTAGATCTCAATAAAAACTTTCAACGAAAATTGGTTTGAACGAGATACAGTCAGCAGTTGTTGAGATATAGCGACCGCAAGTATAACTTGAACAACACTATGAAAAACAAAGTTATTTTTGTAGTTGCGAACAATCAAAGTTATAGAATACTCTACTGTGTTACGGAACCCTACGAGTGCGAGTCCGACTTGCACTTGGCCAAGGCTATTTTCAAGTATATAGTATTAATCCTTATCCAAATAATTACGTTAATAAGCTTGGCCACATATTATAGATTAATAATTGTCCTTTACAGTATATAATTCAAATGAAAACTCACTCACTCAGAAGATATCACGAATTTCACATACACGCATCGCAAAATTAATAAAATATTTGCAGTTAAACCACAGATTAGGTCATAGTTACTAAAAATATTATTATAGGCTTAGCTATGCTTTAGATCCCAACCGATCACAATCAATTTGAAGTCAATATAGTATAATAATTTGATCTATTGTGTAAAATAATATTCATCTATATATTTTTTTTTTTTTTTTTATTTTTTTATTTTGGATAAGTAAGCGTTTGACCACTACCTCACCTGATGTTAAGTGACGATGCGATCGACGATGTAGCACGCTTACCTAGAAGATACCTGTTCACTCGCGATTTGAAGACCCCTGGGTTATAGTTACTGTATGTTAGTTAACTAGAAGTCCCCCGTGGCTTCGCTCGCGTTAAAAACTCCTTTTATTTACTTAAAACTTTTCTTTTGTAAAAACGATTCTATCATTAAAGACATCAAATAAGAATTAGCCAAATCGGTTCACCTGTTTTCATGTTATCACGTGACTAAGACAAATCAGGATTCATATTAATAAAACCCGAAAAACCCAAAAAAGCGCAATCCGAAACAATATTGATTTTCAGGCTTATTTACCCCATTTCACCCTCTTAGGGGAGGAATTTCAAAAAAACCTGAAACACGTCGTTACTTATTTTTTTACTGAAGCGCTTGTGTGAAGTTTCGGATAGAAAATACTATCTAATCTTGTTTCTCCATACAAACTTTGAACCCCCGTTTCATCCCCTTCGAGGGTTAATTTTAGAAAATCCTTTCTCAGAGGGAACTAACGTCGTAATAACTATCTGCATGCCAAATTTCAGCGCAATCCGAAACAATATTGATTTTCACAATTTATTACCCCATTTCACCCTCTTAGGGGTGGAATTTCAAAAAAACCTGAAACACATATTTACTCATTTTTTTTACTGAAGCACTTGTGTGAAGTTTCGGATAGATAAGACTATCTAATCTTCTTTCTCCATACAAACTTTGAACCCCCGTTTCATCCCCTTCGAGGGTTAATTTTGGAAAATCCTTTCTCAGAGGGAACTTACGTCGTTATAACTATCTGCATGCCAAATTTCAGCGCAATCCGAAACAATATTGATTTTCACAATTTATTACCCCATTTCACCCTCTTAGGGGTGGAATTTCAAAAAAACCTGAAACACATATTTACTCATTTTTTTTACTGAAGCACTTGTGTGAAGTTTCGGATAGATAAGACTATCTAATCTTGTTTCTCCGTACAAACTTTGAACCCCCATTTCATCCTCTTAAGGGGTGAATTTTTTTCTTAGTACACTCTTACGTACTAAGATAAATATACCCTCCAAATTTCAAGTATCTACGACCAGCGGTTTAGGCTGTGCGTTGTCTGTCAGTGGGTCAGTCAGTCAGTCAGTATGTCAGGACAAAGATTCTTTATAGTATTAGATAATATAATGTTTTAAACCACCCCGACTGATCTATGTATACCTAATCTTTTCATTAAAATCATTCCAATGACTCTAAACACGACATTTAAAATCTGAGCTCTAAGTTGGTGAGGATTTGAGTATTCTGTAGAGTCCAGGAGATGTCCCAGCATCAGGTCAATGCTTCCATGTTCTTACAATATCGTTGAAGAAGAAGATTTTCGAATTGATCAGACCTATGAAAGTTGATTTCATAGCGCAATTAACTAGAAAAAAGCTCAGTTTTATAACGATTGAACGAATTTTCATGAATCAAAGCTAAGAAAACTCTCGATGAAGACATCTATCAAACAAAAAAAAAAGTATGAATAATAAAAACAAAATCGGTTCATCCGGTTAGGTGCTAAGATGCTACAGACAGACACACAGATACACACGTTAAACGTATATTACCCCTACATTTTGCGTCGGGGAACGCCGTAAGGTTACGGCGGCTGATGTTCTTCTTGGTGGTAAGCTACTTTTTGGTAGATTTAATGATCCCACTACCACTGTACGAAAACTCATGATTCATGAATGCACATAAAACTTTTATTGGTAGCTCCTATTGATTGATAGGTCCTATTATTGTTGATCTTAGCTATATAGCGAGGATTAGAACCAACGACCGTCGGGTGAGAATCAGGGTAACTATCCTTTACGCCAAAGGGCCGTCCAATATCACTACGTAAGTATTATAAAACAAAGTCCATCACTGCGTCTGTCTATCTGTTCGCAATAATCTCAATAGCTACTGAACGGATTATCATGCGGTTTTCACCAATAGCCAGAGTGTTTATGAGGAAGGTTTAGGTGCATAATTCGTTAAGGTTTTGTGTAAATTGGATGAAATTTGACGATGATTGTTAAATATGTTCATATTTTATATTTGATGCAACAAACTGATGCAAATTTTGTAGGCATATATGTTCTACCCGTGCGAAGCCGGGACGGGCTGCTAGTTTATAAATAATTTACAATAGAGCGTATTCACCTTCAGGAAATGTTTAAAAATGTCTGTTAAAATATTTTATCTCTGAATAACTTAAGTAATGTTGCCACCTAATAGACATGTTGTCCTCTTTGAGGGTACAATGCCTAATGTAAGTCATGAACGAACCACTCGGCTACTTTTAATCTCATCAAATCGGTCATAAATGACGTAATCCACACTCGGACGTAGCGACAGACTGCCATTCGCATAATAATATAACATTACAACCCTTGCCATGAAATCAGTATTCAATATTCATATTACCACTATATTGAGTGTTGTTTGCACAGGGACTTAAAGCAACGAGTTTTTTTCTTAAAAAAAACATGTTAGTTCCTGGAGACCCAACAGATGGCGTACAAAATTACGAAATCTCTGTCATTGTCATGTTGAATAAATCTGTCAAACCTCTTGTTTTTTACATTGTTTATTATAAACAATCCAAAATGTATGTAAATATATTGAAATTAATAAAATTAAGTTGTAAATATTATGTATATCATCTACCTACCTACTCATTTCCATGTTTTATTATTATTTTCTTGTAAATATTCAAAACGAGTTCTTTTTGTCTATTTTTTTTAATTTTCATCCATACTGTAACTAGTTTTGTAGAGTTGATTCCGCAGAAAGTAAGTTTAAATTTTTATTTGTTATCTGTGTTTATAATGTATAAAAAGCGTCCTAAGGTCTTTCCACTCGACTAAACCAAACTAAACTTGACATTTGCGAAATTGTGGTGGTATTATCGCAAAAGCCTAAAACAAAGGAAATAATAATAATAATAATAATCCTTAGAAGATTCAGGGCTGGGCTATCGGCTTAGGAGAGAGGGTGAAGTCATTTCACACTTGCTGTACATGAATGACCTCAAACTTTTTGCACCGAAGCGCCATGATTTGATGGAATTACTGAAAGTCACTGAGACTTTCAGCAACGCCATCAACATGGAGTTCGGTGTAGATAAGTGCGCGGTCATGCACGTACAGCGAGGGAAAGTTGTGAATTCATTGAATTTTCAACTTTCAGACACAATGACTATCAGATCTCTCTCCGAAGCCGACACCTATAAATACCTTGGTATGTCAGAGTCATTAGGTATCGAGAGTGGGGGGATAAAACAGTCGGTGAAGGAGCGTTTCTTTGGTCGTCTGACGATGGTACTTAACAGTCTTTTGTCAGGAGGCAACAAGGTACGTGCCTTCAACGGCTGGGTTATGCCCCTACTTATATGCACCTTTGGCATACTAAGGTGGACTCAGACCGAATTTGACGCCCTGGACAGAAAGGTCCGACAGCAACTGACGTCACATCGCATGCTTCACCCACGCTCGTCTGTTATGAGACTGTATATTCCACGGAAATGGGGCGGTCGAGGCTTTTTAAATGCCAAGACTCTCCATAACCGTGAGGTATACCGTCTCTGGGAATATTTCCTAAACAACGAGTGTGGGATGCATCGCGATGTGGTGGCGGTTGACAGGACCTTAACACCTCTCTCCTTAGGCAAAGAGAACTGGCGCAAACCTCAAGTGCTGAGTACCGAAGATCGCAAGGACGTCTGGAAGAGCAAGGAGCTGCACGGGAGGTTCTATCGAGTCTTAACGGGACCCGATGTGGACCTG
Organism: Cabera pusaria; assembly: GCA_954871355.1. Lineage (NCBI taxonomy): Eukaryota > Metazoa > Arthropoda > Insecta > Lepidoptera > Geometridae > Cabera > Cabera pusaria. Next base: position 14,211,834 of record OX940888.1, read on the forward strand.
CTCGCGTCGGTGAACTGGCTACGATTCGGAGACCTCTTTGGGGATACCGAAGGTTTTGTTTGTGCAATTGCGGACGAAGTTATCAAGACGAACAACTACCGGAAATATATCATGAAGGACGGTACGGTCGACATTTGTCGGGCATGCCGCCGTCCCGGAGATTCACTCAGGCATATTATTTCCGGTTGTTCTCATCTTGCTAACGGCGAGTACTTGCACAGACATAACCTCGTAGCCAGGATCATCCATCAGCAACTTGCTCTTCAATATGGCCTTGTCGAGTCTGAGGTGCCGTACTATAAGTACGCACCTGCACCAGTTCTTGAAAATGGTCGTGCTTTGCTCTATTGGGACCGATCGGTTATCACGGACAGGACTATTGTCGCCAATAAGCCTGATATCGTGATAGTCGACCGGTCCCAGCGGCGGGCAGTGTTAGTCGACATCACCATCCCGCATGACGAGAACCTCGTAAAGGCCGAGAAGGACAAGCTTAGCAAGTACCTTGACTTGGCCCACGAGGTTACCGCCATGTGGGATGTTGACTCGACTATCATTGTACCGATAGTCGTCTCTGCGAACGGCCTAATAGCGAAGAGTCTCGACCAACATCTCAAGAGGCTCTCGCTAGACGGCTGGATCAAGGGCCAGATACAGAAGGCAGTGCTTCTTGACACGGCACGCATCGTCAGGAGGTTTCTCTCTCTGCAGCCCTAACCCCCGGTAGCTTGGGCCCTGCCCCGCTACCGGCGGCACCCTAGGTTTAGGTTTTTTTATAGTATTGTTTATTTTATAATGATTTTTGTATTGTTGTTTTGATATCTATATTGTAAAAAAACCTAGACTTAAGAAAAAATAATAAATACGAGCATAATAATCCTACAAGAAGGCCTATGATTCAGTGCCTCATACCTGGCTGGAGAGGATCTTGGAGTTGTATAAAATTGATACAACTCTGAGATCTTTTCTAGGTTCATGTATGAGGCAGTGGACTACAGTCCTTCGTCAACCGGGTGATGGAGACAGCCTCTCTGGTCCGCAGGACTTTATAAGGATTGAGCGAGGCATCTTCCAGGGTGACAGTCTGAGTCCGTTGTGGTTCTGTCTAGCCCTAAATCCTCTAAGCATATTATTAGAGGATTCAGGGCTGGGCTATCGGCTTAGGAGAGAGGGTGAAGTCATTTCACACTTGCTGTACATGGATGACCTCAAACTTTTTGCACCGAAGCGCCATGATTTGATGGAATTACTGAAAGTCACTGAGACTTTCAGCAACACCATCAGCATGGAGTTCGGTGTAGATAAGTGCGCGGTCATGCACGTGCAGCGGGGGAAAGTTGTGAATTCAATAAATTTACAACTTTCTGAAACAATGACTTTCAGATCTCTCTCCGAATCCGACACCTATAAATACCTTGGTATGTCAGAGTCATTAGGTATCGAGAGTGGGGGGATAAAACAGTCGGTGAAGGAGCGTTTCTTCGGTCGCCTGACAAAGGTACTTAACAGTCTTTTGTCAGGAGGTAACAAGGTGCGCGCCTTCAACGGCTGGGTTATGCCCCTACTTATATACACCTTTGGCATACAAAGGTGGACTCAGACCGAGCTAGACGCCCTGGACAGAAAAGTTCGAAAGCAATTGACATCACATCGCATGCTTCACCCGCGCTCGTCTGTTATGAGACTGTATATTCCACGGAAATGGGGTGGTCGAGGCTTTTTAAATGCCAAGACACTCCACAACCGTGAGGTGTGCAGTCTCCGGGAATATTTCCTAAGCAACGAGTGTGGGATGCATCGCGATGTGGTGTCAGTTGACAAGACTTTCACGCCTCTCTCCTTAGGCAAAGAGAACTGGCGCAAGCCTCAGGTGCTGAGCACCGAAGACCGCAAGGACGTATGGAAGAGCAAGGAGCTGCACGGCAGGTTCTATCGTGCCTTAACAGGGCCCGACGTGGATCTGCTCGCGTCGGTGAACTGGTTACGATGCGGGGACCTATTTGGGGAAACCGAGGGTTTTGTTTGTGCAATTGCGGACGAAGTTATCAAGACGAACAACTACCGGAAATATATTATGAAGGACGGTACGGTCGACATATGTCGGGCATGCCGCTGTCCCGGAGAGTCACTCAGACATATTATTTCCGGTTGTTCTCATCTTGCTAACGGCGAGTACTTGCACAGACACAATCTCGTAACCAGGATCATCCACCAGCAACTTGCTCTTCAATACGGCCTTGTGAAGTCCGAGGTACCGTACTATAAGTACGCACCTGCGCCAGTTCTTGAAAATGGTCATGCTTTGCTCTATTGGGACCGATCTATTATCACGGACAGGACTATTGTCGCCAATAAGCCTGATATCGTGATAGTCGACGGGTCCCAGCGGCGGGCAGTGTTAGTCGACATCACCATCCCGCATGACGAGAACCTCGTAAAGGCCGAAAAGGACAAACTTAGCAAGTACATTGACTTGTCTTACGAGGTTACCGCCATGTGGGATGTTGACTCGACTATCATTGTCCCGATAGTTGTCTCGGCAAACGGCCTAATAACGAAGAGTCTCGACCAAGATCTGAAGAGACTCTCGCTAGACGGCTGGATCAAGGGCCAGATACAGAAGGCGGTACTTCTTGACACGGCACGCATCGTCAGGAGGTTCCTCTCTCTGCAGCCCTAACCACCGGTAGCTTGGGCCCTGCTCCGTTGCCGGCGGCACCCTCGGTTTAGGTTTTTTTATAATGTCTTATGTTTTTATAATAGTTTTTCTTTATTATTTTTATATGATATATTGTAAAAAACCTAAACTTAAGAAAAATTAATAAATAATGTGAATAATAATCCAAAATTTAACCGTACCGATGGGACTCGAACCTTACTTGTGTTATCTTTGTAACGAGCCTCATTCCATATGTCTGTAACATTGTATTCTTCAACGACCTTTGCTATAGCTTTATATTATTATTATATTTTTATATGAGACGATTGTTTTCAGGAAATAGTCCAAATCGGAGACAAATATTTACTGTGTTCTCTCTTGTTAAGTTAAATATACATATGTATTGGGATAGCTAATTATTCGATTCTATTAATTTATGCAATTCTGTGTTTTTGATCGAAGAGGATTGTAAAACAGTTTATTTATATTTTCAGATGGCGGGGAAGTATATACAAGCTGGTGTGGCTGGATCTACTTGTATTCCTGCTGCTCTATTATACGCTCAATTTAACTTACCGGTTAATTCTAGACCCAGATGCTAAAAGGTAAAAACCATTTTGTTCATCATCACCTTTCACTTAATTTACTTTATCTCTTGTGTGTCTATTTGCCTCCAATATTACCATTTCAGAAGATAGAGTCAAATTAGACCAGCTTGCGGAGACTGGCTTTAGTCTGTTTTTCCGGCGCAACCTTCTCAACCCTCATGTTTATTCTACAACATTCAGACGGACCCAAATGGAAAATAATGTCATGTTGCACCGACCCCACTTAATTGCGATAAGGTTAGGAAGATGATGCTGATGTTCCATTTGCCCAGGCTGCCTCAGTGGCCTCCAATGGTCTCCTCGAACAAAATTAAAATATAATAACGCCATAAATGTATGGTTTTAGCACAGCCCTTGAAAATTAGAAGATTCTAAGCCTAGCGTTTAACATCCTCGACCACACCACCAGGCGAGATTGTGGTCAAACGTAGGCCTATCAGATATAAACCAAATATATTCCGATGACTCGCTGCTTGTTGAATTAAAACATGTGTAGCTTGCTAAACTTGTGCTATGCCTCTAGCTAGCCGATACCAAGATACCATGCCATGCCTGGCTAAGTGCGAACTGCCGAGATTCCGGCAAAACATTCATTTTATGGCGACACAAATATGTTATGTAGCATGTTTTGATGTTCGTAATTAAAGAGGGTTATTATTATTAGGTATTAGGCATATTCTACAAACAGTCTTCCCGTCTATGACTAATAAAATCTTACATAACCAATAGTTACAAGTATGAGCTAATCGTCTGTAATAGTACTGTCGCCCGTCAGTATGTGATCTGAAAGATAGATAAGGCTATTTACATCCTGCCAATGCGCGTGATCAGCGAAGCATTGAAAAGAACGAGTCTTACGTCATTATAATGACGGTAATTATGTCGTTACTGAATACAAATTGTACGGCTCTGAAAAAAATCAGTACCTATGCATGTACCTGTACCTATTTAGTTTTTGATGATCAGTTTTTTTTAAATATATCTTTATACTTAGTAGATAAATGTTTACAAATTACTGTTGATGAAATTAGATAAAACCTTAGGAATACGTAGTACAATATGCATTTTAGGCATACAATCTTGAATTCAGTAGAGTCTTCGTTTTATAAAGTCCTAAAGTAAACATACCTCTAGAAAGTACGAGAGTATTGTAGTAAGTAAAACAATGATATTTGTATTGAGCTGGTACTTTGTGTTCCTTGCTGCGTACAGGATCTTGAAATGAGATGAGTGCGGTTTACTCCTAACCGTTTGATTATATAATTGTCAAGTATATAATCTAAGTACTAACCTTGATTATTCTTGATTATTAGGCTAGGGCATGTCACTTACGAATATGTCACGTCACGCAGAATCGTGAATGAGCGTCAGTAACGGTCAGTAACAAGTAATAATATAATACATGTACAATTAAAGTATGGTTTATTGCTTAGTTTGAAATATTTTTTTCACGGTCATGAACATTAATTGTAATTATCCACATTCTTCTATATAACTTGAATGATATAGCCACCAAGCATTTACTTATGGATGGCAATAACAAAAACTAATAATCGCCTTTGTTAGAGATCTTGTTATACATCGGAATACAATTTATGAGTTAGTAGTCAGTAATAATTTATTAAATAGCATCACACTCACCATTGCTATGGCTATTTATTATATTGTTACTGTTTGTAGGTAACAAAGAAAAAAGTTATGTAAGACTTATAAAGTTAATTATAGACGATGTCTTTGTGAACAGGAAAAATTCAAAGAAATAATCGGAAACACGCTGTTCAAAACCTCAAGTAATATAAACCTGGTATACTGCGACAAATTCGAATTAGCCGCAAGTGCGTTCATGGAGCTACTTAACGTTTATTATTTTTGTGCAGGATATTCGAAGGCGTGGTAAATTACTGCAGCTTCCACGGCAACGTGATCCCTCTATCATTCGTACTGGGTTTCTACGTCACCGTGGTAATGAATCGTTGGTGGAATCAGTACACAACCATACCATGGCCAGATTCTATCGCAGTATTCGTGTCAGCCACGATACACGGACAGGTAAACAACACGAAGGTAAATGAACTGTTTAGTTTTGGTTGTTTTGGGCAAAGGGTCTGCTTTGGATAACCAAAAAATCTGGAACATACAAGTTTATTTAACACGCGGTTTGAGTGATTCTCAACCGCTGCACTAGAATGGACCTTAAGTAGAATAACCAGAATACTGTAGCGCCTTTTTCATAATAATGCACATTCTATGGTCGTTAACCTGATTAATATGTTTTACTTATTAAAAAGAAATGCATGGCAGATCAAAATATAGGCATAGAAATGCACATAAAAATTATTATTTCTAAGAATCTTGTCAATGTCGTTTCAGAGGATTAAAATACAAGACAATAGACGGCGAGTCATTTTGTCGTACTAAAGCAGCGTTGTTTTGATATTATAAATAATGTTGGTTTTGATTTTCATATTAGTAGTATGTACAGTATCTATATTATGTCATGATTTTTTATACTTACTCATAATCCTGTTTCTTTCCTATACTTTCAAACGCGCATACAGTACCTATCTATTTGCTTGAAATTAAATTAATTCATTGAGGGCAATCTCATTAAATAATATTATTTGAGTAACTTGATTTTATGGTTATTTATTATATAGCTTACCAACTAAAACGACTTCGTTGGCGAAAAAACAATCATTATAAACTATCATTTATATATATTATTTATTTATAACTGCTTACCTACGTTTGCCATAAACTGAGCTGTTGAAATATACTTGGAGCCTATCTATATTCACGATAGCTTTGTTATATGTATAACTTTTAAGTTTATTTATTAATTAAATAGTGGTCTTAATGATTACACTTTCCTGAAGACATATCATAACTGACTATAATTCACAAGTTCATTAGGTGGAAGACCTTGACAGTCAGTTGCTATACAGTATAACGCATAACACACTTTGACATTGTTTATTTGATATTTTACTTTGATTTGTAATAATAAAAGAGTTCAAAGTCAATCCCCAAACATATATTTACAACAACGAATATTTCGTTGTTATAAATATAACCATTTGCGTTACATAAAGGTTTTAGCTTAATGAATCTGTTTCCACTTTTGTAAATGAATTTCGAAGGTTACAAACAAAAGAGCGGTAATTTGAAAGCGAGTGATACCATTTGTGGTGCTGCTATGTTTATTTTGTCAAATGCTGAATCCTTGCCCCAGGTTTCTTGTTTTGAGTATATTTTCATTTCTCTCGAGCATTTCTCGGGTACCTATATAGGTAAGTAGATGTAACATAAAAACTCAGTTAATTTTTTTAAAAATTAATTGCAGATTTCCTTTCCAAAGATTCTATCGATTTTTTATAATATCAATATTTAAATATCCCGTTAGCTAAATTATAATGTGCTTGCAATAGACTTATCTAACTCCTTCGTGCTTCCATTTAAAATAGCAACGAATGAGGATGACCCGGTACTGAATCATAGTACTCGAAGGTCGTATGTATACCTAAACATTCAACAAAATTATATCCAAAATCCAGTACCCACTGAATCATGTGAGTGATATGTTTATGAGTCTCTATCTCAAGGACAAGAAGAACTCATTAGACGCAATCTTCTCTAGTATCTTATCACTTGCGTCGTTACGTACAATTTCCATAATTTTGCTAATAAACGAATGATAACGTAATATAACGTAGACTTCATTCGAAGCGAGAATGATTGTACTGATAAGCAGCAATAAAGTCAAGATTGAATAAGTTTAACGTATTACTCAGAATAATAAACACAATTTTTTTATTTCTTGGTAAGTTGTAATTTGAATTTAATCTAGGCATTGCTAATTCAGTATTAGTCATTCAAGGGTGTGGTTTAGGAATGTTTAATAACAATGATAAGTGATACAGTGTTGATTATATTTTTCCGACTATTTTCAACTAACCAGAAAATCGATCTGTGCCATAGTTATGTCTTACTAATCTAGCACTACGAAATGTGATCGTACAAAATGACAGAATAAATACCTAATAGTAGTAAAGTAACAAAATAAACCTCCGAACGATTTATTTTCGCAGTGCGCGGACTCTAGTTAGTATATTGTTGGTGTTGCTCTCAGATTAGCGATTATTATAAATACGCAACAATTAAAATTCTTCGTATTGCACGCTTAGGCTAATTTTGCTAAAGTAAACAGTCGACAGAGAATTACCATAATAGATAAACTAATAATATAAAATCTAAAAATATACGGTAAGTAGTAGTAAGAACAGTAGTTTTTCTGACCAAATTGGACAACAATATTAATAGCGTGGGGTGTTACTATTACTTATTCTGTGGTTGATTTTAAAATCGATACCGGTTTACCATAAAAAAATAGCTGTTCTGATTTTAATATAATGTCAATATAACTACCAAAGTCTCATTATCAAAGTATTCATTGATTCATATAGAAAAGTAGTATTTTTTAAATTATCTTAAATAATATTTACGAATAAAATATGTTTATGTTTTTAGCCAATTTAATAATTAAAGTAAATATGTATAGGTAACATTTATTGTTTTAAATTATGTAGGTGCTTACATAATTAAGGCATTTTAAGTTATGATTTATTGTATCCTGTATATTTTTATTTTCCCTGTTCAGATCATTATCAATCAGCTCTAAATATTAAGAGGAAACGCGGGGTTCACTTTTCCTCGAAAATGCTTCTAGATATTTTTTTTTCTTCTAAAAACAAGGTCTGCTGTATCATTCACTTTTTTGACCAACCAATTGCAAATAAAATAACGACCTTTCAAAAATCTTAAAGAGGAGATTCGAATGCTTATATTTCTTTTTGCAATTGGCCAATTCGTCAAAAAAAGCAAATGATAGGGGCGTAGCTACAGCAGACCTTGATTTTGTGTAGAAACAAATTTTGCTCTAGAAGTATTTTCCAGGGAGGAAACGGGGGAATACATTTATATAGAAAAGTGAACCCCGCGTTCCCTCTTAATTCATTGAATTGTTATTTCCTGAAATACTAACATAACTCACCACTTGGCTATATTTTATATGATAGTGAGTAACAGAGTTGGGTAGCAAGCAGTTTCACAACTTTCCTACTCTAGTTTTACTGGCTCCTGATAAAGTTTCAGATAATGTCGGTGGCTATCCCTGACTGATAGCCAACAGTCTTTCAACTGGTGAAACTGGTCCTTATTGTATTTCGAAAACTTTAACCTAAACACATAGTTAAAAATATTAAAATACGGGACTTATCGCGCGTGAAACATTATTTATTATTTAACTTTAAATTTATTGTATTAAACAAAGATTTTATTTTGTTTTTTTTTCTGGTTAATAAGAAATAGCATTATCTAATGCTTCCACCAAGACCTTCTCAAAGCAGCTGATTACCATTTCGCAAACGCGCAAGAGTCAAATTCAAATACCGCTCGAGTAGTGAGTGTAGTTTCATTATTTAGGTAAAATAAGAGCTTTCAATAACAAGCACTATAATTTTACTTTAAGCAGCTAGTTTTAGCAATATATATAATAATGTGAATACATTTATTAGGGAGAATTTCTGGCGAGATTGCTGTGTCTTTGCTGAAAACTTAACGCTCTGTGTTATAGCATTAAGTGTTGATAGTCATTATTTGAAGTAATGACTATTAACAGCTAATGCTTTGATTGATTTTTTTTATGTATCTATGGCATCTAGTTACAAAGATACAGAGTGTGAGATAATTACATGCGTGCCAAAAATAAATATCTTACAAATTAAAATGGCGGTAATTACGAAATGGAGGGTTGGGAATCGTCTATAGGACCACACGGATTTGAGAATAGGAATCACAGGGGCAAATGCTAGTCAATTTCCTCGAAAAAGAGGGGCTTTCTTGATGAACTCGTTCTTCGAGAAACAGCCCCAAAGGAAGTGGACGTGGCAAAGCCCCGACACTGTGACTGAAAACGAGATTGACTTCATCATTACGGGCAAACGGCGCATATTCATTGACGTCTCAGTGATCACTAGGTTTAATACCGGAAGTGATCACCGACTTGTACGAGGCTCTCTGGATATCGACTTCGGCTAATGGAAGAGAAACGAACAGACCCTTTGTCAGCTTTGTCAAATAACCTGGTGCGCAACAATTCCATTAAGAAGGTGGTACGACGCGACCTCCGATCCTCTAATACGCTCTTGATTAAAGAATCAATTGAGCAGAATCGGGGGTCGAAAGTGTTTGTCCAGCCTCTGGGTAGAAGCCACTTCACAAAGCTGACAACATCAACGGGGAACGTCGTCGCATCCAAGCCGGAGATTCTGTTGGAAGTTGAAGACTTTCTGCCCGAAATTAGCCGAGACGAAATTGTGATGGCCCTTAAACAACTCAAAAATGGAAAAGCCCCAGGAGAAGACGGAATCACAACAGAGCTTTTAAAAGTCGGAGGAGCTCCAGCAGTTCAACAGCTTCAGCAGCTCTTTAATTCCGTTCTTTTCACTGGAGGAACTCCACAGGCATGGAACAAAAGCAGGGTGGTTCTGTTTTTCAAAAAAGGAGACAAAACCCTATTGAAAAACAACCGCCCGATTTTGCTTCTAAGCCATGTCTACAAGCTGTTTTCAAGGATCATCACGAACCGTCTTGCGCGAAGAGAGATGAGAAGGCCTTTGACTCAATCGAAACCTGGTCTGTTCTCGAGTCCTTGCAGCGTTGCCAAGTCGACTGACGATATATCGAAGTGATGAGATGTCTATATAATGCCGCAACGATGACTGTACAAGTAAAGAACCAGCGAACTAAACATGCCCACCTGTGTCGAGGAGTGAGACAGGGGGACGTCATATCCCCGAAACTGTTCACTAACGCCTTGGAGGATATGTTTAAGACGCTGGACTGGAAAGATTGTGGCGTTAACATCAACGGCAAGTACATCTCTCACTTACGATTCGCAGATAACATCGTCATTATGGCAGAGACGCTGCAGGACCTACAAAGGATGTTGAATGGCCTAGCTGATTCTTCTCGTCGCATCGGTATCCGGATGAATTTGGATAAAACCAAAGTCATGTACAACGAGCACGTGGTTCCGGAACCGATTGCCGTAGATGGAATCCCACTCGAAGTTGTCACTAAGTATGTTTACCTAGGGCAGACGCTCCAACTAGGCAAACTCAACTTCGAGAAGGAAATTCAGAGAAGAATTCAGCTGGGCTGGGCAGCATTCGAAAAACTCCGTCGAGTCTTCTCGTCGCCTATACCGCAGTGTCTAAAGACAAAAGTCTTTAACCAGTGCGTCCTACCTGTGATGACATACGGAGCCGCGACGTGGACACTCACAGTTAGACTGGTCCACCAATTTAAAGTCGCTCAGCGAGCTATGATGAGAGCTATGCTCGGTGTTTCTCTGCGGGATCGAATCCGGAACGAAATAATTCGCCAGAGAACTAAAGTGATCGACATAGCTCAACGGATTAGTAAACTGAAGTGCGTAGGACCGTTATAACCGTT